>JAEQBH010003344.1:0-388708 GCA_016808115.1 Tetrastigma voinierianum | reverse complement strand
CCTGTCTCTACCTCATGAAGCCCTCTCTTTCTTAGATCTCACTTTATGTTGGATTAAGGAATCAACCAAGCCTTCCTCAGTGCTTGTTGATTCTACTGTCGAAGTTGTTGCAAGGCTTTTCTCCATTCAGTTTGATGAAAGAGCGCTTCCTTAAATATACAGGCATTCTCCTTTTGGGTGCCTTTGCTGCTGTACCAGTTGCATCCCAGCACTCCAAAACAGTCTGCTTAGAGTTGCTCTGTAGGCTTTTGGAGCAAGAGTATCGGTTAATTGGATCATCAGAAGAACTTATTCCTGATATTCTTGGTGGGGATTAGTATGCTCTATCCTCTTCGGATGGCTCATTTGCCCGGATTTTTCATTCTTATGGGAATTCAGACGAGTCCGCCGATGTCTTCTCATCAGATCATCGTTACATGTTTGTCGATCGGTTATCTGGTTCCTCAATTCTGTTCTTGGACAAAGTGATCATTCCGAGGTTCTAACGGTTTCGGACAAATCACATTCATTTTACGTTGGCAGCGCTGGGTGGTAAAGGCTTCCAGTAAAACTGTACTTAGCGGTGTAGGGCTGGATGCTGTTTTGAGTCTAAGAACTTGTGCAGAGGAAAGAATTGAAGCAGTGGCAAGAGATTTAATTTCTAAAACTGAAAAGGGTTTTACTAATTTAGTTAATGATCCAGAAGTTGCTTTTCTTCTACAGTGTGTTTCAGTAGCTTTGGTTCGAAGTGGTCCAGTTTCTTGTCGAGCTCCTCTTCTCACATGCCTTGCTTTAGTGTTGTTGACTGAAATCTTTCCCTTACGGAAGTTCTATACAACAATTCTCAATCATCCACGGGACAATTTGGCTGGAATGGTTAATGAAGTCAAAGAACACCTGGGCAGTGTCCTCTTCAAGGAAGCTGGGGCCATAACTGGTGTTTTCTGCAATCAGTATGTCTCAGTGGATGAAGAGAACAAGGGTGTTGTGGAGAATCTTATATGGGCCTATTGTCAGGATATTTACTTGGGGCATCGGCAGGTTGCTTTGGTGCTTCGAGGTGAGGAAGCTGAGTTACTTGGGGATTTGGAAAAAGTCACTGAAGCTGCTTTTCTTATGGTTGTAGTTTTTGCATTGGCTGTCACAAAGCATAGGCTAAATTCCAAATTCGCAAAGGAAAATCAGATGGAAATTTCAATAAAAATACTGGTTTCATTCTCTTGTGTGGAGTATTTCCGGCGTATGCGTTTACCAGAATATATGGACACGATTAGAGGGGTTGTTGTGAGTGTTCAGGAGAATGAGTCTGCCTGCGTTTCTTTTGTGGAATCCATGCCTTCATATGCTGACTTGACAAATCAAAAAGGTATATAACCACCATCATGAATTTTGTTTTTAAGTTTTAGAATTAAGAATGTTAAGTCTTGTAGTGAGTTGTTCTCTTTTTGATCTTAATAGGTTTCTAACTTTTTTTTCTGGATAAAATCCCCTTGCAGGCTTTTCCAGCTTGCAGAAAATGGAATATCAATGGTACAAGGATGAAGTGCAGACTGCTGCTTTGTTGTTTTATCCACAGGTTATTCCAACCTGTGTTGAAACGTTTGCCCAACCTCACATTTAGGAAGATTGTTGCTCCAATTATGTTCTTGTATCCTGTATTAGATAACTAGGATCTTTGAGAAGCTTATCTTTTAGAGTAATGTTGTAAATATTGGTTCCTTATTACAAATGTGATTAGATACATGGGACATCCAAATGGAAAAGTTGCTCGAGCCTCACATTCAATGTTTGTAGCATTTGTATCTTCACAGTAAGGATCACGGATCCTTGATAAGAAAGAGTGTTATTGAAGGAGCAACTAGTTTTATTATATACAAAGATCTCTAGAGGTATATAAAGCTAGAGCCCATAATAGTCAAACTTGATGTTCATCACTAAAAATAGGTACTGAATTTGTTCTTGGATATGAATGTAGGGCTATCCTGGCGTAACTCCTTTTGATGGTTTGGCTTCTGGAGTTGCAACCTTGGTCCGGCATCTTCCTGCAGGAAGTCCTGCTATATTTTACACTATCCATAGTCTTATTGAGAAAGCTAATAAGCTCTGCGGAGAAGTCTTTGCTCAGGAGGTTGATATGTGGAAGAATTGGCAAGGAGAGTCCCAGCCTTGTAAGAAAATACTAGAGTTGCTTCTACGGCTCATTTCTGTGGTAGATGTACAGGTAACTATAAATTATTTGTTGTTTTTCAGCCTTTAGTTTTTAGAATGAATTAATTTTATATTTATGTTCATATTTATATTTTTGTTTTGATTCCACTCACTTTTCTCCTATGAGAAGAGTTTGTGCACTCAACTAAGTTTGGATGCTCAAGTAGCTTCTTATGTGAATAGCACCTATCATTATTGGAAATTATTTAAGAAGGTATTGCACTTAAATTTGACCTATAATGTTACTTGAATTTTGTGATGTTCAGAACAGAATTTTTTGAGGACTTCTGCCTATTAATATGATGACTTTGGTCTTTAAGCTTAAATAATGTTATCTTATTTGCCCCTCTTTAGTAGGATGACTCTCGCCTTTGGACTTTAATCTTCTTTGCCCAGGTATTGCCAAGCTTGTTGAAGTTGTTAGCTCAGTTGATCATCCAACTGCCAAAAGATGGCCAGAACATGGTTCTTAATGAGATATATTCACTGGTTGCAGAATCAGATGATGTTACTCGGAAAGCCCACATTAGTTTCATGGGTGCAGTCATTGTCTTTCCTTTGTGCTCAAGCAACTAGTGGAAGTACAAGCTCCAAGGGGCTGGAAAGTGAAGAAAATTCTGCTTCAACATCGAGTATGGGGCCATTAAGCTGGAATAGAATCAGCGCACGGCTCTAAGACATTGAGGTGCAATTTTGAGACCATTGTCCTTTTTTATTGATTTTGTTGTAAAGTTATTTTGTTCAGCTCGTTTTTTTATCTCACGTAAGGCTGACAAAATACACTGTCACAAAGATGAGACATAGAAATAAGCAGTTGCAATGGACGTATACACCTATCTTTCCTTATCTCAATAATGCAATAACTGAAAAGAATTCTATACTTTAATTTTTTTATGTTGCTGGCTCTGCTTTCTATGTTCTGTGGCTCTTCTTTCAATGTTTAAGTCAAATGCTGATTACAGTCTGATATGTTCTGTGATCTGAGGGTAAATTATGTTTAAATTAAAATTGTTAGTCCATACCACAGCATACAGTGAAGTGTCTGAACCGGCTCCTCTTTTAGGCCCTTTCTGCTTCAATATACACGTCAGACATGGTTTCAGATTGTCATCCTCTTATTTTATCCAGAGATCATTTTAACACACAGGGAAAGATTGATTGTTGTCAGAAATAAGATGTTAAATCAAGTACTCCTTTGGATTATCTCCATCTTTGCATTAATTTAAGTTTTAAATAGTTCTTGATAGTGTGTAATGAAGAGGTCGGTGTTCAAGGCTGAATTGTGTATTTGATAGTTGTGGAGAGCTCAGGTTTGAATGTAGTGAAAAGGAAGTGCATTGAGAGTTGCTTCTTTGGTCTGGGTGCTACCCAACACAATGACATGTTATGAGTATAGGATGGTCTTTCCAAGTCTTGAAGGGCTATCTGGCCAAAGAAAGTGGTGTGATACACCTTAGAAATAAAACTGAGTTTAGGCAGATACTAAGTAGAAGATCTGGGCAATTGTAGGATTCCCCTCATTACTGTGCCATTGAATTTTCAGGATAAAGATATGTATAAATGACAGATGCCTTGATATATTCATTTGTTTGCTTTTGGATGAGCATTGGATCTTAGCATCCATAGTGACCTCCAATTATGATTCTAGGTTCTTAGGCTGTGGATTCGGTTGACCAAGTAGAAAGGATCTTGTGAGGTTGAATATATATCAAATAAAGCTTTTAAAGATTATCAAAAGAAAGAAAAAAAAAAAGAAGATAATTGGAACTTGTAACCTCATATTCAACAATGAGCACAGCGCATAGCAGATGGGAAAAATTCATTCCATCTAGCTGCTATCTTTGTGGTTCATCAAAGTTATGTTTCCATATGTATAATAGTCAGTTCGTAAGAAGCAGTTTATGAGTGAAATTATTGTTACCCCTACGTTTGCTGGTTTCGATTAGAGATACGTCGGTCATTATGAAATTAGCTGTTCATGAACAGAAATAGATAGTATAGGCCCAACAAAGGTCAGAATTTTCCTTTTCTCATGTCCATGGTGTCTCTTAGGGTAAATGATATTTAACTTTGCAGAATTTTCCCTTTTTTTCTCAAATTAAATTTGATCACATGGAGACTATATTCTTTTCCGCCGTTGGATGCTCTATAGAAAAATCTCAGGCAAGATTAAGAGCCACCAACTGCTTTTCTGGATTGGAAAGCAGTCGACCTGAAAAGATGAATCCATCAACTGCTCATGCCCTTCAATCTTTGTCTACAACCTTGATTCCCTCGTTTAGCATTTCCATGATTAGCATATATTTTTATTGGCAGGACCCAACTTTGCTTGGTAATCAGCAAATTAGTCAGATTTGGCCAATTTGAAATGCCTGTTTATTTCCCAAAAATACTTCAAACATATCCTGATAAAAGATTTGTGACCAAGCTCACCAAGGATCTACTTTTCCTTATCTTAAATTTTATTTATAGATCTTAGCATCACACGCTATTATTATGTATATCGAACCCCTATCAGCAAAGTGCCATATCATAGAATATTCATTACCTAATGTTTCACATATATGTCAATAATACTATCAACACTTATAATGCCAGGATAAGATGCATAAATCTTTGATGTTCGGTCGTTTACAATACGAAAACTGTGACTTTTAAACTTTTGAGTCAAATAAGCATACGGTTTATTTGCATTAGCTTGATATCTTCGTCACGAGTCGATAGATTGAATAGATGAGCAAACAGGGAATCTAACGCCTTTGATGTGTCACCCGCCTGGCCTTTGTTCGCTCTGTTTTGACGGTAGAGCGTATTTTGGCTGCCAGACAACGTTAAGGCAATATTGGACCCAGGCAGAACATGTTGGACATATGGTGAAAACGTTAAAACGTTTGGTAATGCGCTATCACTATAATGTCACACTAAGGACTCTTAGACACCGACGCTCTTTGGACGTGGATGCGAGAGCTACAATTTCTACCATGGATAGGAATAGCACACATTGGCTGACCTTCTTTAGTGGGAAGCCAAACTTTTTTGATTTCTGTGTTTCTCTCGGTATGACTCTGTCTTCAAACACAATCAAAAGAAGTGGAATGAGTGGACCCAACATCAAAATGAACCATCCGGGTAGCTAATGGCAACCTGGGAGATTATCTGCCGACCAAAATTGGTGTATAGGTTCTTTCCTGACATCAATCCTCAGGCCCACCAAAAACCTCTCTGGTGTGAATGTGTTTGGGGTTCTCCCATATATTAAGGTCTCCACTTAGCCCAGACGTTTTAGTACTTGTGGAGTCCTATGGGATATTGAACCATAATTTCGATAAGTTATGACTTTGCGTGGGATTAGGAATGGAGCTGCTGGGTGTAACCGGAAGGTTTCCTTCAAGATTGCCTGCAGTGAGGGAAGCCGAGTAATGTCTGATTCCTCAATCAGTTTGTCTTTTCCAATGGTTTGGAGGAGCTCAGCATGGGCTCTCGCTAGTTTCTCTGGGTTGTGTAGTAGCTCTGTCATTGCCCATTCCAACATGCTCGATGTTGTATCTGACCCAACAAATAAATCTGCAACATAGTTTTAGAAGTGACTAGAGCTGGTGATGATGTCTCTGTTTTGCCAACTAAGTGATTAGGAAAACCAAACTAAATTCATGGTGGACTAGGAAGGAAAGAAAAAGGAACAAAAAAAATGGAAAGATGAAGAAGAGTAGAAGTACTGACCATTATCAAATGCATTATCTTAGTTCTATCAAACTCATTGTTATTATCTTCACAGATGTAGAGAAGAGTATCAAATACAACCCTGGCAGCGCTACAACCATGCACTTCTACTAACCGGCATTTGGCGATCATGTGATCTAGGGCTCAATCATCTTCTCTAAATGATTTGTGGTGACCTGATCCTAATACCTTGTGGATCGAACTTTCTAAGCACAGGAAAATAATCTGCCTGGTTCGATTTCCCAGCTTCAGCTCCATCGCCTCCACACTGCTCCTTTAAACTCTTCTGGTTTAGAGTGGGGTCAACTATATCTATGAAAAAATGGTGTTTGATAATAAGTTGAGCGCAGTTGTAAAAGCTTCATCGCCAATATTTACTGCAGCGCAGCCAGCAGCATTGTTCAACTCTTTGAAGAAGCTCATGGACTTTTTGGGTTCGGATGTATTGATAGGAGTCCAGCTTTTGTGTAGTGAATATGTTAGAACTACATATCCTTCGAAGGATTCTCCACTGTGTTGACACAGGTAAGCAAGGGAATATTGGTCGCGGCTGTAGGACCGGGTAGAATCAGGGATGGAGCGGTTGCAGAAGGAGAGATCATGTTTTTGGAGGACTTCTTTGGCCATGGCTGGAGAAGAAACGACTATTGTGGTTACACAGCCAAGTTTGAGACTCATTAGGGGGCCATGAGTTTTTGCAAGGTTGGCCAGGGATTCATGGGGTTTGTTGTCGATCATTAGAGGTTTCCCGATCAGTGGAAACCGAGCTGGAGGGAGTTTTCCATCACTAGATTTTCTGCTTCTCCTTGCTGAAACTATGATGTATATTGAAGTGGTGTGAAAGAATAAACAACAGAGACAATTCTGAGAGTCCATGTCTCCTCTCTGCTTTCCAGATTCCTCATGATTTTTCTGCTCCATCTCTCTACCTCTTTGTAACATAACAAAATTGTGTGAGTCACTGCTGCTAGAATAAAAAAATGAGAGCTGCTTCTATGAAATAACATGCAAATCGTAGATCTTTGAAAAATAAAAGGCATCTTTTTCCCTCTGTAGGCAACTCATTCAAGTAATATATTTTCCCTGTGTAGAAACCCAAAGTATGTTTATTTTTTCC
Organism: Tetrastigma voinierianum; assembly: GCA_016808115.1. Lineage (NCBI taxonomy): Eukaryota > Viridiplantae > Streptophyta > Magnoliopsida > Vitales > Vitaceae > Tetrastigma > Tetrastigma voinierianum. The sequence continues at coordinate 381,684 of JAEQBH010003344.1, read as the reverse complement.
TCTTTTAAATTACTAGCCCGGAAATTTATAAATAAAAATTTCAAACATATATATGAAAAACAAAAATGAACTAGAAGTAACCCTGATTTAAAGAGGAGATATTGTAAGCATTCATCAAGTCTACTGATTTTCATGGATAGAAGGATCCAAGAACTTAACAAAAGGAGCTGACACCTGCCAAGACAAACAGCATACACAATTCCGAGCAAATAAATCAAAAGGGTATTTGGCAACACGATTTTGGAAGTAGCTTGCAAATTCCAAACCAAGCAACGCCATACCGATCAAAACATGGTTATACGTATAAAGATTTCAGGAACGGTTTGGAGTAGGTCACTTCTTCCTTTTCAATGCCAGAGAAACATACTGCTTCGGCCAACCAACACAGGTGGCTTTAAATCTCAGACCAATTTCTTGAGCTTATAAAGGTATAGATTTTGGTAAGGAAGACAATTACCGATTTTGGCTTTCTGTGACTGTGTTTGTGGACAAAACATGGTAGGTCCTGACATTTCTTCATTATCGTACGACGTGAGGTTTACACGTTTAAATTTATTTATTAAATTAGGTGGTGTCGCCAACCGTGGGGCCTACAAGGGAGAAATCCAGCACTAGATTTTGCCTTCTCCTTGCTGAAACAATGATGTAAATTGAAGTCCCAGGCAATGAAAAAATCAATGCAGAATAGCGACAGATTCTGGGAGTCCATGTCTTCCTCTCTTTCTCAATTCTCTTAGATTGTTTGTTTGCTTGGTATGTGGCTGTGTTATGGAGGAAAAGGGCGAATGCCGGAGTGGAGTGATGGTATATCAACAACATATCATCTTTTGTTAGGGGTAAGGGGGCGAAGCCTCTGTGGATATAAAAAGTATTTTTGTAAATTAGTCATATTTAAGGTTATTATTAATACTCTTTTATATAGCACTTGTTCGAGATAGTGAAGTTTGATGCGTTTTAGCGGATTTAGGCATACTGACGAATCGCGTAACTCTACGTTTGCGTAGGTTCCTCTTGTTTTTTCTTTCTTTGATTTATCACTATTCTATTGCACAAATGACAAGTCTTGCTTTCCCAATTCTCTTGATTTTATGCTCTATTCTTTACTTCTTTATGCCCACTTAGAAACGAAATTGCGTAGTTGTAGCTGCAAGGACCACAACTGCTATGAAATAACATGCATTCATAAATCTTCATAACAATAAGGCATCTTCCCTCTGTATGTAATTAATTCAAGTAATATAATGCTTCAGTCCCTAGTCTTACAATTTGAAGTCCCCCATTATTCAACAGTGGCTCTATCTTCATTTCGCTTGAGTTTATGGTAAGGCCAGATAAGAAATTTTCCCTATCCAACCTTACCACTAATCAATGAATTATTGTTTTTGTATCTAAAATAATGAGTTTCATAGAAAGGTTTTTTGATGATTACTTCGGAAAAAATGTTAAGAGTATTATAATAATACCGATCAAACAAAAAGATCCTGATTATGGAATATACATGCTAGTGACAGTATATAATGACACTAGCTCCAAGGGTGTGACTATCGTTTCACGCCTTAAATGCGAAGGCTTGAAATGCGGCAGCCCATGAAGCTTATTTATCTTGTAAATGGATTTTGTCTGATGAGCAACCTAAAATGAATTCTACCGTAACTTTTTAAATCACCAATTCGCATATTTAAAATTCCATATTAACAAAAATTATCTAACTCTCAACTTTCATGTATGAATTAATATAAATGTCTCAAGAGAAATATTCATATATTTCTAACAAACTATGAGAACAAATAATCCAAATGAACATAACCTCATCAATTAAACAAGGTCCATACTAGATTCAACAATCAAATTCCTAATAACGATATGATTCCCATTCTAGTCAATATTATCACCATGTGGTAAAATTAAATGTTGAAAAGATGTCAACGAATGAGAATGAGCTTAAAGCTTAGAAATACTAATACAATTTTATGGATCAAAATGTTTCCAATCATATAACAAATAGGAGATATTTTTATTTTCATAAAACCTTTGTAATAAATGTGGTAGAACATTCAAAATTTTCCATCAAAACATTCTCAAATCCATTTTATATAAAATATATGATTAACGATTTAAGTATCGAATTCAAATGGGAGCATTCATATCTTTGTGTAACCTTTAGGGAATTTGTATAGGTATAAGTTAGAGAAAATAATAATGACAGGAATTTGTATAGGTATAAGTTACGGAAAATAATAATGACAGGAAGCATTACCGAATTGAAATGGATGTGAGAATGTTTTGAAGTATATTTTGTTAATGTTAAACATTACGAATCAAAAGTTTTGATGAAAAACATCTCTATTTGTTATATGATTGAAAACTTTTGATCCATGGCTGTAGTATTTCTTATTGAGCTTTTAGCTCCTCCCCGTCGTTGACGTATTTTAGTCTTTTTGGTTTACGGGTGATGGCTAAGTTTGAGGATTAGCCGTCATTAGGATTTGATTAGAACTATGTTGGATCATGTTGACTAATAAGTTCATGTTTATGTAAAATGTTTAGTTTTCAAGTTAATTGAGAAAGTCATTTGGATTCATTTTTATATTAGTACAAAAGTTAGATTTAGGGAGATCCCACATAGATATTGTTATATTTGGAACCAACTTTATATGACATTCATAATTGAGATTTGAATATTTAAGAGTAATTTTTATCGACGCTAATTTTGAATTTGATTTATGAATTTAGAAGGTTGCGCATTTACTCACGAATATGTGTTTGGTAATTGGACAAAAATCTATGATTATAAGAAAGGTTAGTGTCGTTTCACGCTAAACGCCGAGTGAAGAGCACGAGGGTGTGAGTGGCAGATCATACCCCTAGGTGGGTTTGAGGCGTGACAACTTGTATCACACAACAAGTATTATCAACATATCTTGTATCCTATAATTACTCAAAATTACCTTAATCACATTCAACATCTAAATAAATTCTCAAATTTTAATAAAATATTACTTTTAATACACACACACACATAATAAAATATTACATACCAATACACACACATGCACATACACACACACATAATAAAATATTACATACCAATACACACACATAGTAGCGGGACGATTCACCGTCTTTGAAGCATTACCTCTTCCTTGTGAGCCACTTCGTCCTCTACCCACTACGAGTGCAGGGAGGTACGTTTGATCCTCCTCTACCACTTCCTTGAGGATTTCTAGAACTTCCCAATCCTCGCGGACAGTTGGCTATCACATGATCTATGCTCCCACATCGAAAACAACCTCCAGTTACTCGTCTGCAAATACCACTATGATAATTGTGGCAATGTGGGCATACATGCTTTTCCTCTTGTCCAGTTGAGATGCCTCGATCGGAACTTTGTGTCATGGTAGGTCCTTGTCTCCTACCTCTGGTAGCTGACCCTGTACTAAATCAACTTGTGACTCGGTCTTTCAGAAGGAACCCCTCTTGAGAACTTTCTCTTTCTTTCTTTCTTGACTCTTCATTTCGACTTCTCAATTTTTATATTCGGCTTGTCGGTGATAAAATTGACAACTTATAGCAGTAATAGCCGTGAGGTACCTTTGATGAACTCATGTAAGCCCTCCTCAAGCGTCCCACATCTGAATTTTTCGTAGAAACGGGTTAGGTGCTTATTTACTGGCGGTTTGGCGTTCTTTCTCATATTCAGCCACTGTCATTTCCCTTGTCTTAGAGTAAAGAATTTCTTCCATTTTGACTCCTTGTAATCATTAGTGACATACTTCGTATTAAACTCTGTGACGAAGTAGTCCCATGTAACTGGATCTGGAAGTAATTAGTTCCTCTCGAAACCGGCTTCCACAATCATAAGACGCACCTTGCAGCCAGTAAGCGCACATGTGACCTTTTGGTCCACGGGACATCTCGGCTTCATCTAGAGCCCTCTCGAAGTTTTTCAAGTCAAAACTTCGGCTTTATCGGACTCTTCCATACTTTGTACCATGGAATTCTTTTACTCCACCTTTCGTGAATCACTTTCGGGAGCTCGAGGCCCGTGAGTCGATCTAAGACCCTTGCCATATCCTGAGAGATTTTTACCAATGCTTCAGTTGAAGGATTTTCATTTATCATTGACTCGGACGGACCAGAAGCAGATTGATCCAAAGGATTGACGCTTTCAGCTGTTTCGTCTACAACTTCTTGAGGTGGATCTATTCTAGACAATACACAAAACAAAGACATCCGCATTAGGCCAACACATTACTATGTAGGTACATCCTTAATCTACGACTCTTCGGGAAAAGCTGGCTTGGGCTCACGATGCAACTTGTGTTGGTATCATATCCCCTCAAGCCTTAGGTTATCGTATACCTATGCTCTGATACCAACTTGTCATGTCCCGATTCCCGGTTCGACCTGAATGGCGGATCCGAACCGGGTTCAAGGCGCTAGACCATATATTGGGACTCTTTACTTACTTTCGGACATTGGGTGGGCTAGAGGTCTTAATAACATAATCAAAATATCATATACAAAATTACAAAATAAAACTACCATCGTAGTGGTGTTTATAGTGTCATATACATACAGTTCTGAGTCCCATTTACATATACAAAACTATACATTACATTTACATGATCAGAGCACGTAACCCTCTAGGTGATGAACCCTACTCGTGTCTTGGCCGACGAGAATGCGGAGTCAGCATCTCCTTAATACGTACATACACCCGATTGAAAAACACATTGCTAAACTTTACGCTTAGTGGGAAACATCGGTAATATGCATATACAGTTATAGTACGCCCATCATGATAACAAATATAAGGAGAATTTGTATGCATTCATATCTGGAGACCTTGCATTCTTGTAGCTCTTTGAAACTTAGCCCTTCATCGGATCCTCTCATGTGACTCTTGCTTGTACTTACTAGCAACTATGCTTATTCCACATTCGGGTTATTATCATATAACTATAGAATCACTAGACCGAGTCTTAATAAATGGGTAAGGCAACGGCATAATAAGTATCAGAAGATACTATCTGATCTTGAAGTGTCGTAGCACAAAGCGGGAGTCTTGAAGTCTTGAGCAAAGGTGTCGTAGCGCAATCGAAGTCTGCAGTCTGCCCAGCGGGAGTGCCGTAGCACTAATCGGGAGTACCGAAGTGCGAGCAGGGAGTGCCTTAGCACTGTCGGAGATCTGAAGTCTTGAGCAGGGGACGTGCCTACGCTGTCGTGGCTGAAGTGTCATGTCATTTAATACCTGGTCTTAGGCATTCCTATGATTATATGTATTCAGAAACTTCCTATCTTATTATTAGGGCATGAACTTTGCCCCCCCATTGAGCTCGCTTCGCCAAGGCAGTGAGGTATGGTACATTTTTCACTTACTGCTTTCTTATCTTAACCCCTGTTAATCATTTATCAGAGTTCCAATACTCCCGGTATGAGAATTATAACTTAATTATGCAAAAATACCAAAAGCGAGAGTTTAGGGAACTAGTGGTACCGGTACCACTACATTCGATACCCGGTGTCGAACCGGTTTAGAAGAAGCGGTACCGGTACCGCTGGAGTGGTACCATCTGGAATTTGCCCTTTGCATCGGCCGCGTCGTTACCACTCAAAGAATGCAGGTATCGAATCTCCGGTCTGCCCAGAAATGGCGAGAATTCACCATTTTCATACTTTTCTTCCATAATTCTCTTCTATTCCATCCTTGTAAAAATTAACATGGAATCCTCAAACAACTCCACAAACACTTTTAATTGGCAAAGGAATCCAGGATTCATACCCAAGTTCACAAACTCTACAAAAACATGGAATTGTGAAGGATTCCATATCTAATTAATATCAACTAAGGATTTCAACCCAACTTCATGTAAATCTAGAGTTAGGAGACATTTATAACAAAACCCTAGAAAAAGGGAACCAAATTGTGTCACAAAGAAAACCCTATGTCCAGGTACTCGTAGTTTTGGACAAAATCTTACCTTTCATACTTCAAATTCCATACCCAAACTCCAAGATCCTTACAAAGCTCTTAGTTTCCATGCCTTAGCTTTTGCTCCTCCTCCTTCCTGTTCTTCTTAACTCTCGTTTTCTCTGCTTGTTTGGGACAAAAAAAATAGGTTATTTTCAGTCTCCTCCTCTATTTATAATTAAGGTTTTCTTGTTGCCTTATAGTCCTCCATCTTCTACTAATTTCTAGCCACAGAAGTTATGTTATTTCACTTTGACCTCTAATTTTATCAATTCATATCTTTGATGCCCTTGTTTGTACAAATTAGAGTGTCCTTGAGTCTTGTCACCTGATTCGGGTTCCTAAATTTCCATTTTTCACATTTAATTTATGAAACTTCAATTTACATACTCTGAATACACAAAACGTATTTGAAAACAAGCAGGGGTATATTTCGGGGTGTTACACTTTTACCTCCTAACAAAACGGTGTAGTTGAACACAAACATCGACACCTCCTTGATACTACACCCTCCCTTGATGTTTCAGGCCATGCTCCCTTCTCAGTTTTAGGGCCATGCTATTCTCATGGCCACATCCATCATCAACCGCTTACCCTCCTCTTTGCTTTATAAGAAATCTCCTTTTGAACTTCTATATTATAAGATCCCAGACTATAGTTTTCTACGGGTGTTTGGTTGTCTTTGTTTTGCAACTGACCCACACCCACACAAGGATAAGTTTGCACCCCGTGTTATAAAGTGTGTCTTCCTTGGTCTCTCTCTTAGGAAAGAAACATAAGCTTTTCGATCTCTACAGTACCATTTTGTTTCTAGAGATGTAAATTCCATGAGTAGGTTTTCCATTCCATGGCCCAATCTCCTCCTTCCATTCTTCTCCTCTCCCCATTTCCTCCTTGGATGATAACTTGACCATAAGCTCTCAATCCTCTCCTCCTTCCTCTCACTTGATTTCCCTTCACCCGCACCTGCTGCTATCTTCTTCCCTTCTGGCTCCCCCATCTTCCTCTTTTCCTTCCCTCCTTTGATCCCCAAACGCAGTACCCGCATTCGTTCCACTCTTGGTTGGCTCTTAGACTTTGTTGTGCACATGGCTTCTACTAACTCTATTCAATCCGCTGATGGTGTTTCTTCTCTTCCTTCTCCTCAATTTTCTCCATCTTATGCTTCATTTTTAGCCAATATCTCCTCCATCTATGAGCTCACTTCCAACAAACAAGTATCCCTTGATCCTAGATAGTCACAAGCTATGGCTAGTGAACTTAATGCCTTAGAACATAATCAAACCTAGGATCTCACTACCCTCCCTCAAGGCTAGACCTTGATTGGTTCTAAATGAGTTTACAAAACTAAACTACATCACGATGGCCTTTGTGGACAGTTTAAAGGCTCGGTTAGTAGCGGGATATACATCGGATCGAGAAGGGATTGACTATAATGATCAGTTTTCTCTAGTTGCTAAATTGGTTACCGTCCGCTTGCTTTTGAATATTGCCACAGCCAAGGCTTGGCCCATTTGTAACGCCCCTTCCCCTAACCACATCAAGTGAGGGACGTCACACGGGGCGATGACCTTGCTTTGATTGCGACATTAGTGGGCACGATTTCAATCATAAATTCATAATAACATAAACACTTGTAAAACTACCATCATAGTAGTATTAAAAGTTCTTATACATAAATTCTGAGTCCATTTACTTGTACTTTGTTTCACTGTTAAGTACACATTTACATTTTTAAAAACAAGATAGAGCACATATGGAGGATCTCTATTGTCTTTGTGTTGGCCCCGAGTCGAATCTCAGGTGTTTACGGCAGCATAACGGTACCTCTGGACAAAACACCTGTACTAAGCTTATAGCTTAGTGGGTAAACATATAACATATATGACACATCGTTGATCCTCGATTCACGATGTCCGTATAGCATAGAATTTTGCATCGAGGAATGCACCGATCTCGGGTAGGGAGTACATATGAGGAAATCCTTGTGAGAGAGATTGCCCGTCAACACATCTTTCGGAAACCGTGCATGCACTTGTTATTCATTATTATTTATATATTTTATATTTTTGTTTTTATAAGCAGAAACCTTATGCACGCATTTTCGATGAAATTGATCGCAGAAGGCAAACAATAATAGATTTCATTAGGTACATCCTTATCTGAAGGCAGTGATATAGGAAGCGGATATATTAAATATGACATAAGTAATGACCCAAACAGGGCCCAAGTAATGACCCAAACAGGGCCCAAGTAATGACCCAAACAGGGCCTATAGAATGGTAAGCTGCGGCGCTCGAAGATCACCTTAGGCGTATGCAGCCCTGTCATTGCAGACATGCGTAGACATTCGAGTTATTTATGTTTCCAGATTAGTCATACCAGTATCCTTAAGATATGTTCTTTCACATATTTATCATGATCTTTTAATGGACTTGTACTAATTCATGTAACATTAATGCCTTAATTCACAAAGGCATCATCTAAGAAGGTTAGGCAAATGCCTACATTATAAACCAATTATGCGAGCGGTACAAGGCAAATCCACTGATCCTTTTCAACTATAATTTCGGCCTAGGAAATGAAGTTTTTGATAAAGTAATCTTCTTACAAAATGTTACGCCTATGTCTTGGGCATTCCGGCTCATGAATCAGGTCATTTGGACCTTTAAATTAGGAGGTATGACCTAAACATTCTGAACTACTTCTGGACAGTTTCCAGGAACAAAATATGGAATTGTGTCCTACATTTGAAAATTTTATGGGAGCGATAGGGACATAATTTGACCATACTTTCTTCATGAACGTTGTTCTCCCAGATGTATAGTTTGTACAAAAATTTGAATCACCTCATTTGGATCAGTATAACTCAAGTTATGATTTAAACAACCGGAATTACTCCAGTTAAGGGGATTGTTCTGAGACAGGTTTTAGGGACATAATTGTTCCCTTACTTTGACGAATTTCTAGTAACAATGGAGACTAAATTTGGCTATACTTCCTTCATAAAAGTTGTTCTCCTAGATGTCTAGTTTATAAAAATTTCTGAAATCCTCATTTGGATAAATATAAGCACCGAGTTATGAGTTTAAATGACCGAGATGCTCAGGTGGGGACGTTACGGGAACGGGTTTCGGGGACATAATTACGAGATAGGTTTAGGGACGTAATTGTTCAGCTACTTTTGATGAATTTCTAGTAATAATTTGGACCCCTAAGTGACTATATTTTTCTTCATAAAAGTTGTTCTCCCAAATGTCTAGTTTGTATAAAAATTTGAATCGCTCATTTGGATCGATCTAAGCTCAAGATATGGTCTGAAAGCAATGAAGCTACTCAGTAGAGGGACATGTCTGTATTTCTTGTAAAACTCATTTTTAGGGTTCTTAGAGCAGGATTTACATCTTTGTTTCTTCTAGAAATTTGTATTTACAGTTCTTGGGTTCTCTCCATTGGAATCGTGAAATTAGAGGTGGTAAGGTCAAATTCAGCGACCCTTGCCACAAAGCATGGGTTTGGGAAATTTGGATAGCAATTCCCTAAAAATACCTACATGTTTGCTTTACGCGATTTTTGAGTCGCTCGAAAAACGATTGCATTACGAACCAAAGCAATTGAAGCCGACTTTAAAGCATTCGGCTCATGAACAAAAGCAACAAGAGGGAGAAAATTAAGATGGTTTCTTTATTTCGATTTGAAGACTTATTGACTTTCATTTTCCTCAATTTCTTCTTAACATAGACAAATTAGAATTCCAAGAGATGAAGAGAAACAAACCAAAAGTTGTCTCTTATCTCTTACTTTACCTCAAACCATAGCTCAGCTTTCTCGCTAGCCAAAAATGAAATCCCCAATTAAGACAAGTTTGTTGTGCTAGGGATTTTGATTGAATTTTCTCTTTTGCATTTTAGTCCTCATGTTTATTCGTTTTATAGTCGGCATCGTTATTCAGTAATAACATATAATTTTCTATTTTAATGTCCTTTGAATCGCCAATTTTACAATTTACAATAGGTCCACAAATTTCTGTGGTTCTCACCTGCAGAGACCTGATCATTATTGTCGTCACGGTTGGTCGTCTCTTATATCTCCACCATGACGCGTCTGACATTACATTTGTTATACAACAGCTTAGCCAACATGTTGTTGCCCCACGGCTAACTCATTGGGATGTCGCTCTCTATTTGCTCCGCTATCTACAAGCTTCTCTTACCACTGGTTTATTTTTTCCTAGCCATAATACTCTTCACCTACTTGCCTACTGTGACGTCGACTAGGTTTCATGCCCAACTACTCGACAGTCCCTTACTGGTTATTGCATTCACCTCGATTCTGCTCTTGTTTCATGGAAAACCGAAGCCAGCCACGGTTTCTCGCTCCTCCGCTGAGGTAGAATATTGTAGTTTGGCATTGACTGTTTGTGAACTTATATGGATTTCTTATATCCTGCGTGATTTTGAAATCTCAATTCCTCGACCAATTCCTCTTTGGTGTGATAATCAAGTAGATCTCCGCATCGTTGCTAATCCGGTCACCACGAGCATGCCGACACGCCCAGACATTGACTGTCATCTTGTTTTCACAGCCACTTCAAACAAGGTTTTGTTCAACCCCAGCATGTTTCCTCCCGTCTCCAACTAGCAGATTTATTTACTAAACCGCTAGCTCTTCAGTTCCACTTTATGGTTTCCAAGGTGGGGTTGATATCTCAACCTCCACGCGAGAGGTTGTACAGATATTTAGGCATATGGCTTGTCACGTGTATCTAACTTAGTTGAATATACTAGTTTACTCCAAGATTGTTCTTTCCTCCTAATATATATATATATATATATATATATATATATATATATATATATATATTTCTTGCCTTTGTATTCTGCCGCATAATAATAAAAGGTCACATTTTTTGTTACTTTCTTCCTCTGCAGAGTCTTCTTTGGGCGTGGTCCTTCATGTCTCTGAATAGTAGTCATAAATCATAAGACATACTATGATATGCTCTATTATTTACTTCTTTATGCCCACTTAGAAACAAAATTGCATAGTTGTAGCTGCAAGGACCTTTAAGCTACAAGACCACAAACGAGAGCTGAGCTGCTGCTATGAAATAACATGCATTTCGTAAATCTTCATAAAAATAAAGAGATCTTTTCCCTTTGTAGGTAACACATTCCAGTAATATAATGCTTTGCAGGTCCTAGTCTTACAGTTAAGTCCCCAATATCCAACAGTGCTCTTCTTACCAGCCCAGTTTATAGTAAAGCAGATGAAATTTTCCCCCTATCCATATCATTAATCAATGAATTATAGTTTGCTTGCTGGATTAGTTGTAATTCTGTTTTCATTTTTGCCTAATTTTTTTTCTAGATTGTATAAATAGAGGGAATGGATCAGTCTCGATCAGGTGTGGGTTTGGAAGAGAAAACTGTTTTGTTTCTAAAGAAAAATTCTATTTTCAGGCTTGTTATATGCTTGTATTTCTATTGTTGATGATCTTAATAAGAGAATGGGAAAATTAGATTGACCCGTGAATGTAGAGCTCTGTTCTAGAGCTTGAACCCTGTAAACTCTGTTTTTTATTTTTTTAGTGTTTTGTTCTTTAGTCTGAGTTTAATTCTCGTGTTCTTATTGGTTTTCAGTAGTTGTTTTGGGTGCTGTTTATCTCAATAGTGACATTTAAGTATAAGGAATGAGGGAGGTAAACAGAATCAGAACTAGTATTGGTTCAAAACTCCCATGTGCCACTCTCTTAGAGATTCTTGTCCAGGATCAAAGTTTTGGAAAGCCATATCTTGAATCAACACATACGACACCAGAGAAGGATGCTAATGGCTATAAAAATCCCCCCGACCAATTGCTTGAGCTTAAGGTAAAGATTGTGGTAGGGAAGAAGATAAGGACCACTTCTTCCCTACAATTTCCAATACCAGGGGAGCCCACTTCAATTATATATTGTCTTCATATCCAGCTAAATAAAGTCCACTGTCAATCAAACTAACATGGCAATTTTAACAAGCATATGCCAATATCACTATAGGATGAGATGGAAAAAGTGGTGGGAGAACAACAATGGACAATGGCCGGTAGCGAGTCAGATTGCGTTATTGAAAAAATTTTTAAGGTGTGAGATGAAAGAATGTGAGTTGTCAATATGGAATTTCCAGCCCTCTGGAGATCATTTTTTCTTGTTCACTTACCGCCATTTCCATCCTTAATGGGAAAATTTTTATGATAGACAGAACTGGACTAACATGTCTAGTTGATGACAACAAGAGCTTAAGAGGCAAATCAGAGCGCAACAAGAATCAGCACTTTAGTTTAGCACAAAAGATCAGCAATTTGAAAGCCGTATAGGGAGAGCTTGCAGGGGCTGAGCCTTCTGTAAACTAATGCCAAACCTTTCTTCCATGTTCATGTTTTCCGGTGTCACCCCATCTTCAAGTTTCCAATCATAGGAGTGAACGAGTGAAGCCAGCATCAGGTGAAACGCTCCTGATTGCCAATGGCAACCCTGGACAGATTCTCCTGCCGGCACCAAAAGGAATCAGCTCAAAATTCTGCCCCTTCGCGTCCATGTTCAACCCCAAGAACCTCTCTGGCACAAATGAGTAGGGGTTCTCCCATCTGTTCGGGTCTCGACCAATAGCCCACGCGTTCACCAGCACCTGTGCGTTCTTTGGGACTGTGAATCCTTCTAAATCCGTGTCCTCTTCAACCCTCCGTGGAAGTAAAAATGGAACTGCCGGATGCAATCGGAAGGTTTCTTTCACCACCGCTTGCAAGTAAGGGAGTCTAGTAATATCTGATTCTTTTACCTGTTTGTCTTTGCCGATGGTTTGCTGGAGTTCCACCCGGGATTTCAAAAGTTTGTCAGGGTTGTGTAGCAGCTCTGCCATTGCCCATTCTAATGTGCTCGAAGTTGTGTCAGTCCCCGCAGCAAATAAGTCCTGTAATATAGTGCTTATTTGCTCAACTGCTATTTGAAGCATTATAAACCAAACCAATTTCATAGCGGAATTAATGAAGAAAGAAAATTAAGATGCAGATAGAAGGCCTTTTTTTTTAATAAGATAGAGACAGAGGATAGAGATACTAATTACCAATAACAAATGTTCCATATGACTTCTTTCAATCTCACTGCTTTTATCTTCACTGATGTTGAGAAGAGTATCTAACACATCATTGCTAGCAATTGAACCTTGCGTTTTTCTTAACTGTACCCGTTGATTGATCATTCTATCAAAGATCCCAATCATCTTTCCAAAATAAATTGTCAAACGACGCCTTATTCCATGTGGATCAATCTGTTTGAGCACTGGAAAGTAATCTGCCATGTTGGGTTTCCCAGCTTCCTCCATCACACCACGCACCAGCTCCCCTTAAACTCTGGGCAGTCTCAGAAATTGGATCCACAAGATCCACAGAAAATATGGTGTTAGATAACAAATTGAGACTAGTTCTAAAAGCTTCTCGGCCTATATTTACAGGAACACCAGCCATGCAGCACAGTTCAACGTTCTCAAGAAGCTCCTGAACTTTCTGGTGGCGGAGATGGGCGGTGGAGTATAACTTTTGAGAAGTGAATATGTGGGAATTGCATTCCTTTCGGAGGGCCTTCCAAGTTGTTGAAACAGGTATCCAGCTCACCGACATTTGGTCATGGTTTGCCGCTCTGATGGCATCAGTAATGAAGCGGTTGCAGAAGGAGATATCCTGCTTATGGAGGACTTCTTTGGCCATGGCTGAAGAAGAAATGACTACTGTGGTTACATAGCCAAGTTTGAGAGTCATTACCGGTCCGTGAGTTTTTGCAAGGTCGGCCAGGGATTCATGGGGTTTGTTACCCAGTTTGTAGAGGTTTCCTATTATCGGAATCGGAACTGGTCCCGGAGGAAGTCTGGAAGCAGAATTTTTGTTTCCTTTTCTAGCTGAAAGTATGATGTAAATTGAAGTCCAAGCAGCAGAAAAAACAGCAGAGAACTCAACAACTCCATATCTTTCTTCCTTTTCACTCTGATCCCCAAGCCCCAACAAGCAGTATCTCCGGCCCCCCAAAGAAGAAAACCCAATTTGTTTTCAAAGGAAAATTAAAAAGAAGAAAAAAATTCATTTTATTTATTTCATCTCACTCCTAAATCAACCGATCATTCATTCAACATCAGTAATCATGCTTGGACCTCATGTATATTTCTTGTCTTCTATAGGAGGTCGGTGCCGCAGTCCTTTTAACTGTTCAATTGATTGATTCAATGAATTTTGTATACAAGTTTAGTTCATGCTGAATCATTCTAAAGTTGACGAGATTGATTTCTTTTACTTATTGTTGAAAAAAAAAGGTAGAAAAGATTTTTGCTATCGATTCAAGAACTCATGAGTAATCTAGCCCATTCTACGGGGGAAGTTGTCTTTTTACTTTTATAGTTTTGTTGTAAATTTTTTACTTTTAATTATACTAGAAAGTGTCGTCACCATTATGCCCCACTTCCATAATTTGGCAACGGTGACTTAGAACACTTTTTAAATATTTAAGTTTTTTCCAGACCACTGTATTAGTTGAATTTATACATTTCAAAATTTAAAAAATTTCAAAATTTAAAAATTTTGAAATGTGTATCTTCAAAACACATATTTGGTTTAAATTTAAAAAATTATAATTTTCAAGACACTTATAATTTTTAAGAGAAACTTTCAGGTTAAATTTATAATTTTTGAAATTTTAGACAGTGTTTAGAAACTTGAGATCGTAAAATCATTGTTTAAAGAAAATAGTTCGGGTATAAATCATTCCTAGTATGAAAAATTAACTTAGTCCTCTCCTTGTTTGAGAGCAGTCCTCTCCTGGATTGAGAGTTTTGTTTCTTCATCTTGTTGGTAGTTTTGCTTGGTCTGCTTCCCACGACTGTTGGTTCTGCAGTCTTCTGATTATGGATCTTTTCTTTTGCGGTTGTCTCTATCCAGGGAAACCGAATTTGTCTCTCTTGAAGGGTGGATGATGTAGGCGGTGAAAATACGTTTAGATTGAGTTTGGTAGAGACGGTTCCTAACGTCGTTCCATCAACTTCAAGCTTTTATGCGGGATCGTTTATCTCATCTCACGGAGACCCCGAGGGAAGGGTGTATGTATTTACGAGATTCGTACGTCGAGGTATATATTTAAATTTTTCCATGTGTTAGATCTCAGAGTTTAAGCGGGAGGGGGCCGCTGGACCATGACAACCACTTGTTGATTCTGCTGGATTGACGCGGTGAGTGCAACGGATTCCATTGAGATTCAGTTGGCGTGGGTTGAATTTTTGAAATACAGTATTCTAGTTGTAATGTCGAATCCCGATTCGGTAAACAATTGGGAAATTATATTGGCTCTTTTCTTGAATATGATACCAGCAATATTGGTGGAAGGATGAAGGAGTATATGCGACTACGTGTATCCATGGATGTTCGACATCCATTGGGCGCGTGAAAAGCAGAATAGAGCCTGTTGATAGGGATGGATTCTTTGTTTCCTTTAAATATGAACGACTTAGCCTTTTCTGCTTCATATGTGGTTGTTTAGGGCATTCAGATCGATTTTGTCCCCAGTTGTTCAATATTCCAGAAGAGGAGATTACCCGTGGATGGGGAGTTTGGCTCAAAGCATCAGTCCGTCAGCTTTCAGGGCCTGGATTCAATCCTTGGTTACGCACAAATCAAGGTCAACAATTGGAGATGGTGTGGGTGGTGCGATAGTAGTGGGAGGCAGGTGGAATGGAGACCTAGCCTGCACGCGGAGATCGAGAGCGAAACCTCGGTCAGGGGCCACAATGGCTTGGAGTTAGCGGTTGTAACGGATGAACGTGTAAGTTTGGATGAGGTGGAGGAAGGCGGGAAAGTGTTGTAGGTTCGTGGGGTAGATGGGGAAGATGATTAACAGTTACTTGCAGATAGGAAAAAAAGGAAGGCTGGGCCAAGTTTGGAGGCCCAAGTTAGTACCATGGCCTTAGACAAACTCAAAGTGGATGATATAGACATGCAGCTTTCTCCCAATCCGACAAACCAAGATCAACCTTTATTGGCAGGACCTGTTGGACAGGCACGCCCCATTGTGATTTACTCCGGTTGGAGGCTGCGAGGTTGAGTCGGGGCGGTGCGGTTCATGCTTTAAGTGAGTTGGTCCAAAACTCACGGCCCATGATAATTTTTTATTTGAGCTTTGGTTCAAAGTAATAAAATAGAATACTTGAGGAGTAAAGGCGCAGGTTTCCCGAGCAGCTACAGTAGTAAACCGGATCGAGTAGGTAGCGGTGGAGGCTGGCTTTGTTCTATGGAGCGATCTGCGGAAAAGTGCGGGATACGAGCTTCTCGACACTATATATCGATTTAAGAGATAGAAGATGAAGTGAGAGGTAAATGGCGCTGTGCTTGGTTTTTATGGTATCTTGGGGCGAAATCACCGGCGAATCATGGAATTTGCTACGTTCCCTTCACTCCCGCTCGTCGCTTCCGTGGTGTGTGATAGGGATATGAACGGTTGCCAGTCGGTCAGAAGGAAATGTTGAGCACCACTGCGGTTATTGAAGGATTAGAATCTTTGTGCTGATTGTGGATTAATAGACATTCCCTCTTTGCGAGGTTACCTTTACATGGGAAAGAGAGAGGGGAAAGGAGCCCTTGAGTGGGTAGAGGAAAAGCTAGACGGCTGTTTGGCTTGGATACGTGGATTGAATCTATTTTTCGCGGGTAAAACTCCTTAATTTGATTGCCCACTGTATCGTCGCTCTCGATACTCTTACACACACGGTTAGATTCGATTGCGAAAGAGAAGATTCACGAAAATTTAGTTTTAAAGAACAATTGACTGGATTTATCTGAGAACCAGATTCTGACAAATTGTTTCACCAGCTTGGCTTGAATCGGCGGGTGCAACGGTGGCTTGAAGTTGAACTCATGTGCAGATTCTTTGTTCGGTTGGTTGGGGAAGGAATTGGCTCAGTTCGAAGGATATTGACATTTTGCAAAGCGAGTTGGAACTTATGCGGTTTAAAAGCGATCGCGGCATCTAATCGGTATTTCAAAGTGAAAACTTCGGTGTCTCATAAACTGGACGAAGGTACGCATCTTTGGAAGCGAATATCAAAATTTTATTGGCGCCGAAAGAGGTGATTCCAACTTGCAGTTTCTTTCATGCAACTGCCTCAGCTCGAAAAAAGAGAAAATGAGATTGCTGGTTTGACTATTGATAAGGGAGAATGGGTTCAAAGCGCGAGGACAGTCGAGTAGTAGTGACTATTTCCAGAGTCTGTATCCCCAGACCATTACTGTAAGTATGATGAAGTCTTGGATTGTGTTGATGTTAGAATAAAGAGAGAGGAGAATACTGCATTGTTGCTACCATTTTCGAAGGATGAATTTAAGGAGGCCATTATGCAGATGCATCACGATGTCGCCCGGGACAGATGGCTTCAATCTGCATTTATCAAGGTTTTGGGATTTAATAGGTGATGATGTATATCGGGAGATAGTCTGGAATGGATGAATAATTTGTGTTTTTCCTCGTCGATTGACCATGAATATATCATTTGAATTAAAAACATCGGGGTAAAACCATGAAGGATTACGAGGCCCAATTACTGTAATGTGAACTATAAAATCTGTCTAAGGTTTGGCAAGCCAGGTGAAAAATTGTTACCTCGGATCATCTGAGGCAATGAATTTGTTTTTAGGAGATAATCACTGGGATAATGTCTTCGTGGCATTGAAATAGAAATCCATCATATGAAGAGGAAGAATAAAGAAGTGCTTGAGGGGATGCTTCTTTAAAGTGTTCTCGACAAAGCTTATGACAAAATAATTTGGGGGCTTCCTCCGGGTTATGGTGAAGTGGGTTTTGATAATAGATGGGTCAATATCATGATGCTTATGTGTTTCTGAGTGGTATAATGTCTTGGTGAATGGAAGGGAGGTAGAGGCGAATTATTAGAAAGAGGATTGCGACAAGGTGATCCACTGTCTCCCTATCTTTTTATCTTATGTGCTGAGGGGTTATCTTCATTGATTAAAAGGGCAGAATCAGAGGAGTACTTCATGGGTGTCGAGTTAGTAGAACTAGTCCAACTGTTTCCCATCTTCTTTTTGCAGACGATAGCCTGTTTTTCTTCCGAGCCTCTGAGAGAGAATGTTATGTGATGAAGAAAATTCTTCTCCAATACGAAGAAGCTAGTGGGCAAGGGGTAAACTTCATAAAATCTGGAATCATGTTCAGTTCGAATGTTACGTCAACTCTTGCAGCTCAGTTGTCATCTATTTTGGATGTATCAAACCCTCTCAATACTGGCAGGTACTTGGGGCTCCCCTCATTGATTGGAAGAAAGAAGAAGAAGTTGGTATTGATCACGGTAAGAGCACGTATGGCAAAAGAATCAAAGGCTGGAAAAATAGACACATATCAGTGGCGAAGTGTTGATCAAAGCCCATTTGCCCGATCCACATCCCAACATATTATGAGTACCTTTATCTTTTGCCACCTCATTCTTGATGAAATTCAAAAAATCGCAGACTCTTTTTGGTGGGGATCGAGAAAAAGATGGAAACGGTGGCATAAAATGGTTGGCATGGGATAAACTAAGTGTAGAAGAAAACAAATGGCGGTATGGGGTTTATTAATCTCCATTGTTTTAATATTGCTATGTTAAAGGGAAAGATTGGTTGGAGCTTTTGTTTTGCATCCAGAATGCTGTTGTTTGAGGATCTTCAAAGCTAAATATTTTCCCATAGGGGATTTTCTAAAGGCCACCTTAGGGTCCGATCAAGTTTTACTTGGCGGGTATCTTCGGTCCCATTTGTTAGGCGGGGTGTCGGTGGAGAATAGGTAATGGTACAGTTGATGTTTGGGTGATCCTTGGTTGAGGGATGATCGAAATTTTTGGAGTGAGCAACTCGAAGGTAGAAGCTAGATGGCTTGAGAGTCGGTGATTTATTGATTTCGAGGCATATTAGATTGGATGCTGGGCCTTGAAATCTTTGTGGCTAGAGATGTTCTTTGAAATACAAAGTATACCTTTGTCTCAATCGCTGTTGCGAATCCCGATATGTATGGCACTTTACAAATTACGCGAGTACACGGTGAAAGCGAGGGTATCATGTATTTACTCAATTATTGGTGTTCATAGCGGCGAACTTTCCCGGGAAGGAGATTGGAGTAATGTCACGGGCGAAGGTACCCTCGGATAAAAAATTTCTTGTGGAGAATGTGTAGGGGTTCTCCTGCCCGAGTTACAACTCGATCAAAGGTATCGTGTCTGCGCGCCTCTTGTCTTTTTGTGCGAATAGCCTCGGGATGCCGCCTCGAGTTGGGAATTGTGGTTCCGTGATTCACAGGGCTATTTCTTCATGCCGCCTCTCGGGTAGTGAATGTGACATTAAAGTCGGGGGGCTGGAAACTATGGGCTTATGGAAGCATTGTCTTGGATCAATGTTTGGGTTTTAAGCCCGAGTGATATTTAAGCAGATTCACTTCAAGTGAGTACAAGCTTTGCCCGGAGGCAGACATGCTGATTTTAGTGAGTTTGGAGCTTTTGATCGGGATTGCTTATTCATACAAGGAACATTATTTTACGTGGTTTCACTAAAATGCTTGATGTTGTTCTTGCAGTATTAACTTGCAATCTTTATTAGGCACCACGACTTTATGGTTTGGAATGACCCCACAATTTGTCATTCATACGGATTATGTCGCGATACTCTTTAATTCTTAATGCTAGTTTTTTGCTTTGATGTGAAAAAAAAAGAAACTTGAGATGGAGTGGGTTTCAAACCCCATTATAAATATTTTTTTAGGGGACAAATGCCCCTAAACTTCATAAAAGGTTCTCCATTGATAAAAAAATATGATAGATTTTAGGAATATTTATATAACTTTTTATATTTATTGGAATTGTTTTTAATGAAAATTAGTAGTAAAATCCTAAAATTTCATGAGCTTTTACATTTAAATTCTAAACATAAAGTTTGTTTTTTAAATATAATAACTTTTATGAATTTTATTCTTATATCTCAATTTTCATTTTAATTATAACTCTAGCATCAAAAAGAGATTGTTTCACCGTGTCGTGTTGGACATAATAGATGTTTGGAGTTTTGTTAAGAAAATAAAAACAAAATTAATGAAAATTGTTATATTTAAAAAGTAAACTTTTAATTTGTTCAGGATTTAAATACAAAATTCATAAGACTTTAGGATTTTAATGTTAATTTTCCTTTATTTTTTTTAAAATTTGGGGCAAATATAAAAAAAATGATTTTTGTTATGAAAAAATAAGGAGAGTAAGGAAAGCACATAAAAAGAGTTTAGTTCCTATTTTTTTGTTCCAAAAAATATTAAAAGCAGCATGTCTGGCTAAATTCACACAATAAAGCAATTTTAAAACAATGTCAAAATGATATTTTGATGTTTTTAAAATCGTTTTCAAATACCGTTTTCAAAACAGAAACCAAGACGATGCCAGGAAACCTCTCGTGCATCGTTCTGAACTTGCCCAATGAGCAAGTGAGTTTGGTCAGGAGTTGGGGACATACCACATCAGGAATGGATATGAATTTTGAAAGGGAAAGTTATGTCATGGTATCCCCATTTGAAAATATTTAAATAATGGTTAACAAAGAATTTGAAATCAATAGGAATCATGTTATTTGAGAAATAATTGACAAAAAGTGTAACCGTGTGGAACCAATCTTCCTTTCCCAAAATGACCTGTTATATATGAGATAAAAAACCCTTAAAAATTAAAATACTAAAAGGTTTAAAATATGAGGAATGTCAAAACCTAATATCCCAAAATACCCCTATTTGATTTGAATAATAGAAAATATATACATGTAGCATCTTTTATTTTATATTATTGAATATATCTAAATTAAATAAATTACATTTTGAACATGAAATGTATTATTATTTATCTTCTTTTTTTTTTTTTAAATTATCATAACTTCACATTTGAAAATTTTTATTTATTCTTTTAATAAAAGGTTAGTTAAATGGTGTCCCAAAATTTCTAATTTTTTATATTTTGGTGTCTCAACTTTAATTTTTAGTGTCTAAACTTTCTCTTTTATATATATATATATATATATATATATCTCTCTATATATATATATATATATATATATATATTATTATTATTATTATTATTATTTTTTTTTTTTTTGTGTGTCTCAACTTTTATTTTTTGTTTAACAGCGTCTAAATTTTTTTAATTTTTATTTTGGTGTCTAGCTTAATTTTGTTGATCGAGTGTACAGAATTTTTTCGATTTTTCTATTTTTGGTATCTTAGCTTTATTTTTGTTCAATCAAGTGTTTGAGCTTTTAATTTTTGTTCAATTAAGTGCTTTATGACCAATCAAAGCTTATTAAGATATTTGAATAAAACAATGAAATTAATTAAATGACCTCTAACGAGTTGAAAGGACAAAATTATCCTTTTCACATTAGGGTTTTTGTTATCAATTTGTTACAGTATAATATAAATTGATTAAATTGGCTAATATGGATAAAAATACATATTTTATTTATTTTTAAAATAATTTTAATATCTAATGTTTTATTTTGATTATTTTTATTTTTAATATATAATGTTATCTGTTCCTTAATGTTTATTTTAAAATTTATTCATATATATAGATTTTACATAATACTTGAAAACAATTAAAAATAATAAACGATAATTAAAAGTTGCTTTTTTTAATTGTTATATTTTCTTTTTTAAGAAAAAAATTTAATTTTTATTTCAATTTCTATTGTAGCTAATTTCATCAATTTCCTTTTTTATTATAATTACAAATAAATAATAAAGCCTTTAACGATGGAACATATAATATTATCATTTCATCTCGTTAAGATTGTTTCCAAGTAATTTCCATTATTTGAAATCCTTTTTCCTGTTCATTTAATAAAATAAGAATTTAATATAATTTTAAAATAAAATATTAAATGTCACGTGCGTAACACACACGTGATTTAGATTGCCTTTGCTTGCTCTAGGATGATTAGATTGGTTCGATTGCTTTGTTGTTTGCTATATAGTACAATTTGAATCGCTAGCAAGTAACATGAATAATGTTTGTAGGCTTGTAGCCCAATGAGATGGGGAGAGAAGGACCCACTAAGATGCAGACAACTGTAGTGCTTAAGGACCTAACAGTTATCAGGATTAATTCTGTTAAATCGGAGGCTTGGCTCCTCTAGCGACATTTGTAAAACCCTGTTTAGAGATTTTTCCTCCTCCCTTCCCCACTCTCCCAACCGCAGGTGAAATAGCCCTGGTCTCCATCCCCAACCATTGGATATCGACAAGTCTCTTTTTAAAGACCACCTCATCAATATGGCCGGGAACTTTCCATTTGTTTGTTACCGGATCGTATTGTTATGATCTCTAAGGCATGTTGTCTGATTGCAAACTTACCAAAAGCGGTCGGCAGACGGTGGTGGTTCTTATACAATGATTAAGTTAGCAATCTGGGAGAGGAAGAAGAAAAAAGGGATTCCTTTTGATTGAGATTACATCATAACCGCCGTGGGAGATCTTACAGTATAGACAATAGTTGCGAATCTCATCCTATCTTGGGAAGGAATGCTACATTTTAGGGATAAATATGTTTTTCTTTATCAGGGGCCCGATTTTCCATATCGAGGATTGTCGCCAGGAAATATGGGATTTGGAAATAAGGAAATTTATGGATAAACATTCTTCGCATATTTCCCGTCCTTATCTATTTATAAATAACGAACTTGCCATATACGGAAGGATGGCCGGTAGGGGCTTAAGACGCTAGGCGAATCACTATCCCGGCACTAGGAGATACTTGGCTTTCACATACGGGTTTGGTTCTCTGCATCCCTAGCGAGTAGTGCGGTTTAATATGATGGGTGAGGCAGGCGCTTCCTGGCTATGGGCAGTGGGCCTTGGGCCGGATTAATTAGTGGGTGCAAGACCATGATACTCTGATACCCCCTTTTCCCAAGCCCAGAGCTTTGTACTTTCAATTGGGGAAAATATTGTGCTTTGTCTCTCGAGCATGGAAGGCTGACGGGACTGGAAATTTCATGCGTATCTCAAATGAGTCGAAAGGTGAAACGTGTTGGGTCACAATGCGTGTGGGTGGTGCACATCTCTTGATATGTCTACGACGCATGATGATCTAACGGCACAATTAATGCCTCTGTTGATATTTTACCCCTATATATGAGGGTTGGGTTTGTTATTGCTCTTTTTACCATTTCACAAAGGCTTTCATCCGTTTCAACTTTTCTTCTCCTGTGATTTTGCGAATCATTGCTTCAGAGCCATCATCGGAGCCTCCTCGACGTCTTTCAGTTTTTCAGTAAGTTTTTACAAACTTCGTTTGCATTGCCTACTGAGGGTGCATCCACCGTTCATCAGTGGGGCTCGGTGAACGAAGCTATAGACGTTTCTAAGGTTGAGTTTGGGGTCATCCTATTAGGTTGGATTACTAGTGTGTTGTTGTTTATTGATTTTTGTATAGACCAAATTTGCTAAGTAATTAGCACTGCTGTCAAAGACTAAATAAAGTCTCCGGTAATGGCACCAAAAACTTGTTGACCAATATATGTGTAAAATATGTGGTTGTCCTTTTTGTAAAATGGATTCATTAAAAATTGTGTTTTGTCTAAATCATTGCAAATGCATAGGTCGTACAAGTAATAAAAGTGGATTTTTAAGTCTAGATATCGTTCACACGAGAATTGATGATAAATCAAAGACTAACTTCTGACTTCTCAAAGATCTTACCTTTGACTCAGATGTTATGATGATCGGAGAACTAATAAAATAATAATAAAATATATTTGCTGAGTATACATAAAAATTTAATAAAAGTGGATTTGAGTTCATTGAGTGAGACAACGAGAAATAGACTAATTAATAATTGTCCAATTTACGCATCATTTTCTCAATCATAGCTAAGTCATAAGTTGGAAAATTTGAATTTGTTAAAAGATGCTTTGTAGTATAGTTTAGTTTCTCCCTTAACCATACCTTTCACTAATTAGAAATTCATCATTCATTTCTGACTCATGGATCTAATCGATTACTTGTAGATATAATCTACTCTTTTTAAGGTCCCAGGTATTTTTCCTTTTGGTACTCTACACTGAATCTTAGGGTGAAGAATTCTTACCTCCATAGTAGGATATTCTGAAGCTTTCTCGATTTAAATGGCCTCATCCTTGATGCGTGAAATTCTTAAATAAATCGATTAGATCTTTCTTGGCTCACGGGAATAGAATCGCTCTCGTCGAAGAGGAGAAACCTCCTAGCGATTAAGCGATACTTCATCAAACTATCCTCGAACCATGAGTAAGTTAGTGATCTATCGAGTAATCTTTAGAGTTCATTGGTTCCCAGTATTAGTCTATCATACCCACAAAGAACTGCTCTATACCTCGAGTTCTCCATCTCTATGTCACGAGAGGGCATCACGGAAATCGAGAGCCAAGATACGGTACTTTGTTTGGTACTATAGTACTAGTACTTGGAGCAAATTAGGATAAAAATAATACCAATCAAATAATAAATTCAAGAATTATAACTAAGGCGTTCTTAAACTTTTGTGCGAAAAATAACAATCATCATCGAGCTCATTCTAGAGCCCGATCTTTTAAAACTGGTTCACATAAATCAGGGACTAACTAATCAAGAAAATTCACTGAGATTGTCACGCCCCGATTCCCGGTCAGACCCGATTGGTGGATCCGAACCGTTTTTCGGGACGTGAGACCATATACTGGGACTCTTGCGATTTTTTCTAAAGGCGAACTTGTACACACATTAAAGTTATGGCCCATCTTATAGCAATCAAATATTATATACAAATCAAAGAACTACCATAGGAGTGGTGTCCGTCAAATACATACACATATAGCGGAGTCCCGTTTACTTATACGCTATACAAAAACAACTTTACATTGAATTACACATATTCGAGGCGCGAGGACCTGCGCGGTGGGCACCTGCGGTGGTGGCCCGGCTATATCTCGGATGTTTTCAGACGTCTTCTC
This sequence comes from Tetrastigma voinierianum, assembly GCA_016808115.1. Taxonomy (NCBI): domain Eukaryota; kingdom Viridiplantae; phylum Streptophyta; class Magnoliopsida; order Vitales; family Vitaceae; genus Tetrastigma; species Tetrastigma voinierianum. Next base: position 356,657 of record JAEQBH010003344.1, on the reverse strand, counting down.
CACGTACCTACGGATTAAAAACCCGTGCTAAGCTTTAGGCTTAGTGGGAAAACATATCTTATCTGAGAAACACATGCATTTGCATTTATCTTTTGAATCATAAATCACATAAAGCGATGTGAATCTCGGAATCTTAGGAATTCATATATGAACTAATACGCCTTACGCGTTTATCATATAACAATTTTGCATACATAATTATCCTTATAACAAAACTTACCTTTGGGTGTACCACACTTATAAGCGGACTTATTCTTATTTGGATCTTATACTCATAGCAGTCTTAATCTTATTCGGATCTTATACTTATAATTCAAATCTTCTACTTATATGGGAGCTTATTCTTATCTGGATCTCGAAGTAGGACATATTCTTATTTAGATTCCTCATTATCTGATGCGAAACTATACATATACTTTCACTTGTCTCCCGTAAGACACATACTTATGCTTGTATCAGACGTATACTTATTCAGATCTCCCAAAAAGGACATATATTACGGACTTATCTTTTGATACTTGTCACCGGACTTATAATTATTGGATCTCCCGAAGGACATCTACTTGAACCATCGGGGCGATACTTATCGGATCTCTCTAGGATTCTGAGGCTTAGACCTTTGCGATGTACCCGTCGTGCTGCGAACTTATACTTGTGCTTAGTATCTTATACTTGTACTATGGAGCGTATCCTTGTCTTCTGGGATCTTACTTGTTTTTCACGAACTTATTCTTGTATTTCGGGATCTTACCGCAGACTTATTAAATTACAAAGGCACGATGGTACTAGAATATTACGGAGCGTATACTTATTCTTGTATTTCGGATCTTATACGTGTATTTACAGAACTTATACATGTATTTCAGATCTTATACATATCTTACAGAGCATATACTTGTCTTACGGATCTTATACTTGTGTTACAGAACTTATTCTTGTCTTACGGATCTTATCCTTGTGCGAAAGGTATCGTAGAATGCGATCGTCGAACGGTCGGATATATCACATACAAGGTCGGGATGGACTTATACGAATCACGGACATTAGTCTTTCGTAAGAATTACGGGATCACGCCAATACATATACCCGGGTTTTTGCAGTTGGAACATATCCCAAGAAAACAAGCCAGCGGATGCCGGTTCCTTATCAGTCATCTTACAAGACTTATACAATTTCTTATGCTTATAACGAGGCTTATAGCGTGGTTCATTACGAGGAGTTTCGAGCTTATTAGTATACAAAAGTACCGTGGGTACTACCGCAGTTCATTATCACGAAGTACGTAGGTCTGGCCCCGGACTTATACTTATATTACAGACTTATACTTATTTTCCGATCTGAGGTACCCGTGGGTACTACGAGAGATTACTAGGATACAAGAGTACCAAGAGTACTACGAGCAGTCTGAGGTACATTTAGATCTTTACTCTTATTCTATTCGGTGTCTTATCATATGTACATCGACTACCTAGACCAATCATAAGAAATGAAGTGGGACGTAGTATAATAAGTACCAGAAGGCCTGTCTGAACGGGAGTGCTGTAGCACCCGAGCGGGAGTCTTGAGCAGATTCGGGACGTGCTGCCCATGCGATAAGAGTCATAGTAGTACCATTGGAGTCTTGGGAGCACCGATCGGGACGTGCTGCTCAAGCGGCCCAGCGAAGTCTTGGCGTAGCACCGGTAAGTCTTGTAACGCACCGGCGAGAGTGCGGGAGCACCAATCAAACGTGTTTCTGCATAGCGGGAATCTTAGCACCAATAAAGTCGCGAGCACCAACAGGACGTCCACTCATTCATTTTTCGGTCCTAGGTAGTCATATGATCATATGTCTTTCAGAACTCATAACCTATCTTTATTACCTTCTGTGTTCATGACATATTGCTTTTCATGTTCATGTTCATGTTTCAGTTCATTTTCATATTTCATATACTTATACAGGAATACTGATGTATTCACACATCATTCATGTATTCTTGTCCCTCGATGCATCTACTTTTCTTAGAAATTGGAATCATTCCAATTGAATCATTCGAACGAAAGTTATGGCATTTTCAGCCCGCTAGCCTAGTCGGTTTACCGGATTTTACCCAAGGGACAGTTTGCAATACTCATTTTCCAGTGCCTTGACTCTATATTTGACACTGGTTATTTGTACTCCTTTAAAGTTAAGGTGTTAAGGTTTCTTCTCCAACTGGAATCACCCAAATCGGAGCACCAAAACTCAAGTTATGTCCGAAGCGACCCGGTTACTCACATGATCAAAGCGACGAGAATTTATTGGATTATAGCTTCGCACTGAGTGAATTTTTGGACCACTTAGAGTCAGAATTTGACAATGTCTATTTCTTGATGTTTGGTTCTCCTTGAAGTATAGTTTAATTAGCCACTTGAATCACTCAAATAGAATAAGAAATGAGCAAGTTATGGCTAAAATACGAACACTGGTCAAAATAGAGCAGGGTGTACCGTCTGGCTACGACTGTCACCGTCTGAGTTCGATTACGGAGAAACATGCGCGTCTGAGTTCAAGAATGTCACCAGATCTGAGTCCCTCGAAAATGCAGAATGTGTGTTTTCTTCCATTTTCCATATGTTGATACCCAAATCAGCTTGATGCTCCATAAACACGTCGAAGACCACTCGATTCATCTTGAAATCTATTTTTACTCAAATCATCTTTCATTACATATCTTTCCTCAAAAATCTTCCATGAATTTCTCCCAAACAACTCTAATATGGGTCACAACCCATACACAAATCAAACCCAGGATTTGTTGGGGACATTCTAAACCACAGCTTTCGATTACTGTCATTAACCATGAATCCCGACCTCGAAGGGGATTATACTCATCTTGTTCCTTGTGGGTTTAGCAACCCTAATTTCAAAAATCTAGGTTAGGATGCAATTCTACTCAAAACCTAGATTTGGAGACAAATAATGCTTTCATACAAAGCCTTAAAATTCCATAGATCATACGAGTTCATACTCGAGGTTAGTTTCGTACCTTTCACTTGAAACCTCCTCCTCAACTCTTTCTTCTTCTTCTTCCCTCTTCCTCTTGCCTTCCTCTTCTTGGCCTTCACGGTTTTTGCTTCTTAAGAATGAATTGTTTTGGTCTTTAAATCAAAATATCTCTTAGGCCTTGTTTGGCTCTCAAAAACCCATTTTTGGGTTAAGTTTCTTTATTTGCTTTTTGGTCCTCCAACTTTTGATCATTAGTATTCCAATTTCCCCTTATTTCATTTTAGCCTCAATCTTGTTAATTTATGACTTTTTTAAAGTCCCTTTTGGACAAATTACTTTTGTCCTTATAACTTGTAAAATTTAGGGTCTCTAGTTTCCATGTTTAGCATTTAACTCACGAAACATTCCCTGTCTGCTTCTGAAATACCTAAACATGTGGCTTGCTAGGGTATTTTCTAAAATCCATTTAAAGCAGAACAATAGGGAGAGAGAAAAGTTTACAATGAATTCCAGCTCTTGTAAAATTTCCGGGTCTCTAGTTTCCATGTTTCGCATTTAACTCACGAAACATTCACATTACGCTTACAAAATACCCTAAACATGTCGAAAACTGCTAGGGTATTTTCTAAATCAAGCTAAAAGCGGAAACGATAGGGAGAAAAAGTTTACAATGAATTCTAGCTGAAGGCTATTACATCAATTCATTACTCAAATCCAGAAATTAAACAGAAAACTAACTAAAAACTACGCTCCAACTAAATCTACTAAAAAGGAATAAAAGATAAAAATAATGGAAAAATAAAAGAAAAATAACATACAAAGAGTCTTCAGCTACCCAGAAGTCCTGGATTTGCGGAAGTTGCGCACAGTTACATACATTCATTTATAGAGCTTTAAATGATGGGCCGTACTTCAGAACCTGAATTGTGGATCCCAAGGAATTTCGGCTAAAATGGTAAAACACAGTGAGACAAAGAAAGTTATATCGCGACATGGTTCTTATCTTTGTCGCCCAGCTCCTGTCGTGGCCTGTAGTTTCTTATTGCGACATATTTTCATGCTATTTTCTTCGATTCTATTGCAACATGGTTTGACTTTGTCGAGACATAGTTCTGTTGATTGTTGACTTTTTTATGTCGCGACATGGTTGTCTTTTGTCGAGACAGAAATTTCCTCCTCTAGCTCTTCAACTTTATTGCAACAGTCTCTACTATGTTGTGACATTCTTTTTGTTGTTATCCTTAATTTATGTCGTGACATATTTTGTCTTTGTCGCGACAGAGTTTATCTCGGTAGCAAGAATTTGTTGTCGTAACAGACTTTTTCTTTGTCTGATAGAGTTGCGTTGCCTTGTATTGCTGAGACTGAACTATGTGTCATGACAGAATCTTTCCATGTCGTGACAGAGTGTTCTTTACTCCTTGTCGCTGGTTGAACTTTTTGTCACAACATTGGATCCCTTGTCACGATAAACTTAACTTGGCTTCTCTCACTTATCTTCTGTTTTTTATCACGACAGAAAACTTCTCTACCACAATACAAAAATCTCTTACTCAACAATTTTATTGTTGCAATAGAATTATGCCTTGATTCTTTATTATGTCGCAACATCCATTTACATTGCCATAACAATGTTTCTCATCATTCTACTGATTTGTCTAAACGATAGTGGTCTTTCGCAACAACATTCACCTCAACCTCAAGTTTTCTCTATCGCAACTAAGAAATTCATTGTCACGACAAAGTCTGCGTATTTTTCATTGTTGACTCTGAATGTTGTGTCGCGATATAAAATCTGCCTTGGTCTTATCCTTAGTTGAAATGTCTGTCGTAGCATAGAAAACTTTGTTGCAGGCACATTGCTTCGTTATGTCATTTTTTTGTCGTGACATAGTTGTCTTTTGTCGCTACAGAGTTCATCTGATGACTTCGTTTCTTATGTCGAGACATAATTGTAAAATGTTGCGACAAGGTTCCAATGCCATTTGCTTGATCATCACGACAGAGTAAGGAATGTCACGACATTCTTCTTCATGAAGTTTGCTCCTTCGTTTCCACGACAAAAGGTAGTTAGTCCATCTCAAATTGTCCACGACGATCTTCATTTGCTTGCGCTCGATTTGATCTTTGACTCATTTATCTTACGCTGGATTATATTGAATTTTGTCCACGACATTCGATACCTATGTCGTGACATAGTTCTTTGTATAACAATTTTTACTGCGCTTTTTCTTGATGGAAATTCTCTCATTTTCATATAAAAGCGCAAAACAAAAGTTGGTGAATTTTCCATAATTCAACATTAAAATGTATCCTCTTTGCTAAAAAATATGACAAAAAATGGATTAAAATAAGATGAGTTTAGGGCTCATCAAATTCCCCTAACTTAAAGTTTTGCTTGTCCCCAAGCAAAGAAAAGAAAATTTTGTTTGTGCTCAAACAATTTAGCTTTTATTTTTAAGGACATTTTTCTTTTGAATCCACAATTTGGCAGGGAATATAAGTTAGTTGTAAAGTTATCTCTAAACATGTTTCCAATATAGAATCAGGAAGATTTCTCAATTAAGTTCACTAATCAGCCAAATAATTCTTATAATGTAACAATTCAATTATTCAACCTAAATTGTGAGTGTGTGATTGTCTTCTCTCTTTTTCCTTAGCAGATTAGTTAATCATTTGGAATAATACTCAGTTGGCACACTTCTCCCTCATTCTCTAAGTCCCATATGCTCGTTTGTCATATTAATCTCCACTAATGTAAGCATATCACCACCTTCAGGATCAAATAGGTATTTTAGGCTTGTAATGTGTAGTTTGGGTAATTGGGTGGATAATTTGAAGCAATTTGAAGCTCAAATTTTACCTAGACATCAGCGACAACGGCACTCTTGCCTTCATTATGCATCATTGATATCAAGCTTCTAACATCCTCATCTAGTTTTGTGCATGCTTTCACACTTCTTTATGCATTACAGTATTTTTCTTTTCGATTTCTGCAATTCGGACTATACTTTTCTGTCCTTATCTTAAAGCTTTCACTTTTCATCTTTTATCAAGATTTCTGGAATGATGCAATGTTTTGTCTTTTTAAGTTTTCTACCTCCATACTTGAACTTTGGGTCATGCTCCCATACCCGGTTGGCATTAGAGTCTTAGGTGTTGAACACCCATAAGAACTTAATTGTTCAAGGGAGGAAGGCTACAAGACCAAACTCATTCCTCCTTGATGTTTCACTTTATACAACTTCTTTTCTTAATTCTCTTCATATCTTCTCATCTCAATGAATTTTTCTTTCTCAACCCTTTTCATCCTTCTCCATAGCTTTAAATAATATTCCCCCAAACTTGTCCTCTTTTCTCATTTACATGTGTCATGTGTCCCGGGCAAATAAAAGGTTCTTTCTTGTAGGATCATGTTTAAGGAAGGATTTGGGCTTTCCATTTGCTGGTTGATGATAAGATTGGCAATTGGCTCAAATAAGAACTAATGTCTGTATACATGCATATCATAAGGGTAGGCTTTAAAGGCTTGAAACTTCGGATGGCTTTCTGTCATTTCTGTTAGTGGTATTGCCTAGGATTTCACCTTGACTAATAATCTAACAAGTTCTCAGACATTTGGAGATTTAATTGTGATGGATCCCAAAAGATGTCTCTAACTTGAGCACAATTTGTTTCAGAGATACTTTTGACCATGTGCAGTGTTTATCATGATTCTTAAATAACTGAACTGTTTACAAAACAGAATCATAGATCATATTTGTTCCATCAATTTGTTAAAACCTTTCTTATTCTTGAAGTTCAACACATTTTTAATATCCTTACAACTTTCCCTTTCATTTATTCCTACCCCAATTCATCTATCCAATTTTTGTTAGGTTCCTGGATATGTTGCCATGCTATTTTTAAAGTTAACAACTCATTCAAAGTAACCATTCAATTAATATGAAGTTAACACAACAACATTTCAATTCCACATTCTATTCAATTCTACCAAACAATGCACAACAATCAAGTATTTCAACCCATGAAATACGAGGTTCTCATATTTAATAAAACCATTCTCATTGACAGGTTAATAATTTCAATTATTTAAAGTAAAGAAAGAAAAAACAAATAATACACACGAGAAATTCAAAATGAGAGTGAACACCAATTTCTGCAAAGGGATTTTTTTATTAAAAATTTCAAGTATGAGAGATTAGGTACAAGAGGGAAGATGGGAAGGAAGAGCAGGGTGAGCTATTTTCTTCTTCTTTCATGCTTATGGGAATGGTGTAGGATGGCCCCGGATTCCGAACTTGTATCATCTTTGCGAGAAGGTGAGAACTCGGGGAATACGGACTTATGTTTAGCCCAGACCTCTTACGCCCTCTTCATTTCTATTGAGTGCAGACCACTCCATGGATATGACCATTTTTCTTGATAAGATCATTTTGTCTACGCGATAGAGTTAGGGGTTCCCTCGAGCTCACCACAGGCGGAGTACATTTTAACGGGTTCATTATTAATCATATCCAAGCTTTCATTCCAACACTTTTCCCTATAGTTTAGGGTGCCCTCCAATTCATTGTCCCTTTTCTCCATCAGAAGTCTTATTTCTTTTTTATGTTCCTTATACATATACCCAAAAGCATATGCCTTTTGTAGTGGGTTCTTCTCCATGGCACCCTCCCTTTCCTTCATGATTTTTATTAGCTCACTATCTATCCTAAGCTGATATGAGATGAAGGCATCTTCTCTTGCCTTGAGCTCTTCACTTAGTTCCTGCTGTCTTATTTCCCCTATGCTCTTCCATTCTTCATATATCAGCCTGAGTGCTTCCTCCAGATTATGATATCTTCTTTTTAGCTCAGCATCCATGTATTCATCCCTTAGTTAAAGTTGGACTCTCAATTGGTCGTCCCTCTTCTACATCTCCTGCCTCATTGCCCTTAACATTTCCATTAATTCAAATTTGTTATCTTAAGGTTCTGAGCTTCTAGCTTGCTCCTGATGGACTTGTCTCACCTCTTAGGACATTATCAAAATTGGGCTTGCACTGTTCAGCCCCTGTTCTTGCTCTTAGGATGTATTATCAATCTGTATCTTATTGATTTCGATATTCTCTTCCTCATCTCTTGCAACTTCTGCCTCTCTTTCCCTGCCTCTGTTCTTAAGCACCTTAGTGATTCCTGTCAGTGTTAGGGGTGAGGTATTGGGGCAATTTTCTTCTTCCTCCCAGTCTCCTTCCACACCACCTAGGATGCAAAGCCTAGTGATGAGTGTTGGGTGTGGAATCAGTCCCTTGTAGGCTCCTCTGTAATAACTAAAAATCGAGTTTTCAATCATTTTTCCAACGCTGAACGTGTAGCCCTTTAGGATGGCATACAACAACACTACTTCCTTCTCCCTGACTGTACATAAGTGCTTGGAAGGTAAAATGACTGAACACAAGAAATAGAACCACACCTTTGCTTGTTCAGTAAATGTTCCTCTAGAAATGGACTCGTGTGGGTTTTTCTTAGTGGCATTCCACTTTCCCTTGCCATCAGTCAACAAGTCTACAATCTTCCGGAAGTCAGGTTCCCTACGATTCTTGAACTTTGACCCATTATTCCTATCATGAAGATTGTAGGTTTGGTCTATCTTCTCTTTGTTGAAGGAGATCTATTTGCCCCTAACATAGACTGTCTTATCTTTCATTCCCACCATGTTAGCATAGAACTCTTTCACCACATCCACAAATCCTAGAGCCTTGTGCTTGAAGAACAGGTGCCACCCTTTGCTTTCAATGACTTCTTGGAAAGGGGAAATTCACTTGTTGAAACCTCTCTCTCCTATGAAGTCTATGTGTTGTAATTTATCCCTTCAAGCGACATAAGCCTGCTCTGAGACCCAGTCGCTTACTTTCTCCTATGTTCGCTCAGCACTAGTTTCTTCAGCTCATCTCTTCCTCTTTCTAGTTTCGTCAGCTGATTGCTCAGGCTATGCTATTTCTTCAGCTCTTACTTCTTCCCGCTCTATACGCCTTGGAGTCGCTTGCTGCGCCTCTTGCTCACGCTCAGTATTCTTCCAGTTTGTTTGGTTGGAGGTTTGACGACTGAGACGCTCGTAGAAAGGTTTTGAATCTAGGGTTTGAGTGAGAGATTTGGTGAGAGAGTTGAGTGGGTTGAAGGTTTATGAGGCGGGTGTCCTTCCCGGTTCAAAAATTTTTCTATTTACTCGTAAATGTTTTTTGTGCGTTCTTTAATTGTCGCGACAAAAAATGATTAGGGTTTGTTCCCTTTTTAATATTATGTCGCGACATAAAGAATTAATGTCGCGATAGAAATTTGCAAGTACTTGTAAGCTAAGGCAATTTTTTGTTGCGACATATGAAAAATTTGTCGCGACATCAAATGTGATGTCTGAGAGTTTACTTTTTGTAAGTATTGATGATAAATATTATCCACGACATAAGCTTTCCTGACTCACGAATTTAAATTTGACTATGTCACGACACAAAGAAAGTATGTCGCGACACGAAAATTTGATGCTCAAGTAAACCTATGTCACGACATACAAAAATATTGTTGCGATAATGTTTTTCCCTTCGAAGCGCCGGTCATTTACAATTACGGCATCACGCATAGATAAATTGTGTCTTGCCAGAGAAACTTTCCACGCGACCTTGAACTGCCGTCGGTCTTTGTCGCGACATCAAGAATCAATGTTACGATCGAGTTTGGCAATAATGTCGCGATAGGGAGAAAGCATGTCGCGACATTGAATCAAAATTTTCCAAGAATTGCACAATTCACATTTTTCAATCAAGCCACATTCAAAGCAAGATGTATTCACTCATACCAATCAGAACATACTTGTGAAAACACATCTAATCATCTAAGAACCTCAATTCAAGTATGAGCAATCACATCTCATTGTCTCCATTAGATATAATTCACAACATGATATTCAGAGTATCTAAAAAAATTGAGAACAACAAAACTACTATGAATTTTCCTGTACAAAATCAAAACAGTTCACAAAGACATCAATTATACATTATCATTAAAGACAAAGTGAGGGAAATAGAAATACTCCCCCTTGTAGCAATTTTCTGCATATTTCAGTTTAAGAAAGTGTCACTAACATTCATTTCTAATTTAGCTTCACTTTCCTTGAAAAATCAACAAAAACTACACTTAAAATTTCATATAAAATTGAAACTAAACTTCAAACATACCAATTTAAACAAACAAAATTAACTATGAAAATTAAAATTTGCTTGGGTTGCCTCCCAAGAAGCTGTTTAGTTTAATGTCTTTTTAGTTAGGCATTCTTCTGAGTGTCTTGGTCGATGAGAATTATGCTTTGAAATAGGCCTGCAGTCGTTTTTCGACATGTTAGGAACTATTTTTGTAAGCATAATTTATTTGTTTAAGTAGGTTAAATGTGAGCTTAGGAAATGAGGGCAGGAAAGTTACAAAACTTAAGGACAATTTTGAAATTGGTCTAAAGGGGTATAAAAGTCATAGTTCACAAAATTAGAATTAAAGTATAATATGACATAAATTGCTTTACAAATAGAGATGAGTTATGGGCTTAAAAGCAAACCAAGCAAACTTAACCCAAAAATGGGTTTTGATGGCCAAACAAGGCCTTAGCAAAGGAGGGAATTTAAAGACCAAAATTGGTCTCATTTGGAGGAGGAACAAATCGTGAAGAGAGAAGAAGAGAGGAGGAAGAGAGAAGAAGAGAGGAGGAAGAGGAAGAGAAGCCAAGATCAAGCCCACAAGGTATGGAAACTGAATTATGTATGGATCTAACCTTGGATATGAACTCTATTATGAATCACATGGATTTTGTATGGGATTCTAGGAAGTTTCATAGGTTCCAAATCCTAGGGTTTGGTTAGGATTTCTTCCTAATCAAGATTTGGCTGAAGAGTAGGGTTGGTAAATACTCTAAATCCACAAGAAAAGTAGGAATCCTCTCTTTGAAGTTTGGATTCATGGTTAAATATTAAGCAATTGAGTTAGGGTTTAAGAGTAAACCTAACAAATCCTTGAGTTTAGCTTGTGTGTATGGGTTAAGACCCATATTGAAATGATTTTAAGGAGAAATTCATGGAAAGGTTTGAAAGAAGATGAAATGAAAGATGAATTGAATAGAGAAAAGAGATTCCAAGGTGAATTGGAATGGTTTTTGAGGTGTGTGTAGGAAGTGTGGGAGTGATCCATGGATTAAAGTGAAGGAAAATGTGAGAAAACACCCATTCTGGGCATTCTCGGGTGTCTTCTACCGGTAGAAGTTAAGTTCTACCGGTAGAACTTCGATTCTGGTCATTTTTGGCCAAGTCCTACCGGTAGAAGTTAAGTTCTACCGGTAGAACTTGTTCTGGTTTTCCAGTTTTGACCAGTTTTTGTATTTTGGCCATAACTTTCTCATTTCTTATCCGATTTGAGTGATTCAAGTGGCTACGTAAACTAGACTTCAAGGAGAACAAAACCTATTTTATAGAGTATCTCCCAAATTCTGACTCTAGGTAGCTTAAAAATTCACTCAAAGTGGGACCATGTGCAAGCCAAATTCTGGTTCCAGCTTTGAACATAGAGAAGTCCGGGATGTTTCGGACGTAACTCGAGTTCCGGTGCTCCGATTTGGGTGATTCCAATTGGAAATGAACCCTTATCACCTTAGATTTAAAGGAGCACAAATAACCAGTGTCAAATATGGAGAAAATGTACTGGAAAAATTAATATCGCAAACTATCCCTCGGTAAAATCGGTCATGGAAACTAGTTGGCATGAAATGCCATAACCCAGTTTAGACGTCCGTTGGATTGATTCAATTCTGGAGTAACGTAGATTCATAGAAGAATAAGAAGAATACATGATTAAGGTGTGATTACATGCTCATCATACCTTACCGAGTATTGGAATACGATCGGTCTTAGGCGTATAATGTGGCTAATAATGCTCACACTATAAGATAGTAAGTTATTGAACTCATATAATTGTAAAATTGCCTAGACCAGTTATTGAATGACCACGGCACTCTACGATGCGTGCTTCGGCACATTAGTATTACTTGGTACTCTCTACGATTAGTCTTGGCGGCACTCTCAGTCTTGACACATTAGTACTTGGTCTTCTACGATTAGTCTTCACGGCACCTCTCTGGCCAGTCTTGACACACTAGTACTTGATTGCTCTACGATTAGTCTTGACGGCACTCACGATCATCTTGTACCTTGGGTGCTGTGTCTTTGTGTCTACTCATTAGTATTCTTGATTACAGGTAATCTAACAATTATATGATAAGACTCTGAATAATGAATAAGAAATGAATATAGTAACGATCTGAATATACCTACGAGTACCTCTGTATATGTTCTGAATGTACCTACGGGTACATGTATATGTTCTGTAGTACCTACGGGTACCTCTGTATTTGCTCTGTAGTACCTGCGGGTACTTTGTATCTGTGTATCTACATGTACCCTCTGGTACTTTTGTATACTAGAAACTGTGTAGCTCCTATGGGAGAGATCAGAATAAGTATAAAGTCCCGTTAGTACCTACGGGTACTCAGTATCGGTAACACCCGATATAAGTCATTAGTACCTAAGGGTACTCGTATCAATAAAATAAGTATAAGTTACGTAGTACCTAAGGGTACTCGTATTATCGGAAAATAGAAATTATAAGTTACGTAAAATAAGTATAAATCCGGTCATACTGCAGGTACTTAGTCTAATGAATCGTGATCTGTTCTACGAAGGTAATGTCAGTATGCAGCTATAAGTACGATCAGGCCCTTGTCGTGCTATGATGTCTGTTCGGAGCTTATCGTGCCTACCGAGATTTGCCTTCGTAAAGAATAAGATCAGAAATCTGAGAATCGGTTAACGCTAACCTGAGTATAAGATGTAAGATAAGAATAAGTCCACTGTACCTGACTATAAGTTCAGTAAGATAAATATAAGTTAGTAATATACATGTAAGATCGAAATACATGTATAGGATTACTACGTAATACCGTATAAGATCCGAGGAAATGCCGGTATAAGTTCATGAACCGGTATAAGTTACGTAAGACAAGTATATACTTCATTAATACATATAAAATACGAAATACATGTATATAAGTTACGAATACATGTCTGAATCAAATACATGTATATGCTCGTAATACCGAGGATGAATCATGAAATACGAGAATAAACTCTTGTGTCCTGGTATTAGAATCCAGTAAGACAAGGATAGGTTACGTAGTACAAGTATAAAGATACGGTACTAATAAGTTACGAGTACCTCACAGATTGCTCCTATATCGATTAGTTACGCTAGTACCTCACGGGTATCTCTCGTATAAGCTCTTGGGATAAGGGGATAAACTCAGTAGTACCCTACGGGTACTCATATGAGTATAGGTATCGTTAAACCGGGACTTGTTGGGATATGATACCAACCTGATTGTTATCGAGCAGACATTTGATCAAGTAAGTACTTACGGGTACTCCGTATAAGATTAAGTTCGCAAATCCGATTATATGTTAAAGTAATCTCTGTGATACCTACGGGAACCCCCGAACAAGTGTAAACTCCGTAGGATAAGTATAAGTTCTGTAAACTCCTACGGGAGATCGGAATATAAGCTCCGATGCGATTATAAATCAGAATAAGAATAAGATCAAACGGTATAAGTATAAGACACGGATAAGAATAAGTTTTGTCATGAGTATAAGATCGATAAGGATAAGTGCGCCATAAGTGTAATTCTGAGTAAGTATAAGATTGTTATAAGTATAAGTTCGGTCATAGTTTATAAGGAATCGAATAAGCATAAATATGGATCACATGGGAGACATAAACGATGCATTAAAAGTCACAATTACGAGTTAATGAGTATTTTGATGACCTGAAATAGGAACTTGAGCTGAAATCTGAGAAAATCATGAGTTATGTAAAAGAGATGAGTGGATGCCTTGCCATTGCATATGCAAGTTTGCTCACGAATATGATGCGACTGTTATATATTGGTTTTATATGATTCGCTGATGATTTTGATATTTGTTTATTTATAAGTTTATCATGATTCGGTATAAATGCATGTGCATCGGTATAAGTTATAAGAATATGCTTCCCATTAGGCGTAAAACATGGCGGGTTTTGTCAGGTGTAGAGTACGAGAGAAAGGCGTGTTAAAACATCGCATACGGTGAAGCGACACACTTGTAAGGGTTTACTACATGAGTTCAGCTCGACTTGTAAATGTGAAAGTATAGTTTTGTTGTAAATGGGACTTCCGGTTATATGTGTCACAGATTTTGATGGACACCACTCAGGTCATTAGTTCTTTTGAGATGATTTTGAATTATTATAAGTTGTGGGCCATACCCACGGGTATAGTGGCTTTAAAAAAAAAAAAAATCGGGTAAAGAGTCCAGTGTTGATGCCGTCCGAATCGGGCGTGACAAAAATTCTTTCATCTCTTTTAGATCCAATTCACTCTTAATTTATGTTCCCTCCAAGGTAATGTTTCAATCTCTAACCATTCACTTTAAATTCACATCCAGAGTCAGTTTTCAGTGTTACTGCTCCAAAGGGTGTACTTGCTACTACTTTGTAAGGACCACTCCATCTTGACTTTAGTTTTCCTGGAAACGGTTTGAGTCTGGAATTATATAATAGGACTTGTTCCCCTGCTTTGAATTCCTTTCTTAAAATCCTTTGATCATGCCACTTCTTAGTCTTATCTTTGTAGATTCTAGCATTATCATAACCTTCAATACTCAACTCTTCCAGTTCATTCAATTGGAGTAATCTTTCTTCTTTTGCAACTTGGAAGTCACAATTCAATTTCTTGATGGCTCACATAACCTTGTATTCCGTTTCGGACAGATGTGAGGTTTTCCAAATACTATTCTGTATGGGGACATTCCAATGGGAATTTTGTAAGCAATTCTATAAGCCCACAATGCATCATTTATCTTTATAGACCAGTATTTTCTGCTTGTATTCATAGTTTTCTCTATAATTTTCTTTATCTCCTTATTGGAAATTTCAACTTGCCCATTTGACTAAGGGTGATAAGCCAATCCCATCACATGTTTGATTCCATATCTATTTATGAGTTTTGCAAAAACTTTATTTGCAAAATGGCTTCCTTCATCACTAATGATTGTTTTGGGTGCTCCGGAATCTGCTGAGTATTTCTTTGTATAAACCCAAACGGCTGTCTTGAAATGCATTTATGGAATGACTATTGCTTCCACCCATTTGGATACATAATTCATAACTAGGAGAATATATAGATTTCCAAATGATGATGGGAAAGGTCCCATGAAGTCTATCTCCCATACATAAAAAATCTGCACCACCAGAATTTCTTACAGGGGCATTGTTGACCATTTTCTTTATAAGGATCAAATTTTAATTCTTGTTACGAAAGGATTTATTATCTAATCCCCCGATAAAAGTATCAAAAACTGATGACAAGAATTAGAACATGTATGTTCACAATAAAAATGATTTGAAGATTTAGTTTAGACCGAAATCTTTGCTGATGCTTAGTCGTCGATAATAAAAGTGGACTGTAAATTAGGATATCATTCCTTGAGATAAAAAGAATTTAAGTTCAACTACCTAACTACTCGAGTTCCACACTATTTGAACTTCCATTTCATAGAATTTTGAGTAACCTAACTAAAAATCTATTATTTAAATTTCTCTGACTATAACGAGAAAGTTAAAATCTTAGAGCTAAGCTGGATTTGAACGATTTTTCTTTGGAAGTAGGCCAGTAGGATTTCAACTGTTGTGAAATAATCGAGATTCTATGACATAATCTAATTCTATTCTTTCATGGATTTGAATCTAGAAAATGTCGAGAGGTAGATAGTATAGTTTGGATTTCTCCTGACCATATTGCATTAATTACAGAAAATCAACATTGTTTTACGAAGTAATGTAATAATAATGCATAAATAACTTTCTTTGTAGATCTTGATGCGCTGTACTTTCTAAATATTCATGCCCATTTCTGTATGATATGATTTTCTTGCTTCCGGGAACATAGAGCCCATTTACGGATCTCTACAGGTCGGGTGATGTCTGTGCCCGATTCGAATCTGGCCCAACAGGGATCAGATCGTTATTTCAGGTGGGAGAAATCTCTAATTGATTAGGTGATGAATCTTGACCATTCTCGACCGTAGAATCAAATTGATGATTATCTGAGTAATATTTTCAGATCTCAATTGGTTCTTCAAATAATAGTTTTGGCATAGTACTTGCCCGTATGCACATGTCATTATCTTGGGGAACCGACTCACGTGTGCTGGAGGGCCTCTTTCAAATAGAGCTGAACTCAGCCAGATCTTAAATTTGGAGTATAAATTTACTAATGTTAGGAAAAATTAATTCTTGAGACAACATCTTCAAATAAAATCAAATTCAAATCAAGATCTATAGCCTTCTACATTATGCGGGAAGAGATACATAATAACATCAGATGTTTCCCGATGGGAGGTTGGGTTCTCTTTAGCCAGATAAATTAACTCATTGTGCAGAAATCGATGGGGTGCAGTAAGCTATCAAATCAATAAAAGTAAATTTGGCTTTCATTGGGCTTTGTTGATTCTTGACAATATTGGATGGTGTTTTGTAACCGAAATAACAGAGCTTTGAGCAGAACGAATTCTTTGTTTCGAGATCAGATAAACCAGGTGTAAATCTCATTGAATTCTGATGATGAAGAAGAATAAAGAAATCGAAGAAGAATATAGTACAAAAAAGGTCATAGAACCCACAGATGCTCTGGGTTTTCTCTGCAAGTAGGTATCATAAACACCTCAGAATGTTTCTATTTGTAGACAGAGAGTTGAATATAAATTGAAGCTGGTAATGAATCTTTCAGAGTCTTATGGATTGCATTTCTTGGTGCATTACAAAGGTATTATCTATGACATGGTAATTGGTTATTTTTATTAATTGATTCTATATTGGGCATCAGACATCTTCATCAGACTAATCATTGTTTCTTGAGCAATGTGTGTTTTACTCATTAGCGATAGTTTTCTCTACGTGTGATAGATATTTCTTTAGCTCTTTCACACTTTGTCTGAGTCTATCGTTTTGTCATTGCATGTAGCGACATTCTCGTAATGTGTTCTTTGGAACAATTATGTTGCGACGATGACAATTGTGTTGCGACATTTGTTTAAATGCGGCTTCCTTAAAATTGTGTAGCGACCGGTTCTATGTTGCGACAATATTCATTGTTTCTTGTTATGATGTTTCTTGTATTGTTAGCATTCTGTGCGATCGGGAAAGTCACATCCTGACAGTCTTATCCACTGCTGATTTCTTGTTGCGGCTTCATTTTAAGTTGCATTATAGTCTATTGGTATTTATATATGTTTTTGTCACTGACCTAGTTTTCATGTAGTGACCCGGACTTTATGATGATCTTTGTGTCGTGACCCGGTTACATTTGTGTCGTGACGGGCCTCTCTTCCTTGAGTTGGAATCTTTGTCGCGAGATGGAAAAGTATGTCGCGACGTTGTTTCTCTGTGTTAAGCTTATTTATGTGTCGCAACCTTAATACCTCTGTCGTGACATCAAAACTTATCTTCATCTTGAAGTATGTCGTAACATTGAACTCTTTTGTTGCAATCAAGTCAGTTCACTAAGTCAGCATCACTTGTCGCGACTTTTTCTCTTTGTTAGGATAAGAAACTTTGTCTTTTAGTGTCGCGACATTCATTACCTTGTCGCGACATAACTTCTTCATACAATGTCTCGTGGTTGCCAGAGTTGCAATGTCGGTGTCGCGACCGGGATCTTTTATGTCGCAACATAGATTTTGCCTTCTATTTTTCCTTGTGTCGCAACATAAACTGATATGTCATAGTGTTCTTCCTGTATTGCTCTTTAATTTCTTGTCACGACATAAGATACCTTGTAGCGACATAATCTCTGCTTCTTCCATTTTTCTAATGTCGCAATAGGAGCTTTTATGTCGCGACATATTCCATCTAGTTTGACATCCGACATAATAAACCTTGTCGCGACATTATTTCTCTTTGTCTCAGCTGACTTGTTACATTCTTCTCATGTTACGTCTCCGACCTGGCTGTCTTTTGTCGCGACATGGCTCTTACATATTCTATCCTTTGTGTTTACCCAGTAGAAAGGATTTTTCGTGACGATTTCCTTAGCCATTTGCTTGAAAGTTTATCGCGACCTGCTGATTTCTGTCATGACATAGACTACCTTAATTGCTCTTTTCTTTCTTTCTTAAATTTTCTTCTTTTAAATTAAAACACATAAAACACAAAGTGGATGAATAATCCATAATTTTGCATTAAAACAGATTTGAATATACTAAAAATAAGGATAAAAATTGGATCCATAATCCATTAATTTTGCTTATATTACCCATTCTTTGACAATTATCACAATGTTTTACCCATTCAAAATAGTCTTTGAATAGGGTAGGCTAATAAAAACCTGATTAGAGAATTTTTTGGGCTGTTCTGTCTTCTGCAAAGTGTCCTCCATATGGTGATGCATGACATTTCTCCATAATACCACCTTGTTCTGTTTCTGGAACTTATCTTCTTATGATCATATCTTCTCCTCTTCTTAAAAGTAGTGGGTCATCCCAAATATAAAATCTACTATCAGTTCTTAATTTTCTTCTCTATTGGTAGCTTAACTCAGGTGGCACAACTCCACAAGCTAAGTAATTCACAATATCTGCATACCAGGGTGTTTGAACTGATAACAAAAATAGTTGCTCATCAGGAAAATTTTATGCTATTTCATTTCCCTTTTCTTTTTTAGCAGTCTTTTCCAATCTAGACAAGTGATCAGCTATCACATTGTTACTACCCTTATTGTCTTTGATCTCCAAATCAAACTCTTGCAATAATAATACCCATCTGTCAGGTCTTGGTTTGGCATCTTTCTTTTATCATCGGATTTACAATTGTAACATGATCAGTGTGTACTATAACATGGGACCCCAATATGTAAGGCCTGAATTTTTCACAAGCAAACACCATTGCCAACATTTCCTTCTCTGTGGTAGAGTAGTTCTCTTGTGCCTCATTGAAGGTTTTGTTGGCATAGTATTGTTGGGTTTCTATTGGCAATTAAGCATACATACACAGCGGAAAAATTAAAAATTTTGCTTTTTTATAAATCGACCAGGGATCCATGTGATCCAATAAGATGATTCAGGGATAGAAGAATACCTTATTCTCACTGGAAGATCGATCCTTGTGTTGCAACGTCGTGTGTGCGTCAAATCCTCCTTGTTGAACTAAAAGGAAGCTGACGGATCGCTCTCCACCCTCTACTGACTATCCACATAGAGCAGAGGCCTTCTTGGCAGAAGCAGGTGTGCTGGCACCGGGTGAGTCTCATGAAAACCCACTAGCCTCCTCTCGATTGTGAAAAATGAATGAATCTGTCGCGCCAAGGATCCACTTGGGTTTAAATTCCAGTACAGGCCCGATGGTTGTTTCCACCACAGATTACATGTGTGTGACCCTATAGGTCCACATAATGTTGTGATGAACAAAGCCCATTTCCGAGCGATAGATTATAATGACCTCTAAGCGAGACATTATGACCACCCAAATTATGTGGATGTCAATTGCCCGACATAACCTAATCCATAATAAATGTCGTAGTCCCTTTGTATCACGATATCCTAATTGAACACAAGGCATGGACTATGTCTCCCTTGTAAAGTTCAATCATGCAATTTTCTGTTCTCACATGTAAGCGATAATACAAATGACATTCTAATAACTCTTATTAATTCATTTGAGCATGACCATGCAATTTCCAGTCTCACATGTCGAGGGGCCACAAATATCTCTCTAAAATGAGGACAAATCCCTTTCATCCACTCATGTCCCTCTACATGATTTATTACATGTCCCGACTACGATCTGTATTACCACCTCATTACAATGATGTTAGCCAGTAGCCGAAACATAAAGCTCGCCATGTAGGGGCACATGGTGGTGTTAGGTCGAAGGGCCGAAAAGACATTATTATGATGAGAAATTACTTATGACTTATAATCCATGCTTAGTATTCTCATGATGGGTCGATCCAGTACAATGTTCGCAGCGTGTACTTATGGCGACTTAATATCATATATGCATGATCGGTAGAACATGATCATCGATCCAGGCTGCATACTAGTCTTAATTCAGCATTGCCACTTGATAATGAGCGACCATGGACAATTTAGTAGTATTCCATTTGAAGTCGAGGTTCTACTATCGAGTCACACGCTGATGACCGTAAAGTGGAATCCCGACTATTACGTGGGTAAATCACCCAGAATTGCAGAAATGTAGGATGATAATGAAAATGCCTCTTTATTGAAATATGAAAGTAATAACAATTACACTATTGCCCTAGGGCACATCACTAACATGTATATGGCCTTGAATATCTTTTCAGTTCTTTGTCCCAATACAGCTCCCATTGCAAAATCACTGGCATCACACATAATTTCAAATTCATTGTTCCAGTCAGGTATCACCATGATGGGTGCTGTAACCAAGGACGGATATGTCGAATCAATATTTTGGGTGTCAAGCCTTCCCAACACGATTTTTGCAAATGAAAGTCGTTTGAGGGAAAAATTGGAAAAAATCGCCTAATATCGGCGATATATCTGTAAATTACCGATATATCCAACATTTCCATGTGAAAAAATCGATCAAAAATGTAGCATGTGAAATAAAACCCATTTTGAGACAACGTCTAATATATCGGCCGATATCGTCGATATATCGCCGATATTGGGCGATATCAGCCGATATATCGGTCGTTTTGTGTGCTATGACATGTTTCCTGTGTGAATGCTTCATTCTCGTTTATTAGGAATCGTCATTCTCAAAGAAATTGATTATAAATTTGCTTAGCTGGAGTGGTGTCTGTTGTTGACTTATGGTTGATTTCGAGGTAGGGTGATGATCTGGATACCAGATTGTATAGGCATTCTTGTAATGATGGATTGCGATGGCATTCAAAGAATTAAGAATTAGCATAGAGGATTCAGTGGAAGTAAAGTGGAATAAATTGTATGAATATTACATTATCTAATTTATTTTTACGTTTATGCTATCATTGATTGGATTCTTAAATTGTTTTGGTTTACAAAAGTTTGTTATTTTATATTAGCAACTGAGTTTGAAGGTTATCTATTGATGTGTTTTCATTTAAAATTGTTTAGAATTTGACAAGCCTGTTTGATTAAAATGACAAGCGCAATCGTCTGGCTTTTGTTTGTTTAAGTTGCTCAAGGTTTCTGAAACTTGGCATGCTTTTAACGAGAAGATGCTCGAACACTACTTATACGGAAGATTTTTCTTTCATCTTGTTTTTCTTGTTGGAGTTGTTTCTGGGAAATGAATGCATAAGCATGACTAAGTGCATAGGCTGAAGCATTTTTCTTGAATTAAGAGGGATGTCAGGTTTCATCCACCTTTACCTTTTTTGTGGCTTGGTCATTTCATAACAAAGGGAGTTTCCCCTCTGGAATAAACCTGAGTCTAGAATACTGGATTATTTTGACATGGAAGACCAGGGAATATAATTGTGCTAAAAATGTTCTTTTGTAGTGCGGGTAAAACTATATTTGGGCGAGTCACTATGCCATAACTTTACCACTACCATCACATGGGTTTAGGGCATAAGGGAATGTTGAATAATCAGGCATCATCAAGGAAATATAAAGCGAGATTCGATATAAATTTTGGCCAGCATCGATCTTCGTTTTGGTTTAAATACCATAGCGATACTTAATATCTATGTGTATATTTCATTATTAATAATCATTTTTACACTTTTATAAAGTATTTCCATAGACTCAAATATTTTTGTTAATTTATGATATATCGATTTTCATGTAAAATATCTGGAAATATATCAGATATATAGTAAAATCAAATGCAGATATATATCTGTCGGCAAATATTACAACCTTAGGTGCTAACTAATTTGGATTTAATTTCATCAAATGCAGCCTTACATAATTCATCAAAATCAAAATTTGCATATTTTTCCAACAGTCTACATAATGGTCTGGAGATTTTTAAGAAGTCCTTTATGAATCTTCTATAAAAACCAGCATGTCCTAGAAACTCTTATCCTTATTTGTTGTAAGTGCAAAAAGGATTTTTATGATTGCAACTTGTGCTTGCTCTACTTCCAATCTAGCTGCAAAAATCTTGTGTCCCAAGACAATACCCTATGTTACCATGAAATGACATTTTTCCCAATTTAAAGCTAGATTCTTGTCTTGACACCTCTGAAGTACTGTTTTCAAAATTTCCAAACAATTCTCAAGCGGATCCACTATGGCGAGAAGTCATCCATAAATATTTCCATAGTCTCCTCCACCAAATCAGAAAACATAGACATCATACACCTTTGAAAGGTGGTAGAAGCATTACATAATCCAAAAGGCATCCTTCTAAAAGCAAAGGTTCCATAAGGACATGTAAATGTAGTTTTCTCCTGATCCTCTAGGGCTATAGCAATCTAGTTATAACCAGAATATCCATTAAGAAAACAGTAATGGGAGTGCCATATTAACCTATTTAGCATTTGGTCAATGAAAGGTAGAGGATAATGGTCCTTTTGGGTTGTGTTTCCTATAAGAAAATAGTTCTTATAGGAATCAATTCATTCTTCTCATTTTACGATTATAGTGGTCACCACTTCTTGGGAACCACATGGTAGGCTCGCGAGAAATTTATGCGAGTTGCATAAATGAAGCCTGCATTAAGACATTTCAGTATTTCTTTTATGACTACTTCTTTCATCACTGGATTCAGCCTTCTTTGATGTTCTATAGAGGTTTTAACATTCTCCTATAAAAGGATCTTATGCATACAGATAGAAGGACTGATTCCTTTCAGATCATCTATAGACCAAGCTAATGTATCCATGTATTTTATGAGAATCCAGTAGTCTTTGTTCTTCAAGCCTAGTCAGTCCAACTGAAATGATCACTGGCTTTTCTTTTTCTGGTTGCAAGAAAGCATACTTCAAATGTTCAAGCAATTCTTTTAGAATCAAACCCTTTGAGCTTGTGTTTACTTCAATAGCTTTCTCTTCGCCAAATCTTTGGATTTTACGTACTAATTTCTTCAACATTGAGTACTAACGTAACACCACGAAATATACTAACGGTTTTCGGACTTGTTTAGGGTATTATAAGGTAAATAGAAATTTTCGGAAATAAAGCGAGGCCGGAATTAATAATAAAGCGAGGGTAAATATGTAATTGCCACTTGAGGGCAATAAATGGCATAAATCAATAAGTTGATGAAATTATGAAAATTGTGAAAAGATGGCATGCGAAGTATAAAAGGTGTAAGTTAAATTGAGAATAGAAGAGAATAAAAGGGCTTAATTGCAAAAATGAAAAATGTTTAAAAATGTCAAGGCCAAACATGGCCTTAGAAAAAAGGTTAAATAAGAGCAATTGGTCTCTCATTTGGAGAGACAAATGGTGTGATGAGAGGAGAAGGGGAGAGAGGAAGAAGAAGGAAAGGAAGGAAGGAGAAGAAGAAGAGCAAGCGAGCCCGAGAAGCTCAGGTATGGAACTAACCTTGGATATGTATTCTATTATGGATCGTATGGATTTTTGTATGGAATCACAGAAAAGATTATGAGTTCCAAACCTAGGGTTTGTTAGGATTTCATCCTAACCAAATATATAATGAAATTAAGGTTGGTAAAAACTCTAAATCCTGAAAAATGGGAATCCTCCCTTTGAGGTTGGATTCAGGGTTAAATGACAAGCAATTGAGTTAGGGTTTAGAATAAACCCTAACAAATCCTTGGGTTTAGCTTGTGTATGGGTTAAGACCCATATTAGAGTGGTTTTGAGAGAAAATCATGAAAGGTTTGATGAAGGATATGGATTGAATGATAAAGATTAATTAGAAAAGAGATCATAAGATGAATTTGAAGTGGTCTTGAAGTAGTTACAAAGTATAGAGTTGATTTGGGTATCAAAGATATGAAAAAAGGGGAGAAAACACACATTCTGGACATTTTTGGGTCATGTGTACCGGTACACCTTGAATGTGTACCGGTACACCCTTCCAGAATCCAAAGTGTCTTAGGTGCACTTTAGAGTGTACCGGTACACCTCTTTACTGTTCCCGAGTTTCCATGGAGTTTTCGTATTTTGGTCATAACTTGCTCATTTCTTATCCGATTTGAGTGATTCAAGTGGCTACGTAAAATAGACTTCAAGGAGAACAAAATTTAAACAATAGGCATCGCCAAATTCTGACCTGAAGTGGCTAAAAGTCCTCAAGAAGTGGGGCCGTGTCTGTAAATTCGATTTCAGTTTTGAACATAGAGTAGTCCAGGGTTGTTTCGGACGTAACTTGAAGTTCGGTGCTGCAGATTGGGTGATTCAGTTAAGGAATAGAACTGCACCTTATCTTTAAAATAGTACAATGATCTAGAGTCAAACATGAAGTTAAGATCGAAAAATTAGTAATACGAACTGTTCTAGTGTAATCAATTAAGCCAAACTAGTTTGGCATGAAAATGCCATAACTTTAGTTTGGATGATCGATTGGATTGATTCCACTTCTAAGTAAAGTAGATTTATAGAGGAATAAGAATGAATGAGGTGTGATTCCACATACATCATACTTACAGAATATGAAATTGCCATATGTAATAGGCATGGGAAACAAAGGAAAATGTAAAATGAAGACTTTAAAGATGTATTTCATGAAACATGAAAATGATTATGGAAAATGAAAATGAAGCAATTGAAACATGATTGTGAACATGAGAGGCAATATATCATGAACACATAATGTGGTTAAGTGATATATGATTATTATCACATATAACTAGAAAATGATAACAAATGATAGGAGTATACATGAGTGAATATGTGAATGAGTGTATGAATGAGTATACATGAAGGCATATGTGAATGAGTATTTATGAATGAGTATACATGAATGAGTATACGTGAATGAACACGTAAATGAGTATTTATGAATGAGTATACATGAATGAGTAGACGTGAATGAATATGTGAATGAGTTTATGAAATAATGTACATAGATTGAGTATATCTTTGAAAAGATAATACGAAAGTGATTATGAAATTGAAATGGGATACTTGAAGAAAGCCCAGAGATGAATATGAATGATGATAAAGGCGGGATTCATTAAAACGAATCGAGTCATAAATGAATTAATTGATATATCAGATGAGCAGCGACGGGATGCCAATCGACATCAGTCGCGAAGGCACCCAGAAATTTTCGATGTCCACTTGGCGGGATGCAATCGGCATCGTCATGATGTAGTATGGCATTGAAGAAATATCCCCGCAGGCGGGATTCACCAAGTTTGGATCGAATCGCCGATCGTATGACATTTAATTGATACCGCGAGTAATGGGATGCGCAGCGGCATACGTCATGATGGGAGGAAGCGAATAAGTGATACCACGTGTCGGGATGCCGGCGGCATCGTCATGATGGGGAGAACGATAAGTGATACCACGTGTCGAGTGCACCAAACATCCGTCGTGATGGGGGCCGAGATTGTAAAATGTACTGAGCACACTGCGGGAATGATGATAAGAGCGGGATTCATTAAAGCAGATAAAGTCGAAATGTGAATTAAATAGTGAAGTGAAATAACCCAGCAATAGCCCAGTGTAAATGGGATTTTTATGTGTATGCTTATATCTCATAAATTGAATTGTGAATTGGATTATTGCGTGAAAATACATGTTGTGATATTATAAATGATGTGTAAAATGAAAGCATCGCAGTGTGTATGAAGGTTTAGCATGGATAAAATGACATTATTTGTAAATGCATGTTATTAAGTGTGAAGGTTATAAGTCTTTTGAATTTGTAAATGGTCATGGGTTGCAGAAAGAAGTGCTTTCGTGTAATTAAAGGTCTGAAATAAGAATAACATAAACAACATGTTTTGGAAAGATAATTGAAAATGTCGAATAAGCGGGTCGGCTTGGATCAGCCCAGTAGGGTCGAGTCGAGGATTGGTCGTTACACTTTTAAAAATAAAAATTTAATAAGGCGAAATAAATGTTTGATTAGAAAGCGTCGAATGCGCCGGGCTCCAGCTTGGATCAGCCAAGCCTTAGGGTCAAGTCGAGGATTAATTCGCGACACTTTAAAAATGAAAATTTAATCGCGAAAACTAAAAGGATTTACTTGAATCTCGAGGATCATGAAGTAATTTCTAAAGGGAGTTGATTAATGGCTTCGGCCGTGATAACGATAAAAGTCTAATATGAATTGGTATTAGCTTGATTGACCCAATATGTATTTAATATGACTTGATATGTTTCGATTTACCATTGTATAAGTATAAGTTTGTTTCGAATATGATCTAATATGACATACATGTAGAATATGAAATGAAAACTTGCTTAAAAAAGACATGATACATGGAAGTATCACGAATAAGATAATGATATGGAATCTGAAAAGGGCAAAATCTACATGTATAAAATGAGATGAATTTAGAAGTCACATAAGAGAATAGACCGATATATGCATAAGTAAAGTAAAAAGATAGTGATGGCGATTATTGTTATTGGTCGTTCTTGTCTATATGTTCCCACTAAGGCGTAAAGCTTATACGGGTCAATCAGAGTATAGGTGCGAAAGAGGAGATAAAGAAGGGCCAAGGACATTCCACACAGGGCCATCTCGAGAGATAGGTGCTCGCGAAAATATGATTCAGCGATCTTTGATGTTTGTTTTAGATATGAATTTGTATAAGTAAATGGGACTTAGTATATGTGTATAAACTTTAATGGATACCACTCCGGTGGTAGTTCATTAGTAAATGTAAATGATTGTTGGTTATGAAATATTGTTTGTATAAAAAAAAAAAAACCGGGTAAAGTCAGGTATATGGTTTCGTACCCGGCTTAGGTTCGGTCGGCAATCAGGTCGGGCCAGGGAATCGGGTGCGTGACAAGTTAATTATCGAGGCCTAGGTTTAGAGCAGTTTTAAGAAAAGCCTATGTTTAGGCGATTCTAGATGTTATAAGATAGAAAGATGAAAGGCATATGTATAGAAAAGTGTTATTTTGATGTGGATGTCCTGGTATTTGTATAGATGGGTCGTCTTCCAAATCCAGTTGAAGAAGCTATTGGAAGTGTTAACCCTAAGGAACAAGGGTTACGACTACAATCCTTAGAATCATTCGAGGAAGTGAAGTCGGCTCGGTAGAGCTAAATGAAAAGAAAGTGTAAGAAATGTCGTATGTAAAAGATACGAAAAGAAAGGACTTGACATAGAACAGACAAAGTGCATAGTAGGAATTTCGAGGACGAAATTCTTATAAGGAGGGGAGAGTTGTAACACCCCGAAATATACCCTAGCAGTTTTCGGACTTGTTTAGGGTATATTATAAGCTAAATAGAAATTTTCGGGAAATAAAGCGAGGGCCGAATTAATAATAAAGCCAAGGAGTAAATATATAATTTACCACTTGAGGACATAAATGGCATAAATCAATAAATTTGATATGAAATTATAGAAAATTGTGAAAGATGGCATGCCAAAGTATAAAAGGTGTAAGTTAAATTGAGAATAGAAGAGAATAAAGGGCTTAAGTGCAAAATGAAAAATGTTTAAAAATGTCAAGGCTGAGAACATGGCCTTAGCAAAAAAAGATTAAATAAGAGCAATTGGTCTCTCATTGGAGAATAAAGTGAATGATGAGAGGAGAAGGGAGAGGAAGAGAAGGAAAAGGAAAGAGAAGGAGAAAGAAGAAGAATGACGAGACGAGCTCAGGTATGGAACTAACCTTGGATATGTATTCTATTATGGATCCTTATGGATTTTGTATGGAATCCTAGAAAGATTATGAGTTCCAAACCTAGGGTTTTTGTTAGGATTTCATCTAACCAAATATATATTGAGGAAATTAAGGTTGGTAAAAACTCTAAATCCACAAGAAAAGTAGGGAATCCTCCCTTTGAGGTTGGATTCAGGGTTAAATGACAAGCAATTGAGTTAGGGTTTAGAATAAACCCTAACAAATCCTTGGGTTTAGCTTGTGTATGGGTTAAGACCCATATTAGAGTGGTTTTGAGAGAAAATCATGAAAGGTTTTGATGAAGGATATGGATTGAATGATAAATTGAGTAGAAAAGGGATCATAAGATGAATTCGAAGTGGTCTTGAAGTAGTTACAAAGTATAGAGTTGATTTGGGTATCAAGAATGAAAAAGGGAGAAAACACACATTACGGACATTTTTGGGTCATGTGCGGTACACCTTGAATGTGTACCGGTACCCTTCGAGAATCAAAGTGTAGAGGTACACTTTAGGGGTATCTTAGGTACACTGCTGCTCTTGTTCCAGTTTCAGCAGGTTTTCGTATTTTGGCCATAACTTGCTCATTTCTTATCCGATTTGGAGTGATTCAAGTGGCTCGTAAAATATACTTCAAGGAGAACAAAACTTTAGAATAGGCATCGCCAAATTCTGATCCGAGTGGCCTAAAAATTCACTCAAAGTGGGGGCCACATTAATGCAAGCTAGAGTCTGATTTCAGTTTTGAACATAGAGTAGTCCGGGTTGTTTTGGACGTAACTTGAGTTTCGGTGCTCCGAATTGGGTGATTTCAGTTGGAATAGAACCCTTAGCACCTTATATTTAAAATAGTTCAATGACCTAGAGTCAAACATGAAGTTAAGATCCCGGAAAAATTAGTATCTGACTGTTCTAGTGTAATCAAGATGCATGAGCTAGTTTGGCATGAAAATGCCATAACTTTAGTTTGGATGATCCGATTGGATTGATTCCACTTCTAAGTAAAATAGATTCATAGAGGAATAAGAATATATGAATGAGGTGTGATTCCATACATCATACTTCACGAGAATATGAGTGCCATGTAATGGCGTAAACAAGGAAAATGTAGAAAATGAAAGCGTAAAGATGTGTTCATGAAACAGAAAATGATTATGAAATGAAAATGAAAGCAATTGAAACATGATTGCTTGAACATGAGAGGCAATATGTCATGAACACATAATGTGGTTAAGTGATATATGATTATTATCACATATAACCAGAAAATGATAACAAATGATAGGAGTATACATGAATGAGTATACATGAGTGAATATGTGAATGAGTGTATGAATGAGTATACATGAAGGCATATGTGAATGAGTATTTATGAATGAGTATACATGAATGAGTATACGTGAATGAACACGTAAATGAGTATTTATGAATGAGTATACGTGAATGAATATGTGAATGAGTTTATGAAATAATGTACATAGATTGAGTATATCTTTGAAAGATAATACGAAAGTGATTATAAGTGAAATGGGATATTTGAAAGCCCAGAATGAATATGAATGATGATAAAGGCGGGATTCATTAAGCGAATCCGTCATAAATGTGAATTGAGTGATATATCGAATGAGCACTTTGACAGAGATGCACCAGTAAATATCCGTCGAAGCGCCAAAAATTTTCAATATCACTTGGCGGATGCCGATCTGGCATCTGTCGTGATGGCGTATGGCATTGAAGAAATGTCCCACTTGGCGGATTCACCAAGCTGGATCCGTCATGATGGCGTGACATTTAATTGATCGCACGTGTCGGGATGCGCAAGCGGCATCCGTCGTGATGGGAGGCAGAATAAGTGATAACGTGTTGGGATGCACCAAAGCATCCGTCGTGATGGGAGAGCAGAATAAATGTCTGCGCGTGCCGGTGCCATGACATCGTCGTGATGGGAGACCGAATTGTAAAATGTGTAGGCACCTTTAGAGATGATAAGAGCGGGATTCGATTCGCTGAATCGGAGTCGGAAATATGAATTAAATAGTCAAGTGAAAATAGCGACAATGGCGAGTGTAAATGAGATTTTATGTGTATGCTTATATCTCATAAATTGGTGAATTGAATTGTGCATTGAAAATGCATGTTGTGATATTATAAATGATGTGTTAAAATGAAAGCATGCGAAAATTAAGTAGCATGGTTTATGTGGATAAAATGGCATTATTTTGTAAATGCATGTTATTAAGTGTGAAGGTTATAGGTCTTTTGAATTTGTAAATGGTCATAGGATTGCAGAAAAGTACTTTAGAAAAACCCAATTAAAAGGTACTGGAAATAGAATAACATACATGACATGTTTTGGAAAAGATAATTGAAAATATCAGATAGCCCAGGGCTCCGACTTGGATCGCGACGTGCGGTCGAGAGTCGAGTTCGGGTCGTTACACTTTTAAAAATAAAAATTTAATAAGGCGAAATAAATGTTTTGATTGAAAAGCGTCGAGATGTAGGGCTCGACTTGGATCATGGCCACAGGGTCAGTCGAGAGTTCGAGTCGCGACACTTTAA
The DNA here is from genome assembly GCA_016808115.1 of Tetrastigma voinierianum. Classification (NCBI taxonomy): domain Eukaryota; kingdom Viridiplantae; phylum Streptophyta; class Magnoliopsida; order Vitales; family Vitaceae; genus Tetrastigma; species Tetrastigma voinierianum. The sequence continues at coordinate 326,263 of JAEQBH010003344.1, read as the reverse complement.
AAATGAAAATTTAATAAAACGAAAACTAAAAGGATTTAACGGGCATCTCAGATCATGAAATGTAATTTCTAAAGGGAGTTGATTAATGGCTACAGTAGTGACGCGATAAGAATAATAAGAATTGGTATTATCTTAATTGACCTGATATATGTATTTAATATGACTTGATATGTTTTTGATTTACCATTGTATAAGTATAAGTTTGTTTGAGATATGATCTAATATGACATACATGTTGAGAAGATATGAATTGAAAACTTGTAAAGACATGATACATGGGATGTCTGAATAAGATAATGATATGGAATACGAAAGGGCAAAATCTACAAGAGTATAAAATGAGATGAGTTAGAAGTCACATAAGAATAGACTTCGATGTATATAAGTAAAAGTAAAAGATAGTGATGGCGATTATTGTTATTAATTAGATTCTTGTCTATATGTTCCCCCTTGGCGTAAAAACGCTTGCAGTTCAATGTAGTGTAGGTGCGAAGAGAGGAGATAAAGGACGGGACATTCCACACCGGCGTGGGCCATCTGGAGATAGGTGCTCGCAGCCTTTGTTCCGCGATCTCTGATGTTTGTTTTAGATATGAATTTGTATAAGTAAATGGGACTTAGTATATGTGTATAAACTTTAATGGATACCACTCCGGTGGTAGTTCATTAGTAAATGTAAATGATTGTTGGTTATGAAAAATATTGTTTGTATAAAAAAAAAAAAAAAAAAAAAAAAAGGTAAGAAGTCCGATTATATATGGTTTAAGCACCCGAGAAGCCAGGTTCGGAGGTCGACAATCGGGTCGGACCGGGAATCGGGTCGTGACAACTGCCTCTTTTAATTTAAAATTGGAGTTCAGAAATTCAACTTCAAGATGCTTAAGATACTGGAAATTCATCTCATTCTCATTCATTGAACTCTGAAAAATTACAATCATTTATCAATTCAGAACTTATGGTAATTTTCGTTTCTACAATCTCACATTCAGTATTAATAAGTTATGGATGTTTCAAACTATGCTTGAGATTGAAGTGCACTGCCTCATTTCCAACCCTAAGAGTTAGTTCTCCTTTCTTCACATCGATCAAAGCTGCTCTTGTTTCTAAGAAGGGTCTTCCTAACAGTAGTGGAACTTGTTTGTCTTCTTCTATATCAATAACTACAAAGTCTAATGGGAAAATGAACTTTCCCACTTTGATCAACACATCTTCAAGAATGCCCTCGGGGATGGGCGAGTTACGTATGTCATGCAACGGGGTCATGGTTGTGGGAGTAAGCTCCCCCAAACTGGAACTGAGTCTTTTAACCATAGATAAAGGCATTAAGTTGATGTTGGCTCTAGAATCACATAGTGCTTTTCCCATATTAGAATTCTCAATTTTGCAAGGTATAGTGAAGCTGCTTGGATCCTGCATTTTCTCTGGAAAAGACTTTTGAATAATTGCACACTGTAGGTTGTTGTCAGGCTCACTACACCTTCTTCAACAATTCTTTTCTTTTTGCTCATTATATCCTTCATGAATTTTTCATAGTGAGGCATTTGAGTCAATGCCTCAGAAAAAGGGATATTAATCTCTATCTTCTTGAACATGTTCGAGAATTTAGAGAATTGCTCTTCAAGCTTTGCCTTTTATAGCCCTTGAGGGAATGGAACTTGAGGATTGTAAGTTTTAACCTCTTCCTTCTTCTTTTGATTTCCCTTTTCAACTTGCTGCTCTTGCTGCATTTTTATTGTTCTGTCTTCTTCAACAACTTCTGAACTTTGCTACTTCAATTGTTCTCCAATTTTAGTATGTTTCTCTTCCTCGGTTTCCTTCTTCTCATTTCTTCTCTCTTCTAGTTCTGCGCCCTTCTTAGGGTTCTCGCCACATGCGATCCAGCAAATTCTTACTTGTGTCACTTGGGAATGAATTCTGGGACCGATTTTGCATAGATAGGGACAACTACCCTACCCGAGTCTCCAGATTCTTTAAAGAGGCGTTAGTATTAGCCTGAAACACAGTTGTGTTTACCTGGAATGCTACTAGCTCAACAAACTTCTACTCATGTATGTTTAGCAGCCTCTTATTTTCCCCAGTGAAGTAAACATCCCCGGTCCTCGAAGAGATTAGATCTCCTACACCCACGATTTTGCGCTGCCGTCTCTTGGTTGTTGTTGTTGTTGGAACCTAGGTGAGGCATGATATTTCTGCAGATTGTGTCCATGTCTTTGACCTTGCAGTGCTCCTCCTCCATATGAGAAATTCTCATGGTTCCTGAGTGCTGGTGTGTAATGAGTGGGTAAGGTGAGGTTGGGCTTACAAGTGTAGCTCCTATTTGCATTGAGGTACCATGCCTCCTCAACTTGGTAGGGACCCTCATGGGTTAGTCCCTCATCAACACTCTTTCTTTTCTCCCCTTCATCTACTATCCCCACTTCAAGTGCAGTGTGCATTCTTCTCTCATTGTTTCCAAGCTTGTTCATTAATGCATCCAACTTTGCTTCTATGGCAATCATTCGATTAAGCTCAATTCAACACTCCCCTTCAGTCTGCTGCTGCTCCCTGAAGCTTTAGATGGAGCTTTGTGGTTGCATTTGGCAAGGTCTTCAATCAACTGCCTTGCCTCCTCAGCACTTTTTCTTTTGAAAGTCCTACAATAGGCTGCATCTTTGATACCCTTTGAGGCATAATTCATTGAATGGTAGAAAATGTCCATCTAATTGGTTAGATCTATTCCATGCATAGGGTGTCATGCCCCTACCCCCGCCTAGGCTAAGATAGGGGGCGCGACACGAGACTAGGACTCTTTCACCTGCTTTTCGAACATTGGTGGGCCCATTTCAATAAACAAATCCATAAGGAAATAAAAATTCTAATACCACCACCATAGTGGTGGTTAGTTGTCTTATACATATTCCTGAGTCCCATTTACTTGTACATAAATAGCACCACTATTCTGAAAACTTTTAGATTTACATTACAAATCAAATTCAAAACCTGTCGGGTAGACTCCTCTGAGGATGTGTTGGCTCAGGCGATGCGAAATGCCACGAATGTCCTCTTTAGATGCAGGCACGGATGAAACACCGGAGTGTAGCTTATGGCTTAATTGGGGAAGCGGATATGACCACTTGAAGTGGTCCGTTTCATAATGCATATAACATATAAGTATTTGCACAGACCTTTAATATTGAATGAGAAGGACACGATACAATAAGTGCCGAAGTGCAGTGCGATCTTGAACAAAGCTTGCACGTACGTGGCGAGGAAGTGTCGTAGCGCCCAGTAAAGTCTGCGAAGCCTTGTCCGAGCGTGCACCTTACGTAACGAGAAGTGCCATGATCTTGAAGGGTGTCGAACCGATTAGAGATGCTACTCATTCCTTTATTCGGTCTTAAGCATGCATACAATTATATGTATTTCGAGAGCTCGTTTATCATTTCTAAATCTGTTAGCAAATTAGGGTAGAATCAATGTTTGCCCAATGGCCCGGATCGTAGCGGCCCGGCAGATCTAAGCATTTTTCATATAATTTTTATACTTGTACGGACCCTTTCATTCACTCTTTTGGATCCTCATAGCTACTAATTTACATTTTTATACTTACATTTTTCAAAAATTACTAATTTACCCCTGGACCTTAGATCAATTATGAGTTTTGCTTATTTTATTCTTTTCATTTGGCACTTAAATTCCAAAAAAAAATATACATTACTTTAAATATACTCTAAACATATCAATAAAGCGTCGAGGATATAATTTGAGGTGTTACATAGGGCATCTTTTTAGTAGTCTCTTGTTTCTCTCCCATGCATTGTATAGACTTTCATCCTCCCCCTGTTTGAAGACTATGATTTCTCCTATTTTTTCAGAAGTTAGGGCTGGGGGGAAAAATGCGCTCATAGGCCTCACCCAACTCTTGATTTGTCACTCATCAAGTAGGGTGACTCCGATAAGTTCTTCGCTACATCTCTCGAGTGAAGGGAAAGAACATGACCTAATCACTTCTAGTCTCACCCCATTTAACTTGACTGTATTGGTCATCCTCATGAATCTTCCCATATGCTCATTAGGGTCTTTAGAAGGATGACCAGTAAACTGGTGATGTTGTACCATAGTGATCAAAGCTGGCTTCAGTTCAAAATTGTTGGCTTCTATGGTAGGCTGTCTCACGGCAGAATACTCATCTTGAATAACAAGCCTCTAAAAGTCCTCCATCGTCATTTGCCTTTGAGGTCTTTCTATTTCTACTTCTTCTATAATATAGTGCAGTCTTTCTCTTTGATTTGCCATACTTTTAGATTCAGCACTTGTAACCTTCCTTAGATTCCTCAGTGTTCTCTCGATTTACGTATCAGGCGACGAATGCCTTACGGTTTTACGTGCATTTAAAAATCTTCTGAATATAAGCCTACTTTGAGATCCGATAAAATGTGGAAAATAGTTATTATAGTTGGAAGCTGCAAAATGGCTGGTAACTTATTCGCCCTTCTTGATTAAAAACTAATTTTGTGTTTTTCTTTTATATATGATAAAATAAAGAAAAATGTCCAAGTTAGAAATTTTCTCTTTGGTTAGAATATTGATCTTTAAATTCATCAATCTCCTCGGTAGCGGCGCCAAAAACTTGTTTATGGACCAGATTATATATACAAATTTACGACACTACCAACAAAGGACTATTATCTAAGCCCAGACAAGTCTTGGATTTGCGGAAGCTATGCACAGTGCCTTAGATGCGTCTATTTATAGAGCTTTAAATCATAAGGCACTTGAGGCACGTGTGGATCCCCAAGTACCCATGGTCCCGAAATTGTCGAAACTGTCGAACATGGTTCTTGTCTTTAATCGCCCGGCCTCACAATCGTGCGAAGCGGTTTCTGTCGCGTGATTCATAACTATTTTCTTCAATTCTATCGCGACATAGTTTGACTTTAGTCACAACATAGTTCTATTGATTGTTGGCTTTTTTATGTCGTGACATAGTTGTCTTTTGTCGCGAAAGAAATTTCCTCCTCCAGCTCTTCAACTTTGTTGCAACGGTCTCTGTTATGTTGTGACATTCTTTCTGTTATTATCCTCAATTTCTGTCGCGACATATTTTGTCTTTGTCTCGATAGAGTTTCTCCCAGTAGAATGGATTTTTTGTTACAATAGACTTTTTCTTTGTCGCGATAGAGTTGTGTTGCCTTGTATTGCTAAGGCGGAGCTACGTATGCATGACGGAACTGCACCTCTTTCCCATGTCGCGATAGAATCTTCTTTACTCCTTGTGGCTGGCTGAACTTTGTCTATGCTGGATCCTTATGCATGATAAACACGCCAGCTCTCGTGCCTCTTCTATTTTAATAACCGCATGAAAACTTCTACATCCTGTGAGAGATTTACCTTCAATTCTATATTATGTTGCAACATCCATATCTGTGTCGCAACAATCTTCTTGTCGTTGCATCCTCACTTTACATTTGCGATGATAGTAGCCTTTGTCGCAACAACATTCACCTCAACCTAAAGTTTTCTCTGTCTCAATAAAGATATTCTTTGTCGTGACAAAGTTTGCTTAGTTTTCATTACTGACTCTAAATGTTGTGTCACGACATAGTTTTCTTCTATCGCTACATAAAATCTTCCTTGGTCTTGTCCTTAGTTGAAATGTCTGTCGTAACATAGAAACCTTTTCGACACATTTGTTTCGTGTTTTCCATTTCTATCGAGTTGTCTTTTGTCTTGACAAAGTTCATCACATTGACTTAGTTTCTTATCTCGTGACATAATTGTAAAGGTTGCGACAAGGTTTCCAATACCATTTCTTGATTAATGTCGCGGCGAGTAAAGAATGTTCTGACGCGACTTGCTTCATGAGTTGCTCCCCTTTACATTTTGTGAAGCGTAAAAATCAATGCTTCATGTGAAATTAGTCGATCCATCTTAAATTATGTAGCGACAGTCTTCAATCTGGCTTCAAAACGACTTGATCTTTGTTACGATGCCCTTGATGGTTATATATTGGAATTATCCGCGACATTTTGATACTATGTCACGACATTACGATGCTAATAATACCGACATAGTTTCTTTGCCTTAACCCGATTTTACGTTTTCATCTTTGGAATTCTCTTTCTTTTTCTTTTTACTCATATATAAGAGCTTGAAAAACAAAAAGTTGGTGAATTTTCTATAATTCAGCATTAAAATGTATCCTAACTGCTAAAAATATGCCAGAAAAATGGATTAAAAATAGATGAGTTTAGGGCTCATCAGTTATCAAACCTACAAAGGGGGTTTCCTTTTATCACTCTTGGGTTTCGACGCCTTCGCCCCTTTAAGGTCTTCAAGCTTATCATTTCTTTTCCTTTTTATCCTTTTTTGTTTTTCTGTAGTATGGTGAGGGGTGAGGAAGAGACTTCTACCAGTCAGGTTGGGTGTAGGAGGAGCCCACGGGAATCTCAGCTACTTGGCGACGCGTTCTTTGCTATGTCTATGGAGGAGTTGAGATCCTTTTGCCAAGTCTCGACTAATGTTAGTATGGAGTTGTTAGACGGAGCAGCTGTCTCAATTGTAGGATGGGCAGATAATAATGTCTACTTCACCTAAGAGCAGTTTGTTGTGGGACTTCGCTTTCCCATCTCGTTGTTAGTGAAACAGTTCCTGTATTTTACTTAAGGCACCTCATGCACTCATACATTCGAACATCTTTTGGATTCTTATGGGTTGCAATGTGCTGAACTCTCTCTACCAGTTGGATATCTTACTGGTAGAGATTTGCTTCATTTATACTTTGAAGCTTGAGATTGGGGACGCTATCTATCGATGACCCGTAGTCTAGAGCTACAATTTGTAGAGCTCTGGAGCTCATAGATGGAGCGAAATGGGTTGTTTCATCAAAGTGCACGTGGTATGAGACGCTTGGCTCTCTAAAGGCTTCCACCGACTTGAACGATCTCCTTGGTTGTCTTAGCTTGATGGGCATAATGTTTTTTTTTTTTTTGATATCTCCTGTATTGCTAGCGTGGCCTTTTCTTGAACCTTGCGGATTGGCCTTGAGGTGAGGCAGTTAGTTAGTTCAGATTGAAGGCCAGTCTAAAGTGTATTAAATGGTTGTTAGAGATTCTGCAGGCGGAGGCGCGACCACAGGCTCCTCCTTTCCATGTGAAACACTAGGAGTTAAGGCGGCCAGCCCCGCTCCCGGGTACATTGTCCACAGTCATCCCAGCGACCGCCGCGAGGCTTGTTGGGGAGGCACTTTGTGCTTCAGGCCTTTTCAATTCTATCTTGGGCACCTCTTCACAAGCGGGTTCTACTCAAGCTGAGGTCGTCGAAGGAGCCTTGGTAGAATCTATTCGGTCTGACCAATTACCTTTGGGCGAGCGAGATCCGTAAATTTGGCCCCAGGGCGCAGAAGAAAGAAGAAGAAAGCAAGAAGAGATTAAGACCCAGATCAAAGAATTTGTTGGCAGGATTAGAAGGCTTTTATGAATTGGATGGATCCATTGTATGGCTTCTTGGGGAGGGGAGGGACGGCGTATGCAGCCTTGCTTTGTTGGATTCACCTGTGGATGCGTAAAGCGGCTGCGGCTCCCGAAACTACCCCGTCTCTGCAAGTTCGAGCTGATAAGCACCTAAGCGGTCTAATCCAGAATTGAAAGGCTCGGGACAATTATGTTGTTATCCTTTGTTAATTTCTCATGCTTGTTTCTGAGGACGCCCTGCGGCTGGGCGCTAACTCATAAACTCACCGAGGATGGGTTCAGTCAAGGGCCTCCCGATGTTGATAGAGCGGTAGGGGAGGCTCCATTGAGATAGTTGCTGAGTTGTCATTCTTGGCTAGGCTTGCTAATGCTGCCCCCTATAGGCTAAAGGGGCTTAGAAGGTTGGTGCTCAACTCACTCGTCATCCCGATGAAGTAAGAGTAGCATTCGTCGGGCGTGCCTGTCCTGGGTCCCAATACCACCCAGTCAATCATCGACTGTTGGAGTCCCTTCAATAAGAGGGATGCTTCTATTGCCAACATGCGCGACCTCTACCCCATCAGCCATCAAATACTAGTGGTGGTGTGATTGACTTGACATTGATTTTATCAACATAGACCAAAAACTGACTGAGTTATAGCATATCAACAAGAAATTATTCAATCCTCAGCAGTCATGCCTAAAACTTGTTTGACTGAATATATATAAAATATGTTTTCTATTGTTTAGGTAATACAATTTAAATTGGTTTTGATCTAAATCACTGCAAGTGCATAGGTCATACAAGTAATCAAGTGGATTTTTAAGTCCATACATCATTCCCATGAGGATTGATTAAAAAATTTAAAGATTAACTATCCTCACTACTCAAGATCCTCACTATTTGAACTTCCAAATTTTAGGATAGATGTAGCTTCTAAAGTAATGTGAATCAAAGAAATAATGAAATTCTAAAATATATGATTAGAGAGTTCACTGGACTGAAATAACACTAGGAATGAAAACAGTGTTGTGACCATCACTTTGCTAGTTCCAAATAAAATATAAAGTATGGGATGAACCTTGGAGTTGTCCAAGAGAAAATTAGTGTAGCAATGGATTTCTCCTAACACTACACATTTCACTCTCCAGCTTACCACACTTCTATATCTAGACAATGGATCTAAAGCGCTACTTGTATGAATTGATCATCTTTAAGATCCTAGCTTGTTTTTCCTTTTAGTACTCCGGTCTCTCTTAGGATTAGATTGCTTTTATAGATAAGGATAATGCAAGCCCTCCCAATATTGATATCTTAGCCATCAATTAGACAAGAATTCCCTCTCCCCTTGATTAGAATCTTTGCTAACATAAGGTTGAGATTGTTCCTCTCAACTGAGGTGAAACCTCTCAAAATTAAACTGCTAGATTAGTAGGTGGATCATATGCTTTAGGAACACACTCCTACTGTCACCCAAGAGGGAACCTTGAAGTTAGAGGTTAGATCTTCACCAGTGATATATCAAAGTAATCCTAAAAGTCCATTAGTTCAAATAATATCAGTGTAATTTATACTAAGTGGCCAGCTCTTTGCTCTCGTTAGTATCTACGTGTCACTTTCGAAGGGTTCTGGAAATCGGAAGCTGATGTCTGACTCTTTACGGAATTTTGAAACCACGGATATTTAGAACAATTCAATGTAGGAGAAATATTGGTTATATCACTCCAGTTTTCATACCCAGCTTATCATTAAAAATATTCTGATCTATTAGTGACCATGTTCTTTGAGAAGCAGCCTTTAGTCGGATCCTGATGTGCCAATGACTAGTTGATCAAACAAATTCATTGAGATTGCAATCAAAATTGAAGATAAATGAATTCTAGAAAAATTCTCAAATTCCATTGAAGTTCAGACATAAATAGAAGCTTGAAATACATTTATCCAGCTTAGAATCCCAATTCAAATCCTACTCTAATAAGAAATCTAAATTTAAAAAAAACAAATTAAAAAAATAAAAGGGAAAATAAATAGAGAAATATATACAATGAGACTTCAGATCTCCCAAAAAGCACAAAACAAACTTGATGGCAGTTTGGAAGCTTACTTTCTACTCACTAGGAGCCGTTACTTTAAATCGATGTCAGCGACATCTAGTGACATCGAAGCGCTATGTCATGGGTTGACTCTAGTGTCGTGACATTAGCTCATTGTGGCTGAACTTTGATGTCGTGCGATGTCAGCGACATTGGACTGATACGATCATTCCCGGCTAATGTCTGGCGTCATAACGTTAATACGACATTGGTGATTAAGTTCATCTTGACCACATGGCGATGTAAACCGTTTGATCGCGTGTTCTAAAGCCCTCTGTCGATGTCGTGGCTAATGTCGTGAAATTGCTGGTCCGATGTCGTGACATTGAGTTGGTCTCACCACCTTAGCTGCCTTGGTTTGATGTCACGACATCATTGATCCGATGTCGCGACATTGGATGTTTAGATCTTTAGTGTTCAAGCCTTGGTTGATGTCGTGGTATTGTCATGACATTGCTAATTTATGCTCTTATAATCTTGCTCTGATGTCGCGACATTGCCTATTAGTCTTGTTGTCGATGTCGCAACATTACATTGATTTCTTAACGATGTCGTGACATTGGTCATAACTTCTCCCAGTACGGCACGATATGATCATTTGGTATTGGCTTTGATGTCGCGACATTATTTAGTATAATGTCTTCAGATTGCGGGTAAGGCTTTGTTACGATGTAGCCACCGGTATGCGTGGTGATGTTCTGCGGCATTGGTCAGCGATAATACCGCGGCAATCCCTTGATGTCGCGACATTGAGTTGTGATGTTGCGACATTGAACATTTCAATTCTTTTCACTACAGCTAATGTCGTAGCCGTGTCATGGCAATATCGTGACATTAGATGTTTGATGTAGTTTGACTTTTGAGGCTGATTTTGATGTCGCGACATTGAGTTGTGATGTCGCGACATTGGTTTAGTGTCGCAACAATGTAGTGATGATGTCGCGACATTGGCATATCTTTGCCTTCCCCTCTTTAACTGATGTAGCGGCTATGTCGTGACATTGTAGTAGTGTCAAGACCTTCTCCACACAGTGTCACGACATTGGCCCTTTTTCTACATAACGTTGATTTATGTTCTTTTTTTGCCGAATTCTGCTTATTTTTCCTTAATTTCCTACAAAACATAATTCTAAGTGAAAGCTCCACAATTTTACATTAAACTGAACTTTTAAGCCTTAAATATATTTGAAAAATGGGCTTAAAAATAGATGAGTTTAAGATTTATCAAACTCCCCCAAACTTAAAGTTTTGCTTGTCCTCAAGCAAAGAAAAGGCTATTTGTTTGTCTCAAGCGATAAAAATAATTATAAGACATTTTCAAATTAAATCATCTTATCATGTAGCTTAGTAGTTTGGCCTCAGTAGTATTTCAATTGTGACATCAATTCTAATTAAGCTTCATTTTCGGAATCCTAAAAATTCTTCAATTTAGATCATTCAATACAACATGTAATTCATAGTTAATAAACAAAGATAGTTCTTGACTCTATGAGTGTGTGTTGGTCTTTCCTTTATGACTAATTTTCAAATTAGGTAGCCTTATGAGGGTTACTATGCAGATTAGTATTCTTTCAAAGTAGTTTAGGTCCCATAGGCTTGTTGATCATATTATTCTCCACTAATGTAGGTGTAAATACAACCCCTACAATCAAATAGGGTCTTTGTGATCAGAATGTATGGCTAAGGTTCTTGGGTAGATATCTGAATATTTAAGGTTCAAGTTTACCCTGACTGCATATATTTTCTCAACATTTTGCCTTCACTGCTCATCCTATTTTTTTGCATTTTCTCCTATGTGGATTTTCTCTTTGCCACTGCTATTTTCAATTCTACTCCATAAGCTCTTTTTTGTTATTTTGTTTCAGGTTTGGAATTGTGCAATGTTTTACCTTTTCAAGCATTCTACTACCCCTTAACAAGCTTTGGGCCAACAACTCCCATACAAGTTGGCATTAGGGTGCTAGGTGTAGAACACCCCTAAGGACTTAGGCTACAAGGCAAAACTCACTCCTCTTCAAAACTGTCATTCTTTTTTAGCTTCTCAATTTTTGTTGTGCACCTCCTTTAGTACAATTGCTCTCAATTGTTTTCCTTTCACATCCTTAATTCTTCTCCTTATTTCAATTCAAATTTTTACTCCCCCAAACTTATCCTCTTAATCTTTTTTTTTTTTGCACTGATCTGCAGTTTTGGGTAAATTCAGGGTTCTTTACTATAAGGTGAGACTTATGGAAGCTTTAAGGTTATTATTTGTGGTTCTGGTGATGAAACTGTCATTAGGCTCAAAATAGGTACTAAGGTATATGCATATAGCATATCAAAGGGCTTTTAAAAGGCCTAAACTGTCCACGGATGGCCTAAATAATTTTCTACTAGTTGTAATGCCTAGAATTTCGCCTTGAATAATAATGCAACAAGTTCTAGGACCCTTTGAGATTACTAATAGTAAGTCCCATAAAGTGTTCCTAACCCAAGCACAATTAGTTTTCAAGGTACTTAAGACCACTGTGTTAATTTAATCATTTTCTGAATTGTACTGTTCAATCTAACTAGAATTAGTAGCCTTATTAGCTTTGATTTCAATTTCAGCTTTTCAGAATCTAAAAATTAAGCTTATCTATCCTTGACATCACAACTTAAAACCTAGTTTCAATTTTTCAGCCCATTTGCATTTCAGAGTTTTGCTTTGTTTGGTTTAAAAAAGATTGTTGTGTTATTGTTCAACTTTACAGATCATTCTTATTAATCAATTCAGTTCATTTGATCAACAACAATAACACCAACATCTCAACAAATTTCTCACAATCATCAAACAAGCAATCACAACTCATTTCAGAAAATATGCAACAAACATCCAAAATTTTCAATCACAATTCAACTCTACAACATTCTGACATTCAACACACTTAATTCTCATTTATTCAGAAAAACAAACACAAGCTTATATTTATTATAGATCTCATACATGTAAAATTAAAAGAAAATTAGAAAATTTAAAACTTCGAAAAATTCCGTACAAAATTCAAAACTCGCTTTTTTATTTATAGGAGAGAAGAATTACAATGAATGATTACAGATAGATAATACAGAGAAAGATAGAGAGAGACTTGAGGGATAGAGAGAGGTGAGATGATCTTATATATATATATATATATATATATATATATATATATATATTGATTTGAGGGCTTTAGATTGATATAGGTTCAACTTATAGCAGCATTAGAGGGAGGAATCTGTGATCAGGTCTCCGTTTTCTAGTCAGAGCCTACTCTCCATTATCAAAGATATCATTCTTGTGTTTGAATGTGCTGCTTGATGAGCTCATTTTGCCTCTGCCTAATAGAATTCAAGGATTTCTCAAACTCACCCTAGGCTTGATACATATATCACATTGGAATTTACTTGATCTATACCATCAGTCCAAAGTTTATCTCTATATCCCAGAGATTGCTCCAATTCCTTATCTCTCTTCAGGCCTTGATCTCTTTTCAGTATTCTTTGTAGAGATATCCAAAGGCTTCTGCTTTCTAGAGCATATTTTTCTCCATATCTTTTTCCCTAATCTCCATGATCTTGATCAGCTCCTGATCTCTCATTAGCTGATCATTTACAAATGCCCTTTCCCTTTCTTTCAACTATGCTCTTAAGGCTTTATCCCTCCTGGTCAATTCTTCTATTCACTTCTCATCCCTTTGTTGGAGATGTGCTGTCAGGCTCTCTTCTCTTTTCTTGTCCTCTATGGCCTGATTGTTATCCCTCTATCTCAGCTCTTCCTTGAGTTGTTCATCTATTCTCTTCATTTCTTCTCTCATCTCTGTTAGTAGAGAGAACAGTTCAAAATTACTACTCTCTTGCTCTTATGCTCTTCTCTTCCCTCTTGGAAGTTCTGTAGCTGCTCTCTTTCTCTTTCTTGCTCTCTCTACCTCTTCACCTTATGCTAGAGTTTTGAGGACTCCAGTGAGAGTGAGAGGAGAGCCTGGGCAACTCTTCCTCCTGGTCTCATCGTTACACCCTCAGAATGTGACTGCTGTGGTGGGGATGTTCCTTGAGAAGTTGTTCTCAACGTAGTCCAGAATGGATTGTTCCACTATCTTCCCCACATTCAGACAACACCCCTTGACAAGTGCATACAAGAGTATGGCACGGTCTTATCTCACAATTGAGACATGCTTTAAGGGGGTGAGAACAGAGTTGACAAAATAAAACCATACCTTATTCGCCTAAGTGAAATCACCTCTGTCGATGTAGGCGTTACGGATGGTTTTGGTTCTCTGCCAATGTCTCTGACCATTTTTCAGCTCTTTGACAATTTCCTCATGCCTCGGGCTCTCCTGGAGTTGGTCATACTCTATGCACTAGCCCACTGGTCTCATCTCCAGGAGTTGGGAGATGGCCTTTTCCCTAAAAAGGATCCATCTCCCCCTGACATAGCATGTCAGGTTCTTCTGCTTACCCAGATTGGAATAAAACTCTTTGACAAGAGCCCTTACCCTTGACTCTCTATGCTGGCTCACCTTCTCCCAGCCCCATCGCTCGATTTCCTCCTTGAATGGCGACACTAGCTCAGTTCTTTCTCCACAAAGCCCTGCCGCTTACCTGAACACTTCTGCTCCCTTGTCGGAGTAGAAGGTTCTGGCTTCTCCTTTTTCCACCATAACCTCTATTTCCTCTTCGTTTTCCTCCCTCACTTCCTCTATAGCGGTTTCTAGGTTCTCTTGTTTTTCTGCTTTCTCCCTTAATACTTATGCTGCGATCTTTTCCAAAACTTCTTCTAGGGTTGGAGAGTTAGGGTTCGACATGGTTTGGCTTTTTGAAGAAATTTGAAAATGGTAGGGCTCAAAAGTTTGAGAGATTAGGTTTGAGAATGAAAATTTCTCAAAGTGTTCCTTTTATAGGTAGGCTGCCCTAACTGTAATGTGGTGACATTGGAGTTGTGTTTTAAGTAACTCATTGCAATGTCGCGACATTGACTTGATGTCGCGACGATGTCATGTTGATGCTTTACATCGCCGTGATTTTCTAATTGGCTTGGTTTGATGTTGCAACTGAATTTCCATGTTGCGACAGCTAACTCGATGTCGACATTGAAATCGTTGCGTCGCGACATTGCAGTTTTCGCCGGGCTTTTCTAGATGTCGTGACATTGGAAATGCAATGTCGCGACATTGACTTGATGTCGTGAAGATGTCGCTACATTGCTTCAAGGTTAGTCTTGGTGTTGCTTTTCTATAAATGCGTTATTGCGACCTTGACATGTTGGTGTCGCGACATTGTTGTTGATGTCGTGACATTGATAAGGAGTTTTCTTCTTACAAGTAGAAAATTTTTACTTGTGTTCCCCTTTTTATTTCTCGCACTCACTCATGTTCAGGAATATAAGTCTATCAATATTGAAAAAATCTCTAATTCGTGCATGAACAAGAATAATTTAGATTCAATTCAATCAATTCAACATATATTCATTGTATTGGCTTAAATTTTCGCAACTATTCAAACAAAGGACAATGAAGCATTTTGGTAAATTTCCAACTCAAATAAATTACACTCCACCAAACTTAGTATATACATCATTTTCATAGAACAAGTAATGGAAGTAGACTCTCCTTGCATAACTCAATCTTGTTGGAGATGCTTCAAAAATGACCTTCATATATCCTTCCAGCTTCATTATCTTGACATTCAGCAGACTGTGATTAAATAAATTGCAAATAAATTATAACAAAACCAATATACTTCTAAACTATTCAAAACACATTGAATTGAACGAAATCACACTAAAAGAAAATGGAAATTGCTTGCCAGCTCCAAGTAGTCAAGCCATTTTTATGTCTTTAGCTAGACATTGTTGTAGTGTGTTCTCATTTTAGCAAATCTATTGATCTCTTAAAATTTGGGACTTTTCTTCATTTGGTCTTCCTCCTAGGTAATGCTTCAACCTCTGACCATTTACTTTGAATTCATCTCCGGAATTGGTTTTTAGTGTCACAGCTCCAAAAGAACCGCAACTATTGTGTATGAACCACTCCACCTTGACTTGAGTTTTCCTAGAAAAAGTTTTAGCCTGGAATTGTATAGTAGGACTAGCTCTCCTACTCCGAACTCTTTCCTCATAGTCTTATGATCATGCCACTTTTTAGTCTTATCTTTGTAAATTCTGGCATTATCATAGGCTGCATTTCTTAGCTCTTCTAGTTCATTCATTTGGAGTAGTCTCTTCTCTTTAACAGCTTTGAAATCATAGTTCATTTTCTTGATGGCCCACATAGCTTTATATTCAAGCTCAAGAGGGAGATGACAAGGTTTCCCAAATATCATCCTGTATAGTGACATTCCTAATAGAGATTTATAAGTAGTCTCTTGATAGTTTACAAAGGCACTACTCAGCGCTTGATTGACTACCTTCCTCAAGCAAGGCTTACTATCTTTTCCAATATGTTCTTTATCTCCCTATTGGATATTTCTGCTTGTCCATTTGATTGAGGGTGATAAGCAAATTCCATAACATGTCTGATTCCATATCTGTTCATGAGTTTTGCAAACAACTTGTTTGCAAAATGGCTTCCTCATCACCGATACGTCCCTGGGGCTCCAAATCGCTTCAAGATATTTCTTTGAATAAACCCCACTACGTTGTTGGCATCATTCCTGACAAGCATAGCTTCCCCACCCATTCGATATATAGTCCACAACTAGAGAATGTATTAATTTCCAAATGAGGATGGGAAAGGTCCCATAAAATCTATCCCCCATACATAAAAATTTGCACTACTCATCATAGGGGCATCTGGCTTTTCTATTTATATTGCCCATTCTCTGACATCTATCACAATGTTTAACCCATTTAGCATAGTCTCTGAATATAATAGGCCAATAAAAACCTAATTGGAGAATTTTCTGGGCTTTTCTTTCTCCTACAAAGTGTCTTCCATATGGTGATGCATGACATTAGGTCATCCCATATATATACCCGCACGTTTCTACCTTTCTTTTCGCTGGTAGCTTAACCGTGGCATGATTCCACGTTTTTCAAATAATTAACAATATCAGTATACCAGGGTAATTGGACCGACACCTGAAAAAGCTACTCATCAGTGAAATTTTCTTCTATTTTTGTCCATCTTTCCTCTTCAGTAGGTTTTTCCATTGTTGACAAGTGATTAGCTATCACATTGTCACTTCCTTTCTTGTTCTTGATTTCTAAATCAAATTCTTGCAGCTGTAGTACCCACCTAATCAATCTTGGTTTGACATATTTCTTTTCTATTAGATACTTAATTGCTTCATGATCAGTGTGTATGATGACATAGGACCCTAAAATATATGGTCTAAATTTTTCACAAGCAAACACCATCATAGCATCTTCCTTCACATGAATGAGCAGTTCCTCTCGGTGCCTTATTAAAGGTTTTGCTGGCATAGCATATTGCTTTAAAAAATTTCTACGTTCTTTGTCCTAAAACTGCTCCCATTGCATAGTCACTAGCCTCACACATGATTTCAAACTCTTTTTTTAAGTCTGGTGTTGCCATGATGGGAGCTATAACCAATTTGGATTTAATTTCTTCAAATGCACACATGCATGATTCATCAAAATCAAACCTTGCATCCTTTTCGACCAGTCTGCATAATGGTATGGAAATTTTTGAGAAGTCCTTTATAAATATTCTGTAAAGTCCAATATGTCCTAGGAAACTTCTTATCCCTTTTACTATTGTAGGTGGCAGTAGATTTTTTATGACAGAAACCTTAGCTTGGTCAACTTCTAGCCCAATTGTAGAAATTTTGTCCTAAGACAATTCCTTCTGTTACCATGGAATAACATTTCTTCCAATTCAGAGCTAAATTCTTTTCTTGACACCTTTGAAGTACAGTCTCTAAAATTTTCAAGCAATGCTCAAAATTGGATCCATAAACTGAGAAGTCATCCATAAAAATTTCCATAGCCTCTTCCACCAAATCTGAGAACATGGACATCATACACCTTTGGAAGGTGGTAGGAGCATTACATAATCCAAATGGCATACTTCTAAAAGCAAAGGTGCCATAAGGATATGTAAAAGTACTTTTCTCCTGGTCCTCAAGGGCTATGGAAATTTGATTATAACCAGAATATCCATCAAGAAAAATGTATAAGGGTGTCCAAATTAACCCTGGGTCTAAAGATTTGATCAATAAAGGGCAAAAGGATATTTCATCCTCTCTGCCGTGTTCAGCTTGTAATCAATGCACACCCTCCATCCTGTCATAGTTCTTGTTGGAATCAGTTCATTTTTCTCATTTATGATGATTATGAATCCACCATTTTTGGGAACCACATGAACTGGGCTCACCTAAGGGCTGTTTGAGATTGCATAGATAAATTCTGCATTCCGCCATTTTAATACCTCATTTATGATAACTTCTTTCATCATTCGGTTTAGTCTTCTCTAATGTTCAATTGATTTTTTGCATTCTCCTCTAGGAGGATTTTATGCATGCAAATTGAAGGATTGGTCCCTTTCAAGTCTTCTACTGATCAATCAATGGTTTCTTTATATTTCATGAGAATTCTAATCAGTTTTTTCTCATTTTCTACTATCAAGTCAGCTGCTATGATTATAAGGTGTGCTCTTTCAACTCCTAAGAATGCATATTTCAGATGTTTGGGTAATTCTTAAAAATTAGCCCTTTAGAACTTTTTTCCACTTCTTATCCCTTCTCTTGACTGTTGCTTAACTTTTCTGCATTGATTTCTTTTAGACTAAGTACCATTTCTCTAATTTCAAAACTGGAATTCAGATATTCAACATCATGAGCCTCAATATACTAGAAATTCATCTCGTTCTCATTCATTGAATTCTGGTTTTTACAATCATTGATGTAATGACCCGCACCAAATAATACGAGTTTGACTAAATTTGACCAAGTTTGACCAAGTTGACCAAGTTTGACTTTTCGAGGAGGAATAGTTTTAGGTTAACTAAGACACCATTCGTAGGCCTCGCTGGAGCATGAAGTTCATAGATCAATGAACGCCCAAACTACTTCATTTGATAAAAGTTATAACCCCAGAATTTCAACGGCAAAGGTTTTAACAAGGTCCAAACCGGCTCTTCAAACTTTACCCGAAGTGACCCTAGGCCCTATATACTAATAACTTGTGATGCCAAGCGAAACCCTAGCCCACAAAACACCCTCTTGAGCCCCAAAACCCTAGAGAAAATTTCAAACTTGTGGACCCGAGCGGTCATTTGAACCATTGCGCCGAAGATTGCAAAAAGGAGGCGCCACCGCCACCGCTGTGCTACACGCTACGGCCTAGGTGCGCCACTGCCGGACGGTCGGCCGTGAAATTCACCCGCCAACTGACGGACGCTACAGATCTCGTCGAGAAGACGACGGCGGTCGCTTCGGTTTGTCGCCGGATTTTTCGATTTTCCGCCACTTCAGGCCACCCCATAGTCTTCTTCCACCATTTTGACCTTCAACTCATCTACGTGGTCCCTTTGCGATTCCTCACCGCTTGGGAAGTTACAACGAAACAAAATCTACTGGGCGTCATCAGCTCTTCTCCGCCACTACAACACCGTTGACCAAGGCAGCGGTACCCAATGAGTTCTCGGTCTCGGGTCGCATTGATATGTGGTTTGTAAATTTGACATCGCTTGGTTAGGTTTCCATTTTTAGGCTGTTTCGTAATGAGAAGCTTTTGAATCTAAATAGAGTACCGATTGGTCAAATTTGGCAAAATTGAAGTTGTATTAGTGAAATTGGATGTTTTTAGGAATTATTGGATGGTTCAATTTCGAGAAATTAGCTCCCGGGCGAAAAGCCCCAATTTTGGGTACCGGGCCTATAGGGCACATTGTGTAATCGACTCCGCCTGAGTCCAATTAGATGATTTCATAGTTCTAAAATTATTCTAAGACCTTAGGGGCATTCCAATGTTGCTGGTTCAGTTATCGAGCCTAAGTGATATTTTATTTATATTACTGCACTCACGTCGGCCGAGACGATCCCGCAGGTTGCACTGAAAGGCCTATAGTCCTGTGAGTGGTCTACTTGTTTTTAGAATGTTTTGGGGTATTATTATGGATATATATTTTCTGCTAGTTATTTCCATATATATAACTTATTTGATCGGATCATTATTGTGCATAAATGAAAATGTCGGGCTTATAGAAATAAGTTATCATTTCATGTGAGTTTTGTCATCATTTTAAATATTTGGAAGTTTTAATTAGCCCCTTGGACGTAGTCCGTGGTATTTGAATATTTCGTAAGATTTTTGACGAGGTTTTAAAACCGCTTGAAAACTCATTGTTTTAAGAAAGAGATTTTCGAGGTCTTGTAAAATGATTATGATACAAAAGGTCGCTTTGGAAAAGTACTCTTGTGAGTAAAAAATACGAATATATATTAATTACATCTGCCGTGAGGCCTGGCCACACTGACTTCGCTGGTATGCCAATGATGTCGTGAGTTTAGTTATATTAATTACACTTTACAGGCTCATTTTCGATTGTTATAGCATGTATCGAGGTTTGTTAAGATATATTAATTTTATAATCACGCAGGCTGATTTGTATTACTGATTACAGGCGCTACCATGTCGAGAGATTTGTTATATATTAATTCCATCTGGGTCGTGAGGTCGGATTACCGACGGTCGTATGCCACGATGTCGTGAGGTCGGGCTTACCTACGGTTTATGATGGGTATATAAATACGTTTATAAATGAGATATATTTACGTACATTGTCAGTCTCTAATTACATAAGCTTTTCCATATTTATAGTTGTGGTATTTTCTATGGTTATTTTTACGCTACGATGGTTTTATATGTTTTTATGTTTGATTTATATGTTGCGTAACGATCCGATTTATGTTTTCTTAAAAATCATGCTCTAAGTAGATTTTTGAGCATAAACTTCATATTGTTGGGCTTTGGTAAAGTTGGGTTTTATGAAACGTTTGCTAAACGGGGAACATTACAAAAGAGTGGACGTGAGGTCTTGAGAGAAGGAATTTTTCGAAAACAAAAACATTATTTTCCATATAAATTATGCCACTCACTGAGATTCTTTTCTCACGTTTATTGTTTTAATATCTGTCTCTAGGGTCCTGCAAATATAGTATTTACTCAAGGCCAGATCTAACATCGCTTCTATCTCGCGAAAGTCAGATTTCATCCCACCTATGTCTTTGTTTTGTCGACCTATTTATCCTATTTGAGAACTTAAATCTCGCAAATACTCTGTAATCTCCTCTCGACATTAGCATTAAACCCATTGAGTTCCTATGTATGCGACGTGGTTATGACCTACCCGATAGGCTCTGGGTCGGGATTTATCTATATATTCGAGGGTACTATAAAGGTCACAGTATATGCATTTCTTTAGGTGGGCCTTTCAGGTATCTCCCAGAGATCGTGACAATGGGATTCCATTAGCGGACCACCCGGTACCCTAGAAGGGCATCCGGCCCAGTCCTCACACTGTATCAGCTCTAGTTCTAAATCCTGGTTTGTACATTATCGCAACTCATCCAAAGGTTTGTATACCTTCCTAACCTTATCCTTTGGAATTGAATTTGTTTCATTTATTCCTCGAATATGCCCTTCTTCCCGATTAAGACTTAGAGGTTGTGTATGTGACTCATGTACAAATAATAAGGTCATTCAGAACTAACATCCTTTGCCTCGGGTTGATGACCTATTTGATCACCTCCAGTGGTGCAAGAGTGTTCTCCAAGGTTGGGCTTGAGGTCAGGTACCACCACCATACAGTGGAATCGGGACATTCCTGACTCGATCCAAGACGGACATGGAAAAAAAAAAAAGAAAAGAGGAGTTTCAACATGTCTTTCGACTCACCAATGCCCCAAAGAAATTTTCATGGATTTAATGAACAGGGTCTTCCGTCCATACTTAGATTGGATTGTCATTGTCTTCATCGACGAGACCGTGTACTGAGAAGCAGTTGAAACATAGAGACATTTTGTTTGTGTTGCAGACGGTAGTAATACTACCAGATAAGTTCAAAGAATGAGAATTTTGGTTGAGCCGAGTGGGGTTCCTGACATAGTTTCGGCCAAGGCATTCATGTGGATCTCATAAAGCAGACGTGAGCGGCAATTGAAGTGTAAACTAACTACGATGATGTGGCGCGGAGTTCCCTAGATTAGCAGTGGTATTACCGCAGGTTCATGTAAGGGTTCTCAAAAACACAGGATCTACTTGCTTGTTTGACTGTGCGAGATCGAGCCAAAAGCAAAAGGTCAAGTGGGTTTGATTCTTGTAAAATGGTTCTTTCTAGGTTTTGGGGTAGTCTTCTCCTTCAAACCCTAGATTTGAAAAGGATATTGGGAGGTAAAACCCTAATCCTTGGTTATTGTGTATGATTTGAGGGGATTTTGTAAGGGAGATATGATTCATGGATTACTCTCTGGAAGTTGATCCTAACCTTAGATCGCTTTGAGCATGAGTTGGCAGAACCCTAGATTCTTGTTTAAGATGTGTTTTGGAAGATGTTTCAGGTTGAATAGAGTGGCTTTGATGTGTGTTTGAGTATTGGGATTGATTTGGTTGGAAACTTATGGAAAAAGTGGGGAAAATCATAAATTCGCATTTTGTGGGTTGGATTTTTCTCTATGGCCAAGTTAGTATTAGCCATAACTTGACTATTTCAAGCCCGAATTGGAGTGATTCCACTTTGGAAAGAATTTTTAGCACTTTATCTTCAAAACAGTAATATGGAGAGAATACAAGAGGTGTTTGGCGTCGGTGTTGTTTGTGTAACCCACAATGAGGTGTTAAATGTTGATCCTAGTAAGTGTAAGAGAGTCTCACACAGGGATCAAGGTTTATGTTGGAAGGTATAAGAATATACGTGAGTCGAAAAGGCATAAGTAAGGTATCACTATAATTTTACATGACACGGATTGTGAGAGGCTAAGGAATCTTATGACTTGTTATTTGGCAAGATCCTTGAGAAGTCTGCTCTTTGACTTCCTTTGGGAGACTCATGATTTTTTGAATCCAAGGAAGGTAGTGGGATCATTTAACCTTCTCCTCGTTACTGTGGTTTGATGTTGTGGGAATTCTGGACCATTCCGTGCTTTGACTGTGATTTTCTAGTGATATATACTTACATTTATGGAGTATAAAATTCAATTAATTGCATGATGTTTTTAAATATCCATGTGGTTGAATGCTTGGTGAAATTGTTTTAAAGTACACATGGTATGAGAATGTGTGAGAGTCCGATTGATAATGGACACTGGATTTTGATGACTAGTCCTTAAGCAAACTCAAATGTCATAGATAGTATGATGTGAGTACATTCCGGTAAGTCCAACAATTTGTCATTGTTTCCGACGACGGCCATCCTCATTGGAAAAGCTCGAAAAGAATCACCGGGCGAGGGGTCGAGATGGTAGAAGATTGACGATGTGTTTCATCATCAAACTTTAATATATGTGAAATGCTCATGTTTTGAGATATCTTGAATTACGAGTAATTGAAATGCGATGAAAGACGGCTGTTAGTGGGATCTACTAATGAAGGTTTAATCCTCATCCCCATTATTTCCTCCACTTTAGATTGTGGTAAAATGAGACCAGTCGTGGTGGGACATGAAAGCCTGACTCGTAGGTTTTTTGAGGATGGAAAGATTGTATGCCAACAACTTTAGCTTGTTGGTGGTTGAGCATACGCTTTGATGAATATTTAAGTGTTATGATATTCTAGTTAGATCTTGTTTATGGTCGAGGATCGAAAGTATTCTTAAAACTCTCTCCTCGAAGGGGCGGTACGCTTGGGGAAGCTTATGGTGCTCAACTTACACGACCTTTGAGATTGTTGAGAGGATAGGTCCAAAGGGCCTATGATTTGACTTACGGAGGAGTTTTCTTGAGTCCATAATGTGTGTTCCACATTCCATGCTACGCAAGTATATTCCATTCTCACATGCGACGGAGACACCGTGATCGAAATAAGGATGACTTATCCTATGAGGAGCAAATGCAAGGGCGTATTTTTGCCAGGTGGAAGAGAAGGAGTTTCGCAACAAGACCATATCCTTAGTAAAAGCCATTTGGAGAAACCACCTAGTCGAGGAAGCGACTTGGGAGCGGGGAGACCAGATGCGGAGCCAGTATCCTCATCTCTTCCATAACACAGGTACGAATTTCGTGGACGAAATTTTTCTTTAAGGGGGGTAGATTGTAATGACCCGCACCAAATAATACGAGTTTGACTAAGTTTGACCAAGTTTGACCAAGTTGACCAAGTTTGACTTTTTCGAGGAGGAATAGTTTTAGGTTAACTAAGACACCATTTCGTAGGCCTCGTCGATACGAGTTCATAGACGGGTCGAACGTCCAAATCCGACTTACGGATAAAAAGTTATAACCCCTGCATCAACGGCAAGAGTTAAATGCTGTCCAACCGCCTTCAAACTTTTACCCGAAGCCACCCTAGGCCCTATATACATAACTTGTGATGCCGCTGAAACCCTAGCCTCAAAACACTTTTGAGCTCAAAACCCTAGAGAAAATTTCAACTCGCTGGACCCGGAGCGGTCATTTGAACCATTGCGAGCCGTGGAAGATTGTAAAAAGGAGGCGCCACGCGCATCACGTGCTACACGCGCCGCCTAGGGTGCGCGCATCGCCGACGGCTTCGCCTGCGAAATAATACAACTGACGCCGGACAAAGGCCGGATCTCGCCTGAGACGGCGTCGCCGTTTGTCGGATTTTTCACCCGCCACTTCAGGCCACCCAGCTCTTCACCATTTTTGGACCTTCTGGAACTCATCTACGTGGTCCCTTTTGCAGATTCCTCACCGCTTGGAAGTTACAACTAAAACAAAATCTACCAAGGTTAGACTTGAGTTTTCTCGCCACTACAGCGACTGTTGACCAAGGTAATGGTACCACGAGTTCCCGGTTCCCTGGCTTCATTGATATGTGGTTTGTAAATTTTGGACATCGTTTGGTTAGGTTTCCAGATTTTTAGGTTAGTTTCTGTGTAATTACCAGAAGCCTGGATCGAAATAGAGTACCGATTGTCAAATTTGGCAAAATTGGAAGTTGTATTAGTGAAATTGGATGTTTTGAATTATCGATTCGCTCAATTTCGAGAAATTAGCTCTTAAAAGCCCCACTTTCGTACCGCCTAGGGCATCGTAATCGACTCCGTCTGAGTCCACCAGATGATTTCTACAGTTCTAAAATTATTCTAAGACCTTAGGGGCATTCCAATGTTGTTGGTCTCGGCCATCGAGCCTAAGTGATATTTTATTTATATTACTGCACTCACGTCAGCCGGAGACGATCCCGCAGGGGAACAGACCGAGCCGCCTATACCGTGATGGTCTAATTTGTTTTAGAATGTTTTGGGGTATTATTATGATATATATTTTTCGTTAGTTATTTCATATATAACTTTATTTGATCGGATTTGCGATTACATAAATGAAAATGTCGCTTTATAAAACAAGTTATCATTTCATGTGAAGTTTGTCATCATTTTAAATATTTGGAAGTTTTACTGAGTTCCTGGATGAGTCTGTGGTATTTGAATATATATTTTAAATGATTGAGGTTTTGAACCGCTTGAAAATCCTACGTTAAGAAAGATTGAGGTTCGTAAAATGATTATGATATTGTGTTGTCGCTTGGAAAAAGTACGCCGTATAAAAAACAATAACAGAGCATAATTACACGGTCGTGAGGTCGGATTACCGACGGTTGAACACTTGCTGCCGTGAGTTTAGTTATATTAATTACACGGTCGTGGAGGTCGGATCGAATTGCTGGGTATGCCACGTATGTCGTGAGCTTAGTTATATATTATTCCACTACGTAGAGGGGGCTCTGGATGCCACTTACTACCGTATGCCACGAAGGTCGAGATTTGTTATATATTAATTCCACGCGTCAGTGGAGGTCGGATTACCGACGGTTGGTATGCTACGATGTCGTGAGGTCGGTTTACCATATGGTATATGATGGGCAGGCCACGGCTTTATAAAGGATATATGTACGGTACATTGTTGGTCTCTAATTAAGTATAAGTTTTTCCATATTTATAGTTGTGGTATTTTCATGGTTATTTTTACGACATGATGGTTATATATGTTTTATGCTTGATTTATATGAGGCGAATCTATCCACTATAGTTTTCTTAAAAATCATGTCGGTTAGATTTTATATAACCGGGCATGTTTGGGCTTTCGTAAAGTTTGGTTTTATGAACGCTTGCTAAACGTGGAACATTACAAAAGATGACGGAGGTCTGAGAGAAGGAATTTTTCGAAACAAAAAATAATATTTCCATATAAATGCCACCACTCGAGATTCTTTTCACGTTTATTTGCTTTTAATATTTGTTCTCAGGTCCCACCATAGTGGCCACTCGCGCCGCATTCAACACTCGCTCTATCTCGCGAAAGTTGCGACTTCATCCCACCTATATGTTCCTTGTTTTGTTTGGACCTATTTAATCCTATTTAAACCCTAAATTCGCAAATACTCTTAGAATTCCTTCACATTAGTATTAAACCTACTGGAGTTCCTTTTATGTATGATAAGGCGACCTACCCGATAGGCTCACGTGGGATTTATCTATATATTTGAGGCATTATAGTGCTGCAGGTATTTACTTCTCTTTTAGGTGGGGCCCCTTTGTGCATTCCCTAGAGATTGTACAATGGGACTCCACTAGGCGGGACCACCCGGGGTACCCTGGAAGGGTATCCGGGTCGGGTCCTGTCAATTGATCAGTTCAAGACCGATGGGAACAAATTGTTCTACAATCTTACTTTCATCATTGTCACAATCAAATTGTTTCATGCTTTGATTCAGATTGAAATGTACTGCTTCATCTCCCACTCTAAGAGAGAGTTATCCCTTTTTAACATCTGTCAAGGCAGCTCATGTGGCCAGGAAAGGCCTTCCAAGCAGTAGTGGGACTTGTGTGTCTTTTTCCATGTCCATTACTACAAAGTCCACAGGAAAAATAAATTTTCCCACCTTAATGAGTACATCTTCAAGGACTCCTTCTTGCTGAGCCATAGTCCTATCTGCCATCGCGGGGTCATAGTTATAAGAGTAAGCTCCCCCAAACTCAGTCTCTTCACTACAGATAATGGCATCAAGTTGATGCTTGCCCCTGAATCACATAAAGCCTTCCCAAATTCAAATTTCCCTATGGTGTAAGGGATGGTGAAGCTGCTAGGATCCTGCATCTTCAAGGTAAATTCTTCTGAATTATTTCACTGTAGGTGGCTATCAAGCTCCCCACTCATTCTTCAACAAATCTCCTCTTCTTACTTAGATTATCCTTCAGAAACTTTTCATAATTAGGCATATGAGCCAATGCCTTAACAAAAGGTATGTTTATCAGTTATCTTCTTGAACATGTCAAAGAATTTAGAGAATTGCTCTTCTATCTTTGCTCTTTATAGCCTCCAAGGAAATGGAATAAAGGGCATATATGTTTGCACCTCTTCTTTCTTCTTCAAGTTTCTTTCCTCTACTGGCTGTTCTTATTGCACATTTTTCTTTCTGCTATCTTCAGTCTTTTTTGAACTGCCCAACTTGATTTCTTCTTCAATTTCTGCTTACTTTTCTTTCTCAATCTTCCTCTTTTCATTTTCTTTTCTGTTTTCAAAATCTCTAACACTCCTTAGAGTCACCATAGCGCCCTAGGATTCTTCTCGTATCACTCGGGAAGACATCGTTTGACTGATTCCCATTTCTAGGCGTCCCACTCAGGTCTCCATTTTTTAGAGATGAATTTGTATTGGCCTGAAAACACAGCAGCAAGTTTGTTCAGATGCTGTTAACTCAGCAAAGCACCCTGTCCCATGAATGCCCAGAAGTCTTTAATTTCCCACAGCTCAAAATATCCATCTTCTGTTTGTTCATCCCTGCCCCATCCCCAAGCCCGCCTGCAGCTGTCCAGAACTCACTTGAGTACAGCATGTCATTGAGATAATCAAATAAGCCTCATTTTATTATCTCCAATTCCAACAGAGAAATCTCATGGTTCTCAATGTTGGTGGTAGTGGTTGAAGGTCGGTGTCATTTGAAATTATAACTTATGTTTCCACCCACAAATTGAGCCTTCTCCAACTGATAGGGACCCTCATGAGCAAGTCCTTCATTAGTGATACTCTTCTGCCTATTTCCCTTCCACTCGCTTCCCATTTACGCGTTTCTGATTTATTCTTCTATTTTGGTTTCCCAACTTGTTCATCAATGCATCATGTAACGCCCCAAAAATACCCTAGAATATTTATAATAATTATATTATATATTCAAGGTATGAATTGGTTAAACTTGGGGTTTCTGTGAAAATTATAAATTGTGAATTGTGAAAATGTGAATGAATATGTGAGCATATGATTAAATATTATATGCTAAAATGAGAAATTGATCGAATCTCCAAAATAAAACTAAGTGAAAAGGGCAAATTTGGAATTTTGTAAAATGAGGACCTAAGGCAATAATTGAGAAAATGTTTATGTGTTTTAAGTGCAAATAGAAGTGATATATAAAAAGCAGGTAAATTGAGGCAATTTAAATCCAAAATGGGTTTTTGATGTGCCAAACATGGCTTCGAGAAGGTAAGTATATTGTGAATTATGGGTCTAGAATGCTCATTTGAGCAAAACGCTTTGAGAAGAGAGACAGAGAGAGCCAGGCTTCTCAAAAGAAGTAGATTTTGGTGAGATTTCTATCCTATTTCGGCTTCTTAGTAATCAAGCATCTGGGTGAGGAAAATTCAAAGGATTTAAGGTAAGAACCAACCTAGATTTCTTTAAATGATGTTTGGTTAGAAAAACTCCTAATCCATCCATGGGTTTTGCTTCATGGTTGGTTTAGGATGATATTAGAGTGATTCCCATTATTTGTTTTGCTAGCTTTGGAGGATTTTTGAGAAAATCGCAAAAGAGCAACCTGAAAATCTTAGGTACATCGGGCTCCTACGCCTACGCCGCGGATGCCTCGCATGGTGAGGTCGAGGGGCAAAAAGGCACCCTCGAAGACGCCACGGCATAGCAAAAGCTTACGCCATGTGAAGGCCTACACGCTGCCAGATAATCGCATAATCGTGAACAAATTTCGATTTTGCTTTAACACCTCGTATTCGTACATTGATAGTTTAAGGACCCTAATAAATGATTAATGGGGGTTCAAATAAGGATAAAACTAAATGAAAAACGTATCGTACCTCATTGCCTCGGCGATATTCGTTAGTACGATTAATTGTTCAACCACTAAGCGTGGAAAAATTGTATTTTACTAGGTGTGGGTCAAGACGACAACCTAACCTAGGACTGGTATCGAATGAGACAAGGGATCGATAAATTGATCCTATGTTCTTCGTGACGAATTCCTATTTCTAAGTTCTATATATATATATATATATATATATATATATATATATATATATATATATATATATATATATATATATATCGATGAATTATTAGTATTCTAAATGGGTTTATGTCAAATATCGACACAGCGCATGTATTTGAACTATAAGTGAAATGCCATCAGATGGGAGTAAATTGATTTGAAATGTATTATTGAATGTAGACTAACATGACGGATTCACCAACCGAATTGGCTATGAAGGTAAACTGATGTTCAATGTGAAATCACATTACTAACAATGATAAACAAGGCGGATTCACAAACCGAATTGCCGTGGAATGTTAATTTCTATAGTCCAATGTGATTGTATATTTAATGTGAAATCACATTGCCGCCGACGATGTGATGTGATGTGATCTTACCAACCGAATTGTCGTGAATGTCGACTTTATAGTCATATGCGAATTGAACCTAAAAAACGAAAAACAATATTAAAAGTGTATTTATAAGTATCTTTTACATTACACATGTATACTGTATAAAGGCATTATTCTTGATAAATGCGTGATTCGGGACGTTGAACTCGTAATGAATAGAGAATCAGATATAGAAACCACTAACCATGAAAATGCTTAGCGTATTGTTTTATCAATGCGTTGGTGTACCAAGTGATCGATAGTGATTGAAAGTTTTAATCGCAAGGCCGAGGAGCTCAAAGTCATCCGTAAAGTTCACGGCGTATGTCTGGCCACATGCATCCTCACCATTTTTAGCATGACATTGTTTTGTAAACAAAAAGGAGTTCAACTCCTCGAAATTAATTTTTCAGACCTATATCCGAATACGATTGGATGTCATGTCAGAACGGCATAATATGCCACTTTTGGTTAATGCATATTTTTGCAAAGGAATTGCATTGAATTTGTAAATGCTTAGCGTGGTCGTCTAACTTGAAAATCGCCCGCAAAGATTTGAGAACGAAAACACTTATATTAATGAAATGTATTTGATAAATGGATTTGATTAATGGCTTTGCCGAAGGCCCCCTGCTTCGGTTCGATCCGCCAATCGGGGTCAGCCTGCCTGCCTGTGGTCGCTACACATTAAGCTTTGCCTCTATAGCAGTCATCCTATTCAACTCTATTACACCACCTCCTCTCAATCTACTGCTGCTCCCTAAAGTCTCAGATGGAGCTCTATAGTTTTTGGTCAAATCTTCAATATGTTGGTTGACCTCTTCAACACTCTTTCTCTTGAATGCTCCACAGCAGGTTGCATCTATGATCCCCTTGGAGGTGTAATTCATGGCATGGTAAAAGATGTCCATCTATGTGGTTAGATAAATGCCATGCATTGGGCATCTCTTCAACAACCTCTTGTATCTTTCCCATGCATTGTAAAGGCTTTCATCTTCTCCTTGCTTGAACACAATAATCTTTCATCTCCTCTCTGAAGTGAGAGTAAGAGGGAAAAATCTACTCATGTATGCCTCCACTAGCTGCTCCCAGTTGTTCATTAATCCATAAGGTAGTGACTCAAAACTAAGTCACGCTTTACATTCTTAAAGTGAAATGGAAAGAAATGCAACTTTGTATCACTCTGTGTCTCAATTTATTCAGTTGTCATCACTTGTATTGGCCATTCTCAAATCTACCTATATGTCACATTGGGGCCCATAATTAGAGATGACCAAGCAGGTTGATGTTGCTGAATCATTGTGATAAGAGCTGGCTTTAACTCAAAGTTGTTAGCCTTATGGCAATGCTCTCATATCGCAGTATTCACTCGATGACCGGGTCTCTAGAAATCTTCCATCGCCCTCTACTTTAGGTCCGTCATCTGCCAAAGCCGGGATTTTCTATGTGTTTTGTCAGCTCACATAACTACTTATTCAACACTTTACTTTTTAGATTTCAAGATCCTCTCCAATCTGTCCAAAGGGCGTAGTTCTACTTTTTGGTTTTCTATGCATGTGATAAATTCCTGAAATAGAAATACACCGAGATCAAGTGAGATCCATAGATAACATAAATATATTATGATATGCTTTCATAAAAGATCAGTAACTAAGTCAGCTACTGCAATTAAAACTATTTTTGAAAATTTAATTAAAGTTAAAAGAAAAACGTCCAAACCAAAGAATCTTCTCTTGGTAAAAGAGTATTGTTCTTTAAACTTTACTATTTTCACTGATATTCCATTACCAAAATTCCCACACTTGATTTGATTTTGAGTCAACATAATTGGGCCCCCATCAGAGCAAGATATCAATCATAAATTATAATCCTCACAGAAGACAGCCTAGGTCTTGCTTGATCAGAATATATCTATTAGCTGAAGTACTGGGGTCAAGCAGGTAATAATTTGAAATTTAAATTGGTTTTGGTCTAAATCACTGCATGTGCACAGGTCATACAAGTAATAAGGTGGATTTAGACCAAAACCAATTTAAATTTCAAATTATTACCTAAACAGCAGAAAACAGATATTAGATATATTTACAGTCAAACAAGTTTTAGGCATGACTACTGGGGATTAAATAATTTATGATTGATATGCTATAACTCAGTCAGTTTTTGGTCTATGTTGATAAAATCAAAGTCAAGGTAATCAAGTTTTTGGTGCCGTTGTCGGGGATTGAAATGATTGATATGCTATAACTCAGTCAGTTTCCCATGAGGATTGATTAGAAAATTTAAAGATTAACTACTCTCACTACTCAAGATCCTCACTATTTGAACTTCCAAATTTCAGGATAGATATAGCTTCTAAAGTAACGTGAATAAAATAAATAATGAAATTCTAAAATATATGATCAGAGAGTTCACTGGACTAAAATAACACTGGGAAGGTAAACAGTGTTGTGACCATCACTTTGCAAGTTCCAAATAAAATATTAAGTATGGGATATGAACCTTGGAATCGTCCAAGAGCAAATTAGTGCAACAATGGATTTTTCCTAACACCACATATTTCACTTTCCAGGTTACCACACTTCTATCTCTAGAAAATGTGTCTGAAGAGCTACTTGTATGAATTGATCCTCTTTTATGATCTGACTATTTTTCTTTTTTAGTACTTTATAGCCATC
Organism: Tetrastigma voinierianum; assembly: GCA_016808115.1. Classification (NCBI taxonomy): domain Eukaryota; kingdom Viridiplantae; phylum Streptophyta; class Magnoliopsida; order Vitales; family Vitaceae; genus Tetrastigma; species Tetrastigma voinierianum. The sequence continues at coordinate 294,273 of JAEQBH010003344.1, read as the reverse complement.
TCTTAGTACTGGAAATTGCTTCGCTCTCACGCATGTGATAATGCAAGCCCTCTCCAAATAGAATGGTATCAACCTACTCACTGAAGGGGCACCCTTCCCCATTGATTAGAATCTTAAGCAATACAGGTTGAGATTGTTACATTCCATAAAAAACCTCTCAAAATTAAACTGCTGATCAAGAAGGGATCATAGTATGCCCTCGAACACACCACTATCACCCAAGAGGGAACCTTGAAGTTAGAGGTTAGATCTTCACTAATGATGTATCAAAGTAATCCTAAAAGTGCATTAGTTCAAATAATATCAATGTAATTCAATTTCAAGTGACTGCCTGCTCTGCGTAGTCCATCTCGTGGTCACTCAGAGGGATTCTTGGAAATCAAAGCAATGATACAACTCTTTTTGGGTACCAAGCATCGGTACCATAAGCATTCTGTCCATTGGTACCAGTACCGAATTTTCGGTACCGATACCCAATGCTCTCTTTCAGACCAGTGTTAGTATTTTGGCCATAACTTGGTCATTGCTTATTCGATTTGAGTGATTCAAGTTACAGGTTAAACTAGACTTCAAGGAGAACAAAACACCATGAAATAGGCACCTTCAAATTTTGACTCTATGTGGCCCATAAATTCACTCATCATGGGCTAGTGTTCAATCCACTTCGCCCGCTTTTAAACATAGAGTAGTCCTCGTTGTTTAGACATAACTCAGTTTCGGTAGTTCGATCTGGGGTGATTCCAATTGGAGAAGAACCCTTACCACCTTAGATTCAAATGAGTATAAAGACCCAGTGTCAAATAAGAAGTTAAGACTCCCAAAAATAACAAAAGATACAGGGTCACAGTATCGTCGTTGTGGAACGCAAGTTGCCGATTTTCACTGGGCTTATACCTTGCATAACTCCTTCGTTGGGGATCTATTACGGTATTTCGACTCTATGGAAAGATCATCGAAGTTCGTAATCTAACCATATTCCATTTAATGGCATTGCAGCCACATTTGTATGAAAAAATTGAATTGGTTGTACTAAGTGTACTAATCGCTTGGTTAAAGCACTGGAATACATGGTCGTAAAGAATGTAGATATGAACAAGAAATAGCATATGAAGATTTGATATGTAAAGGAGCATAAATAAGAAAAGTACCTACGCATCAAAGGAAGAGTCTCTGCCTCAGACTCTATGGGAGATAGGATAGTCTGATAAAGTACAAGAAAAACGTACAAGTATATAAATGTATAGGTATATGTCATAAGATATGATAGTCTGATAAAGTACATGAAGATAATTTAATAAGATATAAGATGTTACAAGTAGATGACATGATATGAATATAAGATTATATGATATGAATAGATGATAAACATACCTAAATGAATAGATGGAACATGCTATGAACACATAATGTGGCTAAGAATGCCTCTATTATAGGATAGTAAGTTACTGAACTCATAAAATTGTAGGACTACCTAAGACCAGACATGGAATGACACGGGACCTCTGTTACGTGGGAAGGCACGTGATAGTACGCAGATTTCTATTAGTGCGACGACACTCTCTCGACCGTGTCGGCACATTAGCAATTTCCTGCACTCCGATTAGTGCGACGACATCTTCAGACCGTGCTTCGCACATTAGTACCTCGTACCGCTTAGTACTCGCACTCCGATTAGTGCGACAGACCTCCTCGTTAGCGGCTCGCATCCCGGGTTTGTGCCACGGCCTCGATCAGACAGAATTCCTTCGGGTACTTATTTGTCAGGTCCTACTCATTTCATGATTGGTCCGAGTCAACCATTTATATGGATAAGGACCGAATAAGAATAAGAATAAAGAAATGTAACATCGTTCGACCGTAATCGTACCCATGGGCACCTCCTCAGAGGCATAAGTTCAGTACCTACTGCACCCTCAGATAAGATATGTTTTGTAGTAATCTACTAGCACTTTATACAAGCGAAAATCAGAGTACCTATGAATTCCGCACGGTAATATAAGTATAAGTTCCGTAATATAAGAATAAGTCCTGTGATTGACAGCATAAGATCCAGAATACAAGTATAAGATCCTAAACACAAGAATAAGACCTTGCATTACAAGCATAAGATCCGAAATACAAGAATAAGATCTCGTAATATAAGTATAAGATCCGAACATAAGAATAAGCTTTGTAACACAAGTGTAAGTTCCAGAAGACAAGATAAGTCTGTATCATTATAAGATTCGTAATATTAGTAAGTATATGTCTGTGAATACAAGTATAAGATCCTGAATACAAAATAAGCTTCGTAATACAAGTATAAGCTCAGAAGACACATATGTCTCATTACAAGTATAAGATACGAAATACAAGTATAAGTTTTGTAGTACCTACAAGTACCTCAGTAAAGGTCTAAGCTCTGTAACTCCTACGAGAGATCTGGATAAAAGTTAGTCTGACAGAAGTTCAAGTAGATGGCCTTTGGGAGATCTGAATACGTATACGTCTAATACAAGTACAAGTATGTGTCTTTTGGGAGAGTTGAACAAGTAGTACTTACGGGGGTACTTCCGCAGAATAAGTTCCGCAATACTAAAGATAAGTCTGCGAATATAAATATAACTTATAGTACCTACTGTACCTCCGAACAAGTGTAAACTTTGTAAATATAAGTATGTTTCCTATAATATACATATAAACTTTGTAATACCTAAGGGTACCTCTCAGCAAGCATAAGTTCTGGTGGAATCCTACTGGAGATCCGAGAAAGATATAAGCAACAAGACGTATAAGTACCTTCGAGCAAGTATAGCCTCTGTAACTCTTTAAGTGAGATCTAACAAGTATAAGCTTCGAGATAAGTATTAGTATGTGGATAAGTACCACCGTGATAAGTGATACGATAAGCCTGCACTGCATACGAGGAAATCAAGGTAAGTATGTGTCCTAATGGGAGATAAGTATCGGTGAGGTGTCCTAATGAGATCGGAATAAGAATAAGTCCGCCATAAGTGTAAAGATCCGAGGCAAGTATATGTCATTTAAGTACAAGTTCGGGCATCAGACAAGAGATCCGAACAAGCATAAGCTCATATAAGGATAATTATGGCGTAAATCCGTTATATTAATTCGAAGATTCCCAGATCTCGTTATCGTTATATGCTTGCCATGATCCGTATATGCAATGTTTTTGTATAAGTCATATGTTTCCCACTAAGCGCAGTTTAGCACGGGTTTTTAACTGCAGTACAGAGAAGACGCTTTCTGAGCTTCCGTATATAGTCGGCCAAGACACTAGTAGGGGTCCACTACATGTAGGTTACGCGCTCTGATTTGTAAATGTAAAAGTACGTTTTTGTATATGTAAATGGACTCAATATATGTGTATAGATTTTGATGGACACCACTCCGGTGGTAGTTCTTTTGTATATGTAAATGTTTTCTGTTATTACAGAAATTATTTGTATACCCACAGGTACAAGTTCAGCTCTAAGAAAAAAAAAAAACAGGTAAAGAGTCCCAGTATATAGTATCGCGCCCCGGACTCGGTTTGGATCCTCCATTCGGGTCGGACCGGAAATTGGGGTGTGACAAGTTGGTATCAGAACCTAGGTTTAGCGCTCGAAGAGTCTTCATTACATGCCACATAGTAATGTGTCGTTTAATGAGACCTTGTTTTCAGAGGTCATAATGGATAAGTGTTAATCCAAATTTGATTCTGATGGAGTCTTAATGGCTCAGTTAAGAGTTATATCGAATATGAAATGAAGGATAGTACATGCTCGAAAAAGTGATAACAGGTTACAAGAGATAGCTTAGTTATTAAACATTGGAGACAAGACTAACTATGCCATATATGAAAATGGAAGTTTTTGGTACGGGGGCATAGTACCCTCATCTCTTCAGTTCAGGAAAAATTTCGAGGACAAAATTTATTTTTAAGTGGGGGAGAATTGTAACACCCCAAAATATACCCTAGCAGTTTTCGGACATGTTTAGGGTTTAATAAAGTTAAATATGAATTTTCGGAAATAAACGAAACCCTAAATTAGCTATGAGAGCAAAGGGTAAATATGTAATTTGATTGCACTGGCGACCTACGTCATAAAAGGAAAAGACTAGGGGTTAAAATAGAAATATGCCTAACTTGATTTGTAAAAAGAGAGGAATTGAAGGACTAAAGTGAAATAATGAAAACTTAACCCAAAAATGGGTTTTTGGGAGCCAAACATGGCCTAAAGAGAGAGCTTGGATTTAAGACCAAATTTGGTCTCATTTTGGGGGAGAAAAACCGTGGAGAAGAAGAAGAAGAAGGAAAGGAGAAGAAGAAGAAGCCAAATTTAAGGTATGGAATTGTATGGAATCTAACATTGAGTATGAAACTATGAATATTAGTATGGATAAGTATGGCTCGCTGTAAGAACCTAACTCCTGTAATGAATTTTTTGTATGTGGGAAATCATCACAAATCCCTTTTGTTTTTCTAGGGTTTGCTAAGAGAGGACTCTAGAGTTCCATTACATGTGTTTTTGGGTTCTAAGGGTTATGTAAAGTATGGACATGTTTGTTCTTGTTCTAGGTTTTGATAGGGAACTTTTCCCGACCCTAGATTTCTTAGTCGTGCTGAGTAAAACTCTAGCCTTAAAAGATATGAATAGAAAGTATGTTTGAGTTCAATAGAGTGTATAAGATGTGTATTGAAAGATGATTTGAGTATAATAGAGGTTACAAGATGAATATGGAGTGGTGTTGATGTGTATATTGATTATTGAGTTGATTTGGGTAGCAAAATATGGAAAAATGAAAGAAAAACCACCATTTCTGGGAAATTTCGAGGGGTGGTACCAGCTCAAACAGAGTGGTACTTGTGGCATACATTCTCGTCCAATCGATCTAAGCTCTATTTCATACCAAAGGTTCAGATTTTGGCAATAACTTGGTCATTTCTATCTGGACGGAGTGATTCAAGTTTCGGTTAAACTGTGACTCAAGGAGCAACAAACACCTCGGGAATAGGGCACCTTCAAATTCGACCTACGCGCCATAAATTCACTCACTGTGAGGCTATGTTCAAGCCAATTTCTGTCTGGGGCTTGAAACATAGAGAAGTCCCTGCTATTAGGACATAACTCTGAGTTTTGCTCGATTTAAGATTCAATGAAAGAACCCTAACATTTTAGCATCAAATGAGTACAAAGACCTGTTGTCAAATAAGAAGTTAAGACCCGAAAACAACAAAAGATGTTGGCCGGGCTGTCGCATGCACAAGTTGTCGATTTCTTTATGGCTTGCAACTCTGCATAACTCCTTCGTTAGGACTCCATTATGGGTATTCTCAGACTATGAAAGCTTATTGAGTCTAGAATCTAACCATTCCATTTAATGGCATTTGTACCTATATCTTGACTGAAAATTGAATTGTTGTACAAAATACCACCGCTTGGTTAAAGCACTGGAATACATGGTCAAAAGGATGTATATATGAACAAGAAATAGCAATATATGTAGATTTGATATGTAAAGGAGCATAGATAAGAAAAGTACCACTAGTATCAAAGGAAGAGTTCTATTCCCAGATCTCTATGGGAGATAGGATAGTCCTGGAGCAAAGCAAGAAAACATACAAGTATAGAAATGTATAGGTATATACAAGTAAGATATGATAGTCCTGGAGCAAAGTACATGAAGATATAAGTTAATAAGATATAAGATGTTACAAGTAGATGACATGATATGAATATAAGATTATATGATATGAATAGATGATAAACATACCTAAATGAATAGATGGAACATGCTATGAACACATAATGTGGCTAAGAATGCCTCTATTATGTGATAAAGTTGCCATCGAACTCATAAAATCAGAGGACTACCTAAGACCAGACATGAATGACAAGGCACCTCGCATGCGGAAGGCACGATAGTACTTTTCGTGATTTCTTATTAGTGCGACGACACTCTCTGACCGCGTTTCGCACATTAGTACTTCTGGGCATTTCCGATTAGTGCGACTCCACATCTCCTGCATCGTGTTTCGCACATTAGTACTTCCTGCATTTCATTTAGTATTTTGCATTTCGACAGTGCATCAAGATTTCGTCGTTGCTTCGACACTTAGTTTAAAGCATGACACTCAAGATCGTATTGTACCTTCGGGTACTTATTGTGTCAAAGGCCCTACTCATTTCTTACGATTGGTCTCGGTAGTCATCAACCGCTTATACATAAGGGACCGAAGAATAAGAATAAAGAAATGTACAACGTTTCGATCATAATGTACCCATGGGTACCTCAGATAAGTATAAGTTCAGAGTACCCACGGTACCGTGATAAGTATATGTTTTGTAGTACTCCACGTACTTTTTAAAGTAAAATCTCTGTAGTACCTACGGGTACTTCCGTACCGGTAATATAAGTATAAGTTCTGTAATATAAGAATAAGTCTCGTAATACAGGCATAAGATCTGTAATACAAGTATAAGATCCGAAACATAAGAATAAGATCCGTAATACAAGTATAAGATCCAAAATACAAGAATAAGATCTATAATACAAGTATAAGATCCGAAATACAAGAATAAGCTCTATAACACAAGTATAAGTTCCATAAGACAAGTATAAGCTCCAGAATAATAAGTATAAGATCCATACTACAAGTATATGTCTGGTAATACAAGTATAAGATCCGGAATACAAGAATAAGCTTCGTAATACAAGTATAAGCTCTGTAAGACAAGGATATGCTCCGTAATACAAGTATAAGATACGAAGTATAAGTATAAGTTCTGTAGTACCTACAAGTACCAAGAAGGTCTAAGCTCAAATAACTCCTACGAAGAGGTCCGAGAAGTATTAGTCCGACGTATTCACCTAGATGGCCTTGGGAGATCCGACACGTATACGTCGATATAAGTACAAGTATGTGTCTTTGGGAGAGTTGAACAAGTGTACTGATGGTACTCATAAGAATAAGTCTGCAATAAGATAAGTTTTATAATATAAATATAATCTCTATAGTACTCATCGTACTGAACAAGTGTAAACTTCGTAATATAAGTATGTCTATAGCATACATATAAACTCTAGAAGACCTAAGGCACTCTATAAGCATAAGTTCCGTGGAACCCTACGAGAAACCCGAGATAGATATAAGTACAAGCACGTGCATAAGTACTCTCGTATAAGCATAAGCCCGTGAACTCTGCAGATCTGGGACAAGTATGCTTGAGATAAGCATTAGTATCGGAGGGCACCACCGTATAAGCATATGTGCATAAGCCTCGCACCGCATACGAGGAAATCTATAAGTATGTGTCCTACTGTGAGATAAGTACGTCACCCTACTAAGATATTGGAATAAGAATAAGTCCACTATATGTAAGATCCAGTAAGATAAGTTGCTCTTAAGTACAAGTTCAAGATCAGACGAGATCTCAACAAAAGTATAAGTTTGTTACAAGGATAATTATGTATGTAAATCCAAGCAGGCGAATCTGGCCAAGATTCCCAGATCTCATCATATATGTTTATTATGATTCAAGATAAGTGCATGTGTTTTTGTATAAGTCATAGTGCTCTTACTAAGCGTAAAGCTTAGCACGGGTTTTTAATCCGCGTAGGTACAGGAGAAGACGCTCCGAAAGCCTGTGATACTGGTCAAGACACTAGTAGTTCACGCACGTAGGTTCCGCCCGAATTTGTAAAATGTAAAAGCAGCGCTTTTGTATATGTAAATGGACGTAGTATGTGTATATTTGATGGACACCACTCCTATAGTTCTTTTGTATATGTAAATGTTTTTTGTTATTACAGAAATTGTTTGTATACCCACAAAAAGGCTGTTCGGGCCTTGAGAAAAAATGTAAAGAGTTCCAAGATATAGTCTTGCACCCTGCACTTGGCTCGATCCCATTATTCGGCCAGACCTAATCAGGTGTGACAAGATCACTACTCTAATAAGAAAACTAAACCCAAAAAAACAAACTAAAAAAATAAGAGGGAAAGTAAAAAGAAAAATATATACAATGAGACTTCAGCTCTCCCAAAAAGCATTAAAAAACTTGATGAGAAGCGGCTGGAAGCTCCACACTACTCCCCGGGAGCTTCTATTTATAGGCTCAGGTCTTGAGCCCTAAAAACAAGGCGATAATTATGGCGTTCGAAAATCCCAAGAAAAGTCCTGCCCTAGCACTGCTATAATGGTGATGTTGCGACATCATCGCAACATCGAAACTGTTATGTCGTGGGTTGACTATAATGTTGTGACATTAGTTAATTGTGACAAAACTTTGACGTCGTGCTGGTGTAGCGACATTGGACCTGCTGTTCTAATCATTTCAGCTGATATCACAATATTATGAACCTAGTGTCACGACATTAGTCAGTTAAGTTCATCTTGACCACCTTAAGCTGATGTCATGACATTGCTGTGATATCGCGACATTGAATCTTGATGTTCTCAAGCCCTTTGTTAATGTCTTGGCTGATGTCGCGACATTGCTGGTCCGATGTCGCGACATTGAGTTGGTCTCACCACCTTGGCTTCTTTAGTCTTATGTCGCGACATCATTGATTCAATGTCGCGACATTGGATGTTTAGATCTCCGAAGTATCATATCGATATCGTGGGCGAGACATGGAAGATCGCACTTCTTCTTACGTCATTGATGTTACGACATTGCCTGTTAGTCTTGTTGTCGATGTAGCGACATTGGTCCGTTAAACTTCACCTCCAGGCTACTTTGATATGATGTCGCGACATTGCTTTGATGTCGTAACATTGTTCAGCTAATGTCTTCACTTGTTGAGGTTTTGTTCTAATGTCTCCACGATGTCATGGTGATGTCGCAACATTGGTCAACTTATAATACCACTTGACAATCTCTAGCTTCGATGTCGCTAAGTAAACATTGAACATTTTAATTTTCCTCACTACAAATTTACTGCCTTCGTGAGCCATGTCAGCGGGCGATGTCGTGATATTGGATGTCCTGGACAGTTTGACTCGTTGACAATGCTTCGATGTTCACGCGGGTTTGAGGTCACAACAATATCGTGATGATATCGCGACATTGACATATCTTTGTCTTCCCCTCTTCAGCCGATGTTGAGGCTATGTCGCAACATTATAGTAGTGTCAAGACCTTCTCCATACAGTGTCGCGACATTGGCCCTTTTTCTGTACAATGCTGATTTCTGCTCTTTTTCTGTTGAATTTTGCTTCTTTTCCTTAATTTCCTTCAAAACATAATTCTGTGGGTGAAAGCTCCACAATTTTACATTAAACTGAACTTTTAAGCCTGAAATATACTTGAAAAATGGGCTAAAAAATATATGATTTTAAGACTTATCATGGCACTCTCAGAAGAGTACTTCATCCCTTTCCCTAGTTATTTGGACAAAAAGTCCTACCTGCGTGTGGCCAAGGACGGAATGCACATGTTTAACCATGATTTCAACTAAATGGCGGAGATGGTATGTTTTGACCTCTTCTTACTCCCCCTCTATTTTTTTTTTTTTTTTTTGAATTCTCGTGTTGTCATTATGTTCTAATGCTTCATCTTTTAGGCACACTTACTATCTGAATACAGGCTAAATATAGGGAACCCCACCGACCGACGATGCCGAGCACCAGATGTTATACTGGTCCACCCTCTCAAGCACACCTCTAGATGCTTCTCCCACAAGGCCAAGGCTAAGTCTAGGTACTGGGAGTGGAAGACCAAGGAGGGCACTGACAGAGCCACACACTGGGAAGAGAGGGATTTTGTTAAGGATATCCCAAATTGCTCACTAGCTGTTGTTGCAAGTGAAGCAAGGGCACGGTAGAAGATGACTAGTTTAGCTTAGAGATGCCTTGCAGCTAGGAGAAAGCCATGCAAGCCGAGTACGTAGACCGCCTGCTTGGAGGTTGAGTGGACATCCCTTCTGCTGGAGCTTGGGGCGGCAAAAGATGAAGTATCCTCTCTTCAGTCCTAAGCTGGTAAAGACAAAAAAGCCATGGAGGAGGACTACCAAAAAGCCCTTGAGGTGATCTTTGCCTACGGCTACGTATGTTATATGTTCAAACACAAGATTCATTAAGCCAACCTTGTTAGTTCTAAAACCCATTGCCCGACTCCTCCAACCTCGCTACTTCCCCGAGTTTTAAGAACCCTAGGTGCCCCCTACTTCAAAGAATTACTGAGTGGCACAGTCATGGATTTGATCAAGCCGTCAAGGATTCCGAGAGGAGAATGCCTCCATTAGTGGATCATGGCCGACTTCCTATCCTTACCTTCCTCCACTCTATTTTTTTTTTTTTTGTATATTTAAAATAAGCCCCGTTTGGCCACTGGTTATTAATGAAATACGATTAGTATTTTCATTCAATGAATTCCTATTATTTCTTATCCTTTCACAAACATCTATTTAGGATAGTTAAGTTTTTTAAGTGCGAGGAGCTAGGAAAGATTGCGCCTAGGTCAACAAGCAAGGCACCATTCTTGGGCTTATTCCAACAGGCTTGAGAGCTACTGTTGTGCTTAAACACGCGTCAACGAGCTATGAGCCATGAGGCTAGCTCTCTGTGTCTCCATAAGTCCGTCTTAGGTGCACTTATCAGCTACATTGCCCAACTGAAAGTGTTAAATGCCCTATTGTTGTCAGTGGCTTGAAGTGCCAAATGTTAGTTTGCTGTCTCATCTTTTGAAAGGCAGCAAAGTTTTAGCTTACAGTCCATTTTTTGAAAGTGTCAAGAAAGTTTAGAGTTTATAAGTTCTAAGTTTTTGAAAAAGCCAGTATGTTGAGTTTCAAGACCTAGTTTTCGAGATGTAATTTGGCAAAGACTAAAAAATCTTCCAAAGAAAATTTTATTAAATAAGGGAACTTATCGGTAACAATTCTTAAGATGTGTAGCATTCCACATCCTAGGTAAAGGAGTCCTGTCTAGTTTATTGAGTGCGTATGAGCCAGTTGCCCTCACTTTCACTATTATATACGGCCCCTCCCAATTTAGTTGGAACTTATCAGCTGCCGGGTCAGTCATGTTTTTAAAGACCCTTCTTAAAACTAGGTCTCCAGCTCGGAACGTACGTGGCCTTTCACGCTTGTTATATAGATTCGTCAACCTTTGTTGGTACAAGGCTATACGTATAGAGATTGCTTCTCGGAGCTCGTCTTCCATATATAGGTCTTTGGTGATGGCTTCAATATTAGTCTTTTCAAGGATTTCAGTTTGAAGTATGGACATCCCAATTTCTGTAAGAATGATGGCTTCCATCCCATAGGTGAGGGCAAATGGTGACATTCCAGTCGACTTCAAGCTGGTTGTCCTATAGGCCCACAGAACTCCTAGAAGCTCGTCCACCCATTTTTCTTTAGCCGAATGTAGACACTTTTTCAAAGTTGTCAAGAGGGTTTTGTTGGATGGTTCTGCCTGGCCATTACTCTGTGGGTACTGCAAGGTTGAGTACAAATTTATGATCTTCAGTTCTTGGCATAAATTTATGTATATTCCGTTGTCAAACCGTGGCCCATTGTTAGTAATAATCGATCGGGGGTATTCTGAACTGGAAGACGATGCTCCTCCATATGAATCGGGCGACATCTTTATCATTGATGGAGGCAAAGGCTTTAGCTTCTATCTATTTACTAAAATAGTTGGTGGCAACCAATAGTAGCTTTTTCTAAGCTTGACGGTAGGCAGTGGTCCTACTATATTGATACCTCACTGAGCAAAGGGTTAAGGGGTAGTTCTTGAGCCGACATCCTTGACACGGGGGCCTGTCGTTGGCAACTATCACACTTCTTGACATAGGTCGCATTGCTCTCATGGTTGGCCAATGATACCCTTATGTATGGGCCCTATGAGCTAAAGTTTTGCCGCCTGGATGAGTTCTGCATACCCCTTCGTGGAGTTCCGCCAGCACATACTATCCCTATTGAGTGGTGAGACACTTAAGATACAACCCTTCCAGATACCACTTGTATAATTGCTTGTTCACTAAGGAAAACCTTATCACGACTGACCTGTGGGCTTCAACTCCTGCGATCCGAAGAATATCTAACTCGCATAATGCTATAGGAGCCAAAAATGCAAGAAGGTTTACTTCATCTATCTAACTTACCTGATCGATTGTAATAGACGATGCCAGCTGGTAGTAGATCGAAAGGAATACAATTTCTTTTATTGAGGTGGATGCGGCCACTGCTGCCAATGCGTTTGCCCTTTCATTTGAGTACCTTAGGATATGTTCAAGCCTCTAAGAAAAAAACTCCTGTTGTTGGCGCGGACTGCACTCCACATACCTAGCCACTGCCTTTGTTTTTGTGATTCTCTCGCTGAATGTCTACCACCACCTGAGTCACTAAGGCATGCAGGAGATTTTCTCGATGATGTGGATTATGCGAGATCGATCCCGGCTAGGATTGCTTCATATTTAGTTTCGTTATTGGACGTGGGGAAGTCTAGCCGTATGGCTTGCTCAACTCTCCCGCTTAATGCTTTAAGCCAAGCCAATTCCAGCCCCGCATACAGCTGAAGCATCCACATTGAGAATCCACCAACCTCCGTTATCCTAGTCTACATCCGACTAAGGGAGTTCTACTAAAAAATCTACCAACACCCGCCCTTTCAATGGCAAGAAAGGTTTATACCGACACCGAACTCCACTGCTTCCAATCGCCCACCAGCCATCCTTTCCGAGCAGGCCTGTAGTTTATGGCAGTGTTTTGCAAAAGAGATTGCCAGCACCACGATAGGGTGAGCTCGAAGCAGGGCGAAGCTTCTGCCGCTTACAATGGAGGACTAGCGCTCCTTGTTCAAGATAAGTGTACCGACTTTCTACTTCTGTTAGGGATTTGCTTATGAAGAATATTGGTCTCTATTTTCTGCTGCCTTCTTTGAACAAAGTCAGACTTATCGAGACTTCATTAATCGCTAGAGAGACAGTGTATCGCTGATGAGTCCTAAACTCATATATTTTTAGTCCATTTTTCTCGCATATTTTTGGAAATTTATGACTCATTTTAATATTAAATTATGGAATATTCATCAATTTTGTGTTTTGCAGGTTTTGAATGCAGAAAAAGAAAATCTAGCAAGAAAAGAGGCATAAAATTGGCTAAGGCAGAATTGCTCGCGACATAATTTCATAATGTCGTGACATAATCTCAATAGAACCAGTAGAAGCTATGTCATAACAAGAAATTCTTTGTCGCAACAAAGAAGAAGATGAACTCAAGGTCAAAAGTGAATTATGTCGTGACATTTCACAACTTTGTTGTGACATAAAATGAGAGGGATTGAAATGAATGTCATGGACATAATGGTAATCGCATATAACTTTGTCGCGACAATGATTGAGATGTTCTTGAAGAAGAATGTTGTAATATTATTTAGCTCTGTCGCTACAATGATTAAGCAAATGGCAGTAGAGTTTTGTCTTAACAATCAAATTTATGTCGCGACATAAAAAGCTGCAAAGTGAAAGATTTCTGTCGTGACAAAGAAAATTATATCGCGACAGAAAATGGAAGAGCAATGAGACATGTCAAGACAAATTTTTCTTGACAAAGATTTCAATGTTGCAACAAACAGTTCATTTAGCGACAAAGATCAAGGAAGGAAATATGTTGCGACATTTTCAAAGTCTTTCGCAACATAGAGTTTTGATTCAGCAGTACAAGATAATGATTCGAGTGCGGTAGGGTATTCAGAATCAACAAAATTTATAAACCTAATTCTATCAACATAAAGATACATCGCAAAGTAGTGGCTCTAGGTTTAAATACAAGGATGGGTTTTCTTCACACAAATGAGTTGCAATTAAGGCCAAAATGGTGAATTCGTTTTGAATTTTAAGGTTTGGTAAAAATAGTGAGGTTTTGATAATAAAACCTAAAATAAAATAAGTTAAAATGTAAAATAAAACCTTGAAGTAAGAAAATCGGGGTTGGATTCCTAGGGCAAAATCAGGTTTCCAGTCCTTTCCTCGCGTTTGGGGAGGATGACCATAGTCATTTCCCGAACCTGGGATCTTCATTTAGCTATAAAAATCGACCCTTAATAACTATCCTTGGCAATGGCATCCACTAGCCATTAGTGCTGGGCCAGTTAAAACACAAGTCACCTCGACTACCTTCCAATGGCTCATAAATGATAACTAATCTAACATCAATGGATCTAACATTACATCTAATGAGCCCCAAAGTTTACCAAGTAATAACCATTCGTGACTCAAAGGATCAAAACCTAAAGTTAAAAAGGAGAACAAGAATCTACAAAGGGATACCGCGTGAAAAACATGGAACCCTTTAGCCTGCCTCAAGATCCTTTGCCTTGTAGCCTTTTTCTTCAAGGAGAAAGAGGTCCTAGCCACTCATCCTCCAAGTTATCATCCTTGGAGGGTGTTTGGCTAGTGAGAAAGGGAGAGAAAGTGAGGGAAAATGGAGAAAATGAGAAAGAGAGGGAAGAGATAAAAGCTTCTCGCCTAAAAAAAAACTTTATTAATGAAGAAGATCTTTTCACGGTGTCTTGTCTAGGGGCTTTTATAGCCAAAACCCAATACAAATTACCAAAATAACAAAACAAACACTATTACAATGGGGGCAAATTGGGAAGAGACACAAAGTGACAAAAAAAAGTCAAAAAGTCAAAAGAAGCAACAGTGGCAGGAAATGTGAACAGTGGCAGAAAACTTCACTGCGAAATTTTCGCAGATTTCGCAGGGCTCTCTTCTTCTGCTCTTTCTACTCCTCTGTTCTTTTGGTTTCTAAACTGCAGCTCTGAATTGCACTTGGATTGTCCATGGTTGAGCTGAATCCCTATCTATGGTATAAATAGCTTGCAAAAACAACAAAACTTGCCACAAAATTTGATTAGTAGTCTTGCTATGTCCTTAACATGCCAATTGGGTTAATTAAGGCAATTACTACACAAAAAGTGCTCAAAACTTGTATTAATAAGGGTGTAAAATAGCACTTTTTGGGTAGTAATCAGATAACAAGACTATGTTGTGACATTTTGAAATTCTGTCGCGACATAGAGTTCAAATTCAACAATGCAAGACAACATGTTTATGTCATGAAATAGAAAATATCTGTCGCAACAACAACAACATGCAACTATAAGAAACTCTGTCGCGACAAAAGAAAATATATTCGCGATAAAGGTTGAGAAGAACCATAGAAAGAATGTCGCAACACAGTAATTTATGTCGCAAGAAAGTTAAAGAGAAGAGAACATAAGACTATCCGACACAGTGTGAGCAAAAGAGTATTTTAGGTTGTGACATTTCAAAATTATGTCGCGACATAAAACAAAGATGAAAGGTTAGAAGCTTTGTCACAACAAAGAAATGTTATGTCGCGACATTTTTCAAGAGCAGCAAGGAATGAAACATTGGTTGCAACAAAGTTTTTATATCGCGGTACCATTATATAATCTCAAAGAAGTAACTTTGTCGTGACATTTTCAAAGTATGTCACTTATTGCATCCAAGAAAAAGCACGAAACTATGTTATGGCTGCAAAACCGTGCCACGAAAAAGCTCGAGAACAATATGACAATTATGTTGCGACAAAGCAACCTACTGGGCCAGATTTTTAGGGATCCACAATTTAAGCCTTGAAGTGCAGCCCACTTTTGAAAATCAATAAATAGAAACATCTAGGGCACTATACACAGCTTTCGCCAAACTAGGAACTTCTTGGTAGTAGGAATCTCCTTGTATATTATTTTTACTTTTTTTTATTTCTTTTTCGTCAATTTAGTCTTAGCTTAGCTTTTTAGTTAGTTTTTTTTTTTTTAGGATGGCATAGTGATCTGGTACGAAGTTTCGAGCTAGGTTTATTGTAAAATCTTAGTTTTCATTACTATATGATTTGAATGAAATTTGGAGAATTTATGGAGTTCATTTATTTCGCCACTTAATCTCATGAATTTTCCCGATCGCTAGCTACCAAGAAGGAAACCGGCGAAGACTGAGCCTCTGGGAATGAATCGATGTTAATTATTATTTTTTGCATAACTTGAAAGAACGTCATAGTTCAAAATATTGAATTTATATATTTGGTGTTGTTCTTGAAGTTACTTGTTCAGAGTATTAGTAGCATGTACCCATAAAATGACTTTATCTTTCTTTGATTTTCAGGAGGCCCTGTGAGTGACACAGAGACGGAGAATCCTGAGAGTATGGAGCAATTACTTAGGGGTATGTTGCTAATTAATATTATCGAATCCAACGAACTCTTGAAGATTACTCTCGATAGATCACTAATTTAATACTCATGGCGTGAAGATAGTTTGATGATAACACCACCGACGTATGTTTCGCCTCCATCTGATGAAAGGATCTTGATCCCGTGTTAGCATAAATCTAATCAAGGAGATAGAGAATTTTATCAGATTAAATGGATAGGATACCAATTATATTGGAGAAGGTTTGCATTATCCCTGCCTATCGGGCAAGAATCTCTTCACTCCAAGATTCGTGTGCGAAGTAATCAGAAGAAAAATACCTAAATCTTTATAAAGATGATTATTTTTGCACCAATTAGACTCATTTGAAAGGAAACTCCGATCTCTAATTATTAGGGAAATGTATGGTGTCTATGGAACTAAACTGCTACTACCTTACCTTGACAAGTTCTCGATTTCAAACTAATGGTTGAACCATGCTATACAATGATGCGTAAATCGACAATTGTATATCGAACTATTTCCCTGTTACTACTCAGTGAACTTTCCCAATCTAATTACTTTGAACTTCATATATAGTTATAGAATTTTAATTAGTTTTTACAATTCCTTTAGTTTAAAACCAAATCATTTTTAACTTTGGGATTCAAATAGTAAAGATCTTGAGTAAATAGGGTAATTGATCTTTTGATTTTTCATCAATCCTCGTGGGAACAATATCTGGACTTAAATCCACTTTTATTACTTGTACGACTCGCAGACTCAGAGAATCTACCAAACGATTTTCTCAAATGAAACCTTCTCATACAAAAAACAAACATATATTTATTATCTTGGGTCTCAACAAGTTTTTAGCGCCGTTGTCGGGGAATGATTTAGTTCTTGATAGCAATGTAAGAAATTTGTCCAAACAACAATGTCAAGATCTAATTGTTTTTGGTCTATGTTAAAAATCTATTCAACAAGTTTTTAGCATCGTTACCGAGGACGAGACATTAGCCTCTTTTGAAGATTTTTTGGTATATTTTGGTCTCAACGAGTTTTTGGTGTCGTTGCGAGGATGGAAAAGAAAATCTAAATATCAATATTCTAACCAAAGAGAGAATTTCTAATTTTGACATTTTTCTATATTTTATCAAAATTTTAAGAAAATTACAAAAATAGTTTTAACTGCAATAGCTGATTGAGCTACTGAAAACATTTTATTAACTTAAATTGAATATAATTGTTTTCCACATATTTCATTTGATCTTAGTGTGTTTCTATTTCAGGAAGATTTTACATATGGGGTAGAAACCACTAGAACTATCAGCTGACACAAAACCGGAAAGAACTAAGAAATTGAGGAGTGCAAGAGGCCGAATCAACAACTATGGCAGAGCAAAGATAAAAGATGCAACCTATTCCAGAAGAAGAGGTAGCAGAGAGACCTTAGAGGTAAATGACTATGGAGGATTTTTGGAGGCCAGCTATTCAAGATGAACACTCCGTTGTGAGACAACTTGCTATAGAGGCTAATAATTTTGAGCTAAAGCCAACTTTGATTACAATGGTGCAGTAACATCAATACACTAGGCATCCTAGTGAAGATCCCAATGAACATATGGGAAGATTTATGCGGATGGAAAACACGGTGAAATTGAATGGGGTGAGACCTGAAGTGATCAAGTTACAACTCTTCTCTTTTTCACTGAGAGATGTTGCAGCTACTTGGTTTGAATCACTACCATATGGATCAATGAATAATTGGGAAGAACTGGTGGAGGCTTACATGAGCAGATTCTTCCCTCATGCCCTCACTTCAGAAATGAGAGGCGAAATTATAGTGTTTAAACAAGGAGATGATGAAAGTCTCTACACTGCATGGGAAAGATTCAAGAGATTGCTAAAGAGATTCCTAATGCATGACATTGATCTAACTACATAGATGGACATCTTTTATCATTCTATGAACTATACCTCTAAGGGCATAATTGATGCAGCATGCTGTGGAGCATTCAAAAGAAAGAGTGCAGAAAAGGCTAGACAGCTGATTGAAGATCTTGTCAAATGCAACTATAGAGCTCCATCTGAGACTTCAGGAGCAAGACGAATCGAAATGAGATGAGAAAGTTAAATGTGAATGACCCGCTATAGAAGCAAAACTTGATGCATTAATGAACAAGATGGGAAACCAAGAGAGAAGAATGCACTCAGCACATGAAGTGGGAATAGTTGAAAGGAAATGAGCAGAAAAGTAGTTATGAAGAAGGACTAGCCCATAAGGGTCCTTATCACGTTGAGGAGGCACAGTTTCTCAATGCTAATAGAAGCTACAACTTTAAGCCAAACCTCAACTTGCCTACACACTACACACCGTGCCTCGTGAAACCATGAGAATTTTCATATGGACTCGCGAACACAAATAAAGGATAGAGGACTTATGTAGAATTATCAATAAAGAGCATGGTCAACATTGTTTCATGATAAGAATAAAGAAAAACAACTAGAGGGGAAGGTCGAGAGTTGGGGATGCAGAAGGCCCCAAATTTTGAAGATCGATGATAAGCTTTATGGGGAGAAAACAAAGACCGTCGAATATACATGAACAAAAGTTTTAATGAAAGAAGTAAAGATTCTAAGCAAACACAATCGTGTTTCAGTTAACACAAACGCCTCCTCGAAAAATCTAGAGACATTGAAGTAGGGCAATCGTTCGAAGGATGAGAACCAAATAAAGAATGTCTTCCTGGGTGATACTCATAGAATCCTAAAGACTGTATGGTAGTGACTCTAAGGAGTGGCAAAGAACTAGAAGAAAGAAGAAATGAGAAGAAGAAGAACGAGGAAGAAAAACATACATAAATTGGAGGAGAATTGAAGCAATACAATTCAAAGGTTACTGAAGAAGAGAGAACAGCAAAAATGCAACAAAAGCAACAAGTTGAAGAGGGAGATCTAAGAAAGAAGGAAGAGGTTCAAGCTTACAACCCTCAAGTCCCATTCCCTCAAAGGTCAGAGGAGTTGCAATAAAAAGCAATTCTTCTGCATTCTCGAACATGTTCAAGAAAATATAAGCACATCCCTTCGCAGGCACTAACTCAAATGACTCACTATGCTAAATTTATGAAGGATACATTGAGCAAAAAAAAAAAGAAAAATCTCGTCAAGAAGGAATAATGGAGTCCATTAAACCCTATACATACTTATCCGCAGGTCTTTACCAAAGGAAAATGCAAGATCTGCCAAACTTCCTACTCATTCCATTAACAGGGGAATTCCGAAATAGGAAAAGCATTGTGTGATTCTAGAGCTAGCATCAACTTAATGCCCTTATTTGCAGTCAAAAGACTAAGTTTGGGGGAGCTTACTCTCACAGCCATGACCCTGCAGATGGAAGACATAGAACCTTAGCTCAACCTGAAGGCATTCTTGAGGATGTGCATATTGATGAGTCTAAAACTCATTTATTTTTAAGTCCATTTTTCAAGAATATTTTTGGTTTAAAAGTTCAGTTTGATACAGATTTATGGAGCTTTCACCCAAATTTGTTATTTTGCAGAAACTTAAAGGAAATAAGTAGAATTCAACATAAAAATGAGTAAAAATAAGCATGGTGCAAGTGATAATTAATGTCGCAAATATCAAGTTTCAAAGAATTTCTAATGTCACGACATACTGTGGAGAAAGTCTTGAAAATATGGCAATGTCGCGACATCAGCTAGAGAAGGGAAAGCACTAATGCAGAAATGTCACGACATCGCTAGCAACTCCAACATACAAATTATGTTTGCCATCCAATGTCGCGACATTACAAACAAACATGGATACATCAATTCAGAAGGAAGAATCAGATTGCTTAAATGTCGTGAACATCAATATAATGTTGCAACATTAGCCAAAGCTTGAATACTAGAGGCCATCACATTCAATGTTGTGATATTCAATCAAGGCAGCCTGAGTATTGAGATAAGTCATGTGACGCCCCAAAACCGGGGTGTCTCGTTGACAACCCGTCAACCCGCGGAATACTCGTGGATGTCGGGTAACCCGACACCACTCATGAAAAATCGAGTAGAGCCTCCTTTGTACTGGGAGCTCTACCCAAGGTACATAACCTGTCCCAACCATATACAACGACCACACAGTGTCCAAATGAGAGTAAAATAATGGCCACTTGGGCCCCTTATTAATAATTCCACAAAATACATCAACTATCTACAATAGTTCAAGAGTTAATAAATCACTCTTAATTCAACATATATTAAAATTTACAATTTCTAATACATGTTATACAAAAGTCTCTACCAAAGCCACAACCCGACCTTCTTCTAAACGCGGCCTCTAGTGAGCGTCGTCCTCTTGTACACTCTCCCTCGCACTAAATAATATCCGACAGTGGTGAGAAAAGCCCTGTGAGGATAATTTCCTACATGGGCTATCTCTCACCTAAGTGCATATGTCATGGCAAACAATCCACATCCAAGCAATTACATGAACCTACTCGAATGTCTACATGTCCAATCCCATGTCCCGAGTCCTCACCGACTCCCCACATACCTAAGCCAACGCGAGTAAAATATCCGCCAAACAAAGTCTTTGCCTCGAAAACTTACTACCGAGATCTCTAGAATATATCGTGATTTTACTCCTCCGGGGTTAATCACGATAACGCTCCAAACGCTATGGTCCTCATCCGGCGATCCGCTGGACTAATTTCATGCAATTCTTCAAAATCTTCCTTCAAATTCCTTTCACAAACGCTATTTTTGTTTTCTTTCATGTCATGCACTCACCCTAATATTCTGTGCGTCTGCAAGATATAATGCATTAAGGCCAATCCCAACAACTCATGCTAATATATAAATATGTATATACTAACATAATTAATCCACATAAATCATGTTATTCAAATCGCCAACTGACAACACAAAATTAGCTCGTATGGCTAATTAACAAACACAAGCAATTCATTTTAAATCACTCAACATCATAAAAAATTCATACCAAAATCACGTCATTATTCAGCGTGAATGTGGAAACCCTATGGTTGGCAGAATCGCTCACTACTTCACTCACAATGGGGATTTTCGCCACTGATTGAAATGTTTTGAGACCGAAACACGCTAATTCTAAGCCTCGTGAATATCTCAACCATTTCATACGCTTCAATGTTAATAACACAAAGTAGGAAAATATCCCTACCTCTCGAGTTGTCTAACCCACCAAATCGGTGTCCACGCCAGAGCCCTCGGGCCGCCAGATCGACTTTGCTTCTTTCTCCGTCGAGAACCGACGGTCCGAACGGCCAGAAATCTAAAGAGATGTCACACTTTCTCTCTCTAGAATTTCAAAACCCAACTTTCTGCCACTTTTTGCTCTCCTGCACATTTTTGCTTTCTCAGCCTAAATTTTGTCCTAGAGCAGCCAAGATCATTTCTAAAGAATTTTGTCTCTATTCTCATTTACATATTTCCAATAATAATTCCCATCCATGTCTCTTTAGTTCTCGATTTTACATCTTGGGTACAATCTAGGCCATCTATCTCTTATCCTCTCACTAATCACGCAACATTACATGAAGACATGTAGTATGCGACTTTGTCAGCATCACATGTCTTTTCATAAGCCATTTTGATAAAGACTCGCATCGATGTCAAAAAATGAATACTCTACCTGCCTCTAATCTCGTGAAATTCGACGTGGTAGCTAGATTTCGTGAGAGGATTCCAACGATGAAATCTGTTTCATCATCTAAGATCTAGAAAAATTTCAGATTTTTACCGAAATGTCCATTTTACCCTTTTTCAGAAAATTCGAATTTTCCCGGGTTTTACAAGTCAAATGTCATAACACATAATAAATGTCGCGGCATCAACTAAAGACACCGCCAGAGAACTTCAGCAACCAGACCCAATGTCGCGACATTTGAGCAGAAATGTCTCAACATCAGTCTAATAGACCAGACGTATAGAGGCAATGTCGCAACATCAATGAGTGACCAACATGTCAGTCTCGCGACATCGATCCCAAGCAGCAAAAATAGTGAAATCAGTCTAATATTGTGACACAGGATAAATGTCGCGACATCAGTAAAGACATTAGGAGAGAACTGCAAAACAACAAGATATAATGTCGCAACATCACAACAGTGTCGCAACATCAACCTAATATGATCACAATGAACTTAAATGATCAATGTCGTGGACAACAGCTCCATCAGTCGTCGTGCACACGTTGCAAATGTGTATTAGCAAGGACCTCATCTAAACAACGCCACAACATCGCGGCAACGCGTTAACATTAACTAAATGTCGCAACACAAGAATAGTCGTATCGCAACATCGAATTAATATAAATAATGAAATTCATGCTGACACTACCACAACATAGACTCAACATTGAAATGAGAAGTGTCAAACGATTTCTTTTAATGTCGCGACATCGACATCTCTGTATTAAATAAAGAGTTAGCGTGAATTTTTGGGCTTTTCAAAGCGTGATTCTCGCCATGTAGTGGCCCAAGACTGTTTCATAAATATAAGCTTTTAGGAGTAGTACAATAAGCGGTTTCATCATCTTTGTGTTTTTTGGGAAAGCTAAAGTCTCATTGTATATATTTTTAATTTAATTTTTTTTCTTTTATTTTAGTTTTTTCTTGATTCGGATTAGTTCAGGATTAGAGTAGTCATCGAAACTGGAATTCTGAGCTGATGTTCATGTAAATCTATTTTCAATTCTGTATGGATTTGAATGAAATCTGGAATTTATTTTGGAACCCATTTTGCTTCAATTCTGATTGTAATCTAAATGAATTCGTTTAATCAATTAATCATTGTGATTTGTGATCCAGATTTGAAAGGATAAGCTCTTTTTGGGAAAAATAATTTGTTGGGATTATTGTTTGTAAGAATTAATGTTGTTTTGGGTGAGAAAATTAGAGTGATTTAACATATATTACTTCTATATTGAGTTGTTCTGAATATCAATGTTTGGTATCAAAAAATAGTTGTATCATTGTTTTGATTTCTAGGAATCCATCTAAGTGACACAGAGATGAGACTACTTGAGAATAATGAGTAGTGACTCAGGATACATTTACACTAATATTATATGAACTAATGTACTTTGGGATTTCCTCGACATATTACTATGATGGTCTAACCTCTCGCTTTCAAGGCTCTCTCCTGAGTGACAACAGAATGTGTGCCCGAGGCATAAGATCCACTTACTGATCTAGCAACTTAATTCTGAGAGGTTTCACCTCGATTGAGAGGAATAACTTCAACCCAGTGTTAGCTGAGATTCTAATCAAGGGAAGAATAAATTTTTATCTAATTGATGGCTGAGGTATCTTTTATTTTGGAGAGAGTTTGCATAATCCTATCCATGGGAGCAAGCAATTTCCAGTCCTAAGAAATGATTGTGAAGTATTGAGGAGGAAAAATAGTCAAATCTTAAAAGAGGAACAAATCCTACAAGTAACTTTTCAAACCCATTATCTAGAGATAGAAATGTGGTAATCTAAATAGTGAAATGTATAAAGCTAGGAGAGATCCATTTCTATCCTAATTCTTATTCTTGATAACCTGTGGTTCTACATCCATTACATTATTTTAATTGAACTTGCAAAGTATACCACACAACACTTTTTTTCTCATTTGTTTCGGGCCATTAGCTCTCTAATCATGTAGTTTAGAAATTTCATTTATGATTTATTCCTTCATTTTTACTTAAAAAGTTAAATATATCTTTAGAATTAGGAAATTAAAATAGTAAGAGTCTTTAATAGTGAGGGTAGTTAATCTTTAAACTTTTCTAATCAATCCTCGTGGGAATGATATCTAGACTTAAAAATCCACTGTATTACTTGTATGACCTGTGCACTTGCAGAGATCTTGACCAACCCAATTTTCAAATGAGACAATTTACATAAAAAGCAGAAAACATATTTTATATCTTAGGTCTCAACAAGTTTTTGGCATAACCCTTAGGGATTTTAGAAAGTCCTTGGTAGCAGTGCTAATTACTTGGTCATATTTGGATCATATCAAGTTTTTGGCATCGTTTCCAGGGACTTTAGTTAGTCTTTTTGTAAAACCCGAGAAAATTCCAATTTTTGGAAAAATGGCAAAATGGTCATTTCGGTAAAAATCTGAAATTTTTCTAGATCTTGGATGAAGAAACGGATTTCACCCATAACTTTCATAAAATCTAGCTACTGACGATTTCACAATTCCGTACAAATAAATTTCACATTTTTCGAGGCACAAGGTGTCGATTGCCGTAAAACGGGTTTGAGAGACACGTGATGTGACAAAAGTCACCTATTACATGTACTCTTGTGACACATGTTACAAGATTAGAGAGATGATGGAAATGGATGGCCTAGATAGTGCCAAGTGTCAAAAATCTAGAAGAAGGGACATGATGGGAATTAAATGAATTGTTAATGATAATAAGACGAAAGATGAATAGTATTCGTCTTCCCCATTTGAAGGCCAAAAACGTGAAGAGATGCAAAGGTGGGCCGGAATTCAGAATCAGAGAGAGAGCGTGACTTATCTCATATTTCTCGGGGTCATCTCGGGATCCGGGCCGGTTCCGACTGAGTGCAAGAATGCCATTCCCCACCCGGGCGAGGGCTACGGTGGACACCGACTGGGTGGAGTTCCAACAACTCCAAGAGGTAGGATCTTTCCTACTTGTTAATCTTGGCTAAGAGCCATGTAAAATGGTTAGGAATGTTCTCGAGGCTCGTTTACATAAGTTCTGGCCTCAAAAAGCTTCAACCAAGTGGAGAAAATTCCTGTTTGTGTGGTTGTGAACAATAACCCAAAGGTTTCACTGTTCACATGAATAGTGACACAAAATTTTTGGTGTGAAAATGTGTTTGGTTGAGTGATTCAAAATGAATTACTCGTGTTTGTTAATTAGCCCATGTGAGCTAATTTTGGTGTAATTGACGCTAATTCGTATAACATGTTTTATTGCGTGGATTTAATTATGTAAATATATATGCATGTGAATATATTAGTAATGAATGCGTTTGAATTATAATGCATTCCATTTGTATCGTAAGACCTTAATATTGTGAAATGGAGCGACGATATGAAATGAAACAAAAACGAAAATGTTTGTGAAAGAATTTCGACAAAAGATTTTCCGAAGAATTGCCTTTGAGGGACGTCCAACATATCACTTCGATGGACTACACTGCTTTCGAGAGCTATCCAAAGAATTCGCCCTGGCAGAAATTCAATATTTTTACCGAACTTTAGCAGTTTTCAAGAACAAAAAGCTTTTATTGTGAAAATCGATATTTTTACTCGTATATCGGCCAGGTGATGTGTGGTGAGCCTGGTGGAGGACTCGAGACATGGGCTTGGGCCTAGACATTCGGAGTAGTTCATGAAATCGCGCATCGTGATTGTCACGGCGCATGTGCACTTAGCGGAGTAACCCATGTAGGAAATTATTCCCACTGGCTTTGCTCACCTCGGTCGAG
Organism: Tetrastigma voinierianum; assembly: GCA_016808115.1. Classification (NCBI taxonomy): domain Eukaryota; kingdom Viridiplantae; phylum Streptophyta; class Magnoliopsida; order Vitales; family Vitaceae; genus Tetrastigma; species Tetrastigma voinierianum. Next base: position 268,621 of record JAEQBH010003344.1, on the reverse strand, counting down.
GATCACGCCATTTCAGTACAGGGAGCGACGAGAAGGCAAGACTCATTAGGAGGCCATTTGAGAAGAAAGCCGTAATTTCGTGGCTTCGATGTTGCTGTATAACATGTATTAGAATGTGGTAATTTTAATATATGTTGAATTAAGAGCGAATTATTAATTTTTTGAACTATTGTATATAGTTGATGTTTGCTGTGAGTATTAATGCGTGGGTCCAAGCGGCCATTTTTACTCCTTTAATTGTATAGCGGAACCCGATGGGCCATAAGTCGATTGCTGGCTGTGCTCAGACTTTGTAACTCCCCGCATAAATGAGATCGGGTCTTTTGATATGGTGTCGGGTTACCCGACATCCACGATTATTCCTGTGCCGACTGTTGTCGTCGACACTTCATTTTGGGGCGCCATACTTTCAGAGCGCAGTTTCGAAAATTGGTCAAACAAATTTTCAAAGATCACGCCGAGGATCGAAAAATGAAAATAGAGTTCAAGGATTAATATTCTTACCAAAGAGAAAATTTCTAGTTTGGATATTTTTCATTTTTACTTTTATAAAAAATTTCCAAAAATAGTTTTAATTGCAATAGCTAAAATAGCTACTAATCTTTAATGAAAAACACATCATGATATATTTCAGTATCTACTGATCTTATTTGATTTCAGTGTATGTACATTTTAGGAAATCCTCACATGCATAGAAAACCAGATTCCGAATTGGTACTTTTGGACACTGAATTGGAAAGGACACTAAAAACCTGGAAAAAAAAGTCAGATTTACTAAAGCAGTAATTATGGTAGAGCAGAGGGAAATGCAGCAGCAGAACAACCAGAGGGTTGAGAATCAGGGCCAGAGAAGGTCCCAGTCTTTTGAAGAACAAATGATAAGCTTCATGGGAGAAAGCAAAAGGCTGTTGAATATACATGAGCAAAAGTTTGCTAAGCTAGTAGCATTCCAGGCAAACACAACTATGTTTCAGGCCAACACAAATGCCTATTTGAAAAATCTGGAGACACAAGTAGGGTAGCTGGCCCTAGCAACGTAGAACCAGTCAAAGGATGTCTTCCCAAGTGATACTAAGAAGAATCCTAAAGACTGTATTGAAGTGACTTTAAGGAGTGGCATAGGATTGGAAAAAAGATGAAATGAAAAGAAGAAAACTGAGGAAGAAAAGCATACATAAATTATAGAAGAAACAAAGCAGTACCGTTCAGAAATTACTGAAGAAGAAAGAACATTAAAGGTGCAGTAGAAGCAGCCATTTGAAGAAGGTGATCTAAGAAAATAAGAAAAGGCTCAAGGTTACAAGCCTCAAGTCCCATTCCCTCAGAGGCCACAGAAAGCTAAACTAGAAGAGCAATTCTCTAAATTATTGAACATGTTCAAGAAAATAGAGATCAATATCCTTTTTTCAAAGGCATTGACTCTAATGCCTCATTATGCTAAATTCATGAAGAATGTACTGAGCAAAAAGAAGAAGATTGTTGAAGAAGGAGTGGTGAACCCGACAACAACCTACAGTGCAGTTATTCAAAGGTTTTTACCGCAAATGCAAGATCCGTAAAAATTTCTTACTCTTCTTTCGCACCATGTGGAATCCTAAAACGGGGAAAGCACTGCGGTGATTTTGGAGCCAAAGATCAACTCGATGCCCTTATCTATAGTCAAAGACGAAGTTTGGGGAGCTTTAATTCCCACAAATGTATTAATTCCAGAGATGGTAGACTTAACCTTGGCTCAACTCGAGGGTATTCTCAAGATGTGCTTATCAAAGTGAAAAGTCTATTTTACAATGGATTTTGTGGTGATTGAGCATCACATGCAAAGAGGGTCCCACTCGCTGCTAGGAAGGCCTTCTCGCTTACAGAAAGAACATGGGGACATAAGAACAGAACTTACTCCTCAAGGTTCGATGAGGCGCATTTCAATCTCAATCAGAGTTTGAAACAGCCAAAATTTGATAATACTAATTATAAGATTGTAGAAACAAAAGTTCCCATAAGTTCTGAACTCATAAATGATTGTAAGATTCAAAGTTCAATGAATGAAAATGAGATGAATTTCCAGTATCTTAAGTGTCTAGATGTTGAATTTCTGAACTCCAATTTTGAATTAAAAGAGGTAGTACTCAATATTGATGAAAGTAGTGCAGAAAAATCTAGTAGTTATAAAGAGAAGTATGTTGAAGTAAATACAAGCTCAAAAGGTTTAATTCTAAAAGAATTGTCTGAGCATTTGAAGTATGCCTTTCTTGAAGCTGAAAAATCTAAACGAGTAATTATATCAATTGACTTGACAGAGCATAAGGAAAAGAAACTGTTGGAAATTCTCAGGAAATATGAGGGAACCATTGCTTGGTCTATAGAAGATTTAAAAGGAATCAGTCCTTCCATATGTATGCATAAAATCCTCGTTGGAGGAAAATGCAAAAATCTCCATTGAACATCAAAGAAGACTGAATCCAATAATGAAAGAAGTTGTCATAAAAGAAGTGTTGAAATGGTTGAATGCAGGTTTTATACATGTAATCTCATACACTTCGTGCTTCCAGCTTCATGTGGTTCCTAAGAAGGGTGGATTCATCAGCGATTGTGAAACGGTACATAATGAGAATTGATTTTACAAGAACTCGTGACAAAGATGGGAGGATGTGCATTGATTACAAAAATCGAATACAAAGAACTTAAATGATCACTATCTTCTACCTTTTATTAATAAGATGTTGGATAGTCAAGCAGATACCCTTATTTTTGTTTTCACGGTATTCAGGTATAATCAAATTGACATATAGCCCTTGAGGACTAGAGAAAACTACTTTACATAAACCTATGGCACCTTGCATTTAAGGATGTCATTTGGATTATGTAATGCTCCCACCTTCCAAAGGTGTATGATGTCCATATTTTCAGATTTGGTGGAAGAGGCTATGGAAATTTTTATAGATGACTTCTCAATGTATGGATCTAGTTTTGAGCATTGCCTTAAAAATCTAGAGACTGTGCTAAAGAGGTTCCAAGACAAGAATTAGCTCAATCGAAAAATGTCATTTCATAAGAATAAAGCGAATCGGTTTCTTTAACACAAAATTTCAGAACTGGCTAAAAGTTGATCAAGCAAAAGTTTATGTCATAAAAACTCTTTTACCTCCTACAACAGTAAAAGGGATAAGAAGTTTCCTAGGACAAGCTGAATTTTATAGGAGATTCATAAGGGACTTCTCAAGAAATCTCAAGACCATTATGCAAACTGTTGGAAAAATATGCAAATTTTGATTTTGATGAATCATGTTTATCTGCATTTGAAGACATTGAATCCAGATTGGTTATAGCTCCTATCTTGGCAACACCAGATTGGAACAAAGAGTTTGAAATCATGTGTGATGTCAATGACTATGCAATGGGGGCAGTTTTGGGACAAAGAACAGAGAAAATTTTCAGGGCCATATACTATGCCAGCAAAACCTTCAATGAGGCATAAGAGAACTACTCTACCACAGAGAAAGAGATGTTGGCAATAGTTTTTGCTTGTGAAAAATTTAGACCATATATATTGGGGTCCCATGTCATCATACACACTAATCATGCAACAATTAAATATTTAATGGCAAAGAAAGATGCTAAGCCAAGATTGATCAACTGGGTACTATTGCTGCAAGAATTTGATATAGAGATCAAGGACAAGCAAGGGAGTGACAATGTGATAGTTAATCACTTGTCAAGAATGGAAAAACCTACTGAAGAGGAAAAATGGACATAAATAACAGAAAATTTCTCTGATAAACAGATTTTTCAAGTATTAGTTCAAACACCATGGTATGTTGATATTGTAAATTTTGGACTTATGCCACTAGAATTCAGCTACCAGTAGAAAAGAAAGCTGATAACTGATGCCAGGTTTTTTATATGGGATGACCCATTGCTTTTTAGAAAATGAGTAGATCAGATTATTAGAAGATGTGTACCAGTGACATAACAAGTTGGAATTGTGGATAGATGTCATTCATCACCATATGGAGGACACTTTGTAGGAGACAGTAATGTACTTAAAATTCTCCAATGTTTTTATCACAACTTTATTTAAAGATTGTTAATGGGTCAAAACATTGTAAATGTATGTTAAAGAACGGGTAATATTAATAGAAGAAATGAGATGCTCTACAAGGAATTATGGTGGTGCGTATTTTTTATGTAGAGGAATAGACTTCACGGGCCTTTCTACACTTCATTTGGAAACTTATACATTCTCCTAAATATAGATTATGCATCCAAATGGGTGGAATCCATAGTCATTCCTATAAATGATGCCAATACGCTTGAGGGTTACAAAAGAACATCTGGAAAGGCATTCGGGAGCCCCTAGAACTATTATAAGTGATGAGGGAAGCCATTTTGTAAACAAGTTGTTTGCAAAACTCATATGCAGATATAGAGTCAAACATGTTATGAGTTTGGCTTATCACCCTCAGTCAAATGGGCAAGCTGAGATATCCAATAGAGAAATAAAAAATATTCTTGAAAAGACAGTCAATTCCAGTAGAAAAGATTGGTCAATTAAGTTGGAAAATGCATTGTGGGCTTATAGAACTACTTATAAGTCCCCTATTGAAATGTCCCTATACAGAATTGTCTATGGAAAGCAATGTCATCTACCTCTAGAACTTGAGTCTAAAGCAATGTGGACAATAAAAAAGCTTAACTTTGATTCCTGTCGTAAAGAAAATATTTCAAAATGAACGACCAGAAGAAATGAGAAACGGTCTCTACGATAATGCCAGAATCTACAACGATAAGACTAAAAAGTGGCATGATCAAAAGATTCTAAGGAAAGAGTTAAGAGTAGGAGATCAAGTCCTACTGTACAATTCCAGGGTAAAACTTTTTCCAGGAAAACTCAAATTAAGGTGGAGTGGTCCATACACAGTAGTTGCAGATTGCAGTTAACCCCTTTGGAGCAGTAATACTTAAAACCAATTCTGGATATGAGTTTAAGGTTAATGGTCAGAGACTGAAACACTACCTAGGAGGAAGATCAAATGAGGAAGAGTCCCAGATTTAAAGAGATGGATAGAATTGTTGAAATGAAAAAACACTATAGCAAATGTCTAGCTAGAGACATAAAACATGAGCAGCTATGACTTAACATGCATTTCGTAAGTCTTCATAAAAATAAAGAGATTTTTTCCCTTTGTAGGTAACACATTCTAGTAATATAATGCTTTAGGTCCTAGTCTTACAGTTAAGTCCCCAATATCCAACAGTCACTCTTCTTTTCGCTTGAGTTTATAGTAAGGCAGATGAATTTTTCCCTATCCATATCACTAATCAATCAATTAAAGTTTGCCCTGCTGGATTAGTTGTAATTCTGTTTTTTCATTTTTGCCAAAATTTTTCTAGATTGTATAAATAGAGGAATGGATCAGTCCTCTGTTTGAGAGAGCAATCGAGTGTACTTGGGTTTTGGCAAGAGAGAACTGTTTGTTTCCTACGAAAAAGTCTATTTTCAGGCTTGTTATATGCTTGTATTTCTATTGTTGATGATCTTAATAAGAGAATGAGAAGATTAGATTGACCCGTGAATGTAGAGCTCTGTTCTAGAGCTTGAACCCTGTAAACTGTGTTTTTTATTTTTTTTTTGGTGTTTTTTGTTCTTTAGTCTTGAGTTTAATTCTTCTCGTGTTCTTATTGGATTTCGAGTTGTTGTTTTAAAAGGTTTATCTCAATAGGTGACATCTATGTAAAGGAATGAGGAGGCAAACCGAATCCGAACTCAAGTATTGGTTCAAAACTCCCATACTTTAAATTCTTGTCAGGATCCAAAGTTTTTGGAGGAAAGCTTACACCTTGAATCGACACATACAACACCAGAGAAGGATGCTAATGGCTATAAAACCCCGACCAATTGCTTGAGCTTAAGGTAAAGATTGCGGTAGGGAAGAAGAGAAGGACCACTTCTTCCCGACAATTTCAATACCAGGAGCCCACTCAATTATATATTGCCTCATATCCAGTTCAAATAAAGTCCACTGGTCAATCAAACTAACCTATGTCCACTTTTAACAAGCATATGCCAATATCACTATAGGATGATGGAAAAAGTGGAGAACAACAATGATAATGGCCGGTAGCAAGTCAGATTGCGTTATTGAAAAATTTTAAAGGTGCATGAGATGAAAGAATGTGAGCGGTCAATATGGAATTTTCCAACCCTCTGAGACGCTTCTTCGTTCACTTACCGCCATTTCCATCCTTAATGAGAGGAACAAATTTTTATGATAGACAGAACTGACTCAATATGTCTAGTTTACACACATTTGAAACAAATCAGAGCACAACAAGAATCAGCACTTTAGCTTAGCACAAAGATCAGCAACTTCCAAAGCCGTATAGGAGAGCTTGCAGGGGCTGAGCCTTCTGTAAACTAATGCCAAACCTTTCTTCCATGTTCATGTTTTCCGGTGTCACCCCATCTTCAAGTTTCCAATCATAGGAGTGAACGAGTGAAGCCAGCATCAAGTGAAGCATCCTGATTGCCAATGGCAACCTGGACAGACTCTGAGGCCGGCACCAAAAGGAATCAGCCTGGTACCGTCCCTTCGCGTCCATGTTCAACCTCAAGAACCTCTCTGGCACAAATGAGCAGGGGGTTCTCCCATCTGTTCGGCCCGACCAATAGCCCACGCGTTCACCAGCACCTGTGCGTTCTTTGGGACTGTGAATCCTTCTAAATCCGTGTCCTCTTCAACCCTCCGTGGAAGTAAAAAAGGAACTGCCGGATGCAATCGGAAGGTTTCTTTCACCACCGCTTGCAAGTAAGGGAGTCTAGTAATATCTGATTCTTTTACCTGTTTGTCTTTGCCGATGGTTTGCTGGAGTTCCACCCGGGATTTCAAAAGTTTGTCAGGGTTGTGTAGCAGCTCTGCCATTGCCCATTCTAATGTGCTCGAAGTTGTGTCAGTCCCCGCAGCAAATAAGTCCTGTGATATAGTGCTTATTTGCTCAACTGCTATTTGAAGCATTATAAACCAAACCAATTTCATAGCGGAACATAAAGCAATTAATGAAGAAGAAAGAAAATTAAGATGCAGATATCAAGGCGAGTTTGGTTTCAATTCTTGAAAACTGTTTTCTATACTCAAACACAAGGAGAACAAGAAATTTTTTTTTTTTTATTCTAAAAAACACAGATAACATAAAAGATATTAAATTCAGAGAACAAAAACAGTTTCAGATCACACAAAAATGGTGTTCTTTATATTTTCAAAAAAATTTCTCAGTTTTAAAAAACATGAATCAAACAGTCCCATATGAGTTTTTTTTATAAGTATTAAGATGGAGATAGAGGATAGAGATACTCACCACTAACAAATGTTCTATATGACTTCTTTCAATCTCTACTGCTGCTATCTTCACTGATGCTGAGAAGACTATCTAACACATCACTGCTAGCACTCCTCGAACCTGCATTTTTTTAACTGTAACCGTTGATTGATCATTCTATCAAATATCCCAACCATCCTTCCAAAATGCACTGTCAAACGATGCTTTATCCCTAGTGGATCAATCTGTCTGAGCACTGGAAAGTAATCTACCAAATTGGGTTTCCCAGCTTCCTCCATCACACCACGCACCAGCTCTTTAAATTCTTGTGCATTCTCAGAAATTGGATCCACAAGATCCACAGAAAATATGGTGTTTGATAACAAGTTGAGACTAGTTCTAAAAGCTTCTCGGCCTATACTATAGAACACCAGCTTCCAGCACTGCTGTTCCAACATTCTCAAGAAGCTCTTGAACTTTCCGGTGGCGGAGATGGGTGTTGGAGTCTAGCTTTTGAGAAGTGAATATGTGCGAATTGCATGTCTTCCGAAGGGCTCTCCAAGTTGTTGAAACAGGTATCCAGGCCACCGACAGTTCGCTGTGGTTTAAGGCTCGAATAGAATCAGGGATGAAGCGGTTGCAGAAGGAGATATCCTGCTGTTGGAGGACTTCTTTGGCCATGGCTGGAGAAGAAATGACTATTGTGGTTACATAGCCAAGTTTGAGAGTCATCACCGGCCCGTAAATTTTTGCAAGGTCGGCCAGGGACTCATGGGGTTTGTTACCGAGGTTTAAGAGGTTTCCTATTACCGGAAGCGGAACTGGTCCCGGAGGAAGTCTAGAAGCAGTATGTTTGCTTCCTCTTCTAGCTGAAAGCATGATGTAAATTGAAGACCAAGCAACAAGAATACACAGCAGAGAACTCAGCAACTCCATATCTATCTTCCTTTTTCTCTCTGATCCCCAACCCCAACAAGCAGATTCTCCTCCCAAAGAAAGAGAAACCTAATTTATTTTCAGATGGAGTGCTTATTTGTCAATGTTTTCATAAAATTACTCAAGAAATCTAATTTGTCTTTTGCACCCCTCATTATCAAACGAAGATCAAAACCCTCTGATCTGATCCAAGGATAATGCTACTTCCTCTGTTACTATCTAGCATCTCTAGAATTGCTGGTATCATCCGTTCATACTAGTCAATTTTCCATTGCATCCAAGCAAGAGATAGGAACAACCATATACACGAGGTGTGGAAAATGAATAGGCGGAGACTTGGACACTTCCTTTTATTCACTGGCAATGCCCAGTTGAAGGGGAAAAGATATTTTGTTATCCCAAACGAAACCATGTTTGTGTGCAAACAAACCTAGCCCACCTAGGTCCGCAATGTCCAGTTATAAGAGTAGGATATTTTGTAGTATTAATCAATTCAGTCTTGATATAAAATGATATGAACTTATCTAGCCATATGAAGACAATTTTGAGTAAATACTAGTTTATATGATTTGTTACAAGTATTATTTATGCTGAGAGTGGTTCATTACAAAGGCGAGATTTTTAGGCTTGGTTGGAGACGGCGCAGGGGCAAGGGCTGCAGGGATTTGATCTAAAGGGTTTGAGATCTTTGTTCGCACTTTCAGTAGTATCTCTGGGTTGCAAAGTAGTTCTGCCATTGCCCATTTGAAGTTGTATGAGTTCCCGCAGCAAATAAGTCCTGCAAGCCAGAGTTTGTTTTTCAATCGTGTCAAATCCAGACAACAAAAATGCGCACCAAGAAAATAAAAGATGGTAAGATGAAACACCCAAATTTACAAGAAAATCCTAAATAGGGAAAAACCACAGGTTGAAGAGGAGAAATCCTTTGTCTCAAGTATAGATATACGATTGGAGTTTCAAAGTATTACGGGACATCAGAGATAAATGGGGAGGGAAGGTGATCCGAAGTACTAACCACCAACAAATGTTCTTTTTATTTATATCAATCTCATCAGTATGGGCAGTGGAATCATTCATTTCTCTTAACCGCATTCACTCCTTGATCAGTTTATCAAAAACCATTATCATTTTCCCAAAATAAGTTGTCAAACGCTGCCTTACACCTTGTGGATCCAACATTATGAATACCGGAAAATGTTAGATTGTGCGTCAAATCTATACGGTAAGAGTGAGAGGAACATGAGGATTTATAAGTATAAATGACATGGAAGCTTTACAGGAAAGAAACCCCAAAACAAAACTATGAAAGCTTAGGTCCAAAATAAACAATACATGGATAGGAAAGTATTGAGGTTTCCAACGGTAAATACCGGGTCCTTAAACTCCTGTACAGGTTTTTTTTTTTTTTTCTTAAACTCAAATTCAAAAAATAGCATGTTTGGAAGACGCATAAGCACCCAATAATGTTTGTTAAGGTGATGCTAGTGTACTTGTCGAGGCTGGTTTCGTGAGATGAGGTTTCGCCGCGAACATAAAAGTACATTCGCCGGCCGCCATGTGTCATGGGATAGCCGATAATCTCCTCTCAAACATCGGACCTTGGGTCGGAGGAGCAACCTTCGGTTTTTAGTGATGCAGGACACATTGACCTCTTGCAGCCGTCTGGTATTAGGTGATCTTGGCGCCTCGATCCAGCCCAATTTCGTAGGGGATAAGGTTTTCACCCTTTGGCTTATAAATTTAATAGTGGGCGCTTTGTAGCGCATGTGGAATAGCACGACACTGTTACCGGAAACCACACATCCTAGTCACTTCTTAAAACGACATCTTGTGGAGTAAACAGCTTAGTCCCGTTTGAAAACGTGAAGATGGGGGCATCACAATTTGTAGTTTTGTACAAAGGCCCCAAAATCCACCAGGTAAAAAATAGCAGACCATCTCAAGACCTTTTAAACAGAAATAAAAAAGGAGAGATGCAAAACCCATAGCAAACATGCGTAATGAATATTCAGAAAGCTTTCACCTGCCAAAACAAAAGAACTAGCACACTCTTCAGCAAAATGAACAAGGAGAATGAAAAAAGAAAAGAAAATGGAACACCTCACAGAGACCTCCTACTCACCCATATTCATCTTCCATCCTCCAATCACCTGAACTTGTGATATAAAGTGATTAGATGGTACCTAAACTTATACCCACAAAGAACACGTGCTTCATTTAAAATGTTTTTGACAATGAAAACGAGATAATGCTAAACAAGATTTATTTTAATAGCATCACCGTTTTTTTCAAACTCACTTTTGATATTATTGAAAAACCCCTACAAATAATATATGAGCTTGTTAATTTGATGGAGTTTTATTGGTTTAAAAACTTTGTACGTCAAACAGACTCAATATTTTTAATTGTATTGATTAGTTGTTGTCATCACAAAATTTCGAACCATATTTATTAACAATGATTTTAAATTTAAAGCTTACTTTACAAAGAAATTTTTTTTTAAATAATAACAATGGACTTTGATTGGAAACTCCAACATCGAAGATAAAAAATCATCACTACAAGAAAAACCAGAATTAGAAACGAAAATTATTAGAAACGAAATTAGACACTTGTCCGTCTCTAAATAGAGACGGATTAGAGATGGATTGCAGATATAAAAAACCTTGAAATTACAAATTAATTAGAAACGGAAATAGGTTGATCTCGACAAAGATTTGACTTGGCTCTATTTTCGTCTCGATTCGGCATAAAAGAATTGTTTCCACTTATCACTCGGACGGACTGGTTTTCCATCTCTGATTTAAGACGGAATTCCTCCGCCTGATTATCGACCCTTGAAAAAAAAGCACAGACTAAAAATTCAAAACCCTTTGTCTCTCAAAGCAATCTAGATTTTTTCCCTAATATTTGTTTTATTTTAAAAAATATCCTATTTGTCCATCTATCTTTCGATCCTATAAAATCTATGCATTTTTTTTCTACTTTTTATAAGTAATGTTTGTAAAAAAACATAAAATGAATAAAAATAACTAAATAATTTGTTTTTTAAATAGAAAGTCTACAATCACAACATATACCAGTTAGCCCAGTCCAAAAACATACCCAATAACAATAAATTATCAAAGGGTCCAAAAATTTCCCCACATCATATCCAAGGGAAAAAAAACCCCTTGTAAATATGCGCAAACAATTTATAAATTAGTCCTTTTAGTTTAAAAAAAATGAATTAATTAAGCTTTCTTAATTCAAAAACCAATAATTAAGTTTTTGGTCTACTATTGTTGATTATGATTAATTTAAAAATTGTTTCATTTTTAAAAAATGTCAAATTTGCCCATCAATCTTTATATATATATATATATATATATATATATATTATTTTTTATAAAAAAATGTTTTAAGTAAAAATAAATGAATAAAAAGAATCGAATAATTAGTTTTTGAGTAGAAATGACTTAAACTCTAAATTACTCAAATAAGAACTTATCTTCTTTTTTTCAGAAAAAATAACCTTCAAGAAAGAGGACATATATGAGATATAATTAGAAATAGCAATGGAGGTAGTTAAATGATTAATTAGTGAATTGTAACTATTTTTTTATAAAACAAATGTATTTTGAAATAGTTAAATAAAAAATAAATACTCTTTATTCTCTTGAATATGATCAAAATCCTATTGCTATCGAAAAGAATAACGAAAGAGGGTGGTAGAAATAACATGATGCACCTTCCTCATGAATGCTAAAAATGGTTCAAGTGGAATCTACTCTTAAAATTATAGAATTCAAAAGCTAATATCGAGTAAATTATAAATTAGGCCTTTAAGTTTTGAAAAACAAATCAATAAATTCCTTCTATTTCAAAATCTAATTAATTAGTTCCTATATTTTTAAATATCTTGTAATTTGGTCCATTTTGATATTTTTCAATTTTTTTATTTTTTTTGAAGAACTAGTAAAAGAATAAAAAGTGAAATATAGAAAGATTATATAAGAAAATAGATATTTTTTGAAATAAAAAATAATATTAAATTAAGTATGATAAACATTAGTCAAAGTGACTAAATACTATTTTTTTAAAGAGAGAAACTAATTAATTCATTTTCTTAAAACCGTAGGACTAATTTATAATTTACTCCTTGATATCCCATTGAATGTTAGCATCTTAATTAAAATTTAATGTTTTATTATATTAATAGTTAATTCTTTTATTACTAAATTTATAAATTCTAATGTGGTGTGTTGTTTAGTGTATGATGATTTCATCCGACTACGGGAGAAGGTGTCCCAACTATAAAGGTCGCTCAAACCTCATTCAATCACGACAATGAAATTTTTGTTAAAACGTCGTGAGTCAAGAATCGGTATTTTATACGATATCGGGCCTGAATATCAATATACCACAGCCACTTTTTAGTGGCACTTCACTTACAACAAGTCATAGCCATGAGTTAAAAAGATCAATCGCAGAACATAAAAAGAAGAAAAAATAAAGCTGTTACGCGATCAATTTGCCGATTTTGCGACTAACACTCAAAAACGCCTGAAAGAAACGAAAAATGCAAAGAGGAGATGCGTAGGATACAGAGCATGACCAAAAATCTCCTGCGAGACAGAAAGACAGACACAAGAAATGATGAAAGCACAGCTGGTCTTTTTTTTTCAAGGCGGTAATTCTTAGTAAATCGACTGGGTGACAATGATCCGTAGCTTATTTGATACTAATATTACCATTTTGTTATTTAAGAATACTATTGATTTTATAATTAATTAAAAGTATTGGGTATTTCAATTTATTTAATGATATATATTAATTTAACTACTAAACTGCATCTTAATGATTACATATAATTGGCTTTGAATGACAACAAGATCAGTAAGCAAAAAATATCATTATATATAGAGAGAATAGAGACGAATTTTTCCGTATTTGATTAGAAATAGAGACGGAATTTTTCCATTTCAGATATGAGACAGAAAATTTCTATCTCTAATATGAGACGGAAAAATTCGGTTTTTTATCAGAGACGAAATGTTTCGGTCTTTGATAAAAGAAGGAATTTGAGACCAAAAATTCCGTATACAATTAAAGACGGATTATTTCAGTCTATGATTAGACAAAGACTTATTCGGTCTCTGATCAAAGACAATAAAATCCGTCTCTAATTAAAGACAGAATTGATCATTGAGAATTAAAGACGAAAAGAATCATGTACCAATAGTTTTTAAGACAAAATTCCGTCTCGAGGTTTTTTTGTAGTGCATTGCATGAGATGTTACATAACTTTGGGGTTAGATGGACATTGAATATAGAACACTGATGTGATATGAAGTTGGGAGGATGCATGCATCTTGGCAAAATCGTCCCAATTGCCATAATGGCTCAATGTACAAGTGGCACAAGTGGCTCAAAATATTGACTAGTCAGCTTCCAATTAATCAGAATTCCTTGCTACATGCATTAGTACTAATCAACTTAGAGCTATGATCATGACAATAGGAGAGTTTAGATATGGTTGGCTAGTTGTGCGTAACACTAGGTAAGTTAGTGAGGAATTGTTTGCATCTTGAAGTGGTCCTCTCACAAAATATCAGGAAAGAATATACAAGAACGAGAAAATTCAAAGCATAATAAAAACTAAATTTTAATTTAATAAACTTTTCATCTCTTCCATTGTGGATTATTTTGCACTTTGAGGGGGGTATAATACTTTTAAGGATATTTATGAACTTTTTTTAAGTTGAGGGCTTTTACAAGGCTGATGAATTTTTACATATTCATTTGAAAAACATCTCATTAATATTAACATCAACGCGCTTCACTGGGCGACGCCTACCATAATGATGTAACGCTTTTAACATTTAAAAAAATATGTTACATGCGTAAAGCCGTCTCAGGTCAACTTCAAAATGAAATATTTACTACATTATAACTAAAGTGTTTAGTTGTAAAAAAAAAATCAAACTAAAATGTTATTGCATAATATCCCAAAGCTTAATCAATCCAGTGCATTTTCTCACTGCATGGATATAATAAATCAATTAAAATTTTAGAAGACAAGATGAACTAGTGAAAAGATGAGACAGAATAAGAAATGTTAAAAGGGATGAAAAACCCTGGTGTACATCAAAAATATCTACTATGAAGAAAATTAATCGAGAAAATTGATTTTCAGATTTTGCTTCATCTGAACTTGCAACTTCTCCTTCGATGGTGGAGCTTAGAAAAATATCGTCCAGGCAGCGATAGGCCTACGCTAGCTAACGTCGCCATTATTGGTATCTTTAAATAAGCATTCCTGGAAAGCCCATACCCGGGGCCCAATCCTAGCGGGCCTAAGCCCAGCGCAGGTGCCCACTTCGGGCTTAACCTGGCCCGATCTTAGCGGGCCTAAGCCCAGACGAGGACCATTATTGGAAGGGTTGGTCTGCGGACCGCCTTTGGAGACCGTTTTCGAAACGCTAAACCTAAACCCTTCCTTCCTAGCAATCCGTCAAAGACTCAAACGAAGTCGTTGCAGCTGTTGACTTTCAAGAAGAATTTGCAATCAACATGGCTGTGCCTGGTTGGTTATATTATATCTTCGGCATTATTTTATTTTTTTTATTTTTTTATTTTTATGAAACAATTGTGTATCTGTGGCAGAATGGGTTGCGGGGTGTGTTCTGAATAAAAAAATCGTCCGTTTTATGAATCGGCGATCCCAAAAGCACCCCGCAATCTTCTGGCATTCACCAAATGGCCCTTCTTCACCAGGCTTCCAGGTGTTGCCTTAGAGATTTGAGAAAGTTCCGACTTTCCTCTTCCCCACTTCTACTTCACAAGCATCGACGAGCTTTCTGTGTGAAGATGTCGTCCGACTCGGCTTCTCTCACTCACTTTATCACGTTGCCCAACCAACTCGCCAATCCCGTCACTGTTGTTGCCGCCCCTGGAATTTCCGCTACTGAGTTCAGGCAAGTCTCACCTTTCTGTTCGGTTTCTGAGTAATCTAATAAATAGTTAAAGTTTATTTATCTAATGTTTCCGAGGAAACAAGCACCGGTTTAGATTTTAAAGGAAATTGCTGTGGGAAAAGGTTGCTGTTGTTGAAAACTAAACCTAATCCTGGTATCACCCTGAAAGCCTCTTTTATCATTAAGAATTATAAACAATTAAAGAAAGTGTACCTGAATCCATATGCACTAAATGATGTAGATTGAGATCAGTTTAGGCCTTCCAAATTACAACATAGTTCCAAAGAGTTCCTCTAAGTCTACTTTGTTTTCTTTATGAATTAATAGGAAATATCAGTAAACGAACCTACGTTTAACTTAGGGACCAAGACCCCTCTTGTGATAGGGAAGTGATGCTTGACAAACCGTCACTTTTTTATTAGGGTTTTCTGTTTTGGGCCATCAACAAAACAGAAAACTAAATGTCTCTACACATATATGAGGAAACACATTGCAAACTTGATGCATAAAAGCCTAAAAAAAAAAAACTTAAGAAGATCACTTAAATTAGGCTTTATCTTTCAGGGTTTACAACATATAATAATCACATATGAGCCCATAAATAAATTTTAAATAATCCAACAATCTCCCACTTGGGCTATATGTGTAACTTTTTAATTATGTATTGTAATAAATAACCTATGAGCTCAAATTTTATCACCCAAACACATGTATCAAGAAACCAATCCAATCCATCAATCCTACCAACACAGGATCATAGCGACCTTTGGTACATTTGTTGTAACTCGACCTATCAATGGTCACATGTATTGATATGATCGAATGACAAGGATCACAATGTGGATGTGTAGCATGGAAATTACATGTGATGTGATCTTAACATGTCTGTTTCCAACTAGTCCAACTTTATTTTTTAAGTGAGATCAAACCAAAATTAGTTCAAAGTGTCAATAAAACAAGAAACTGAACTTCTGCAGAACATAAAACCTCAAAATATTTACAACTGAAATATATGAATATCTATAACAAAAGCTTCTCAAACTCCCACTAAAACTGAATATCCTCATACAATATGACACCCATATCAGCAAAGATGCTAATGAAAACCTTGGGCAATCATTTAAGAAGAGAATCAACAATCATACAGTTTATCCCAATGTGCCTCTATGTGACAATCGCTATCAACTTTTCTTTAACAACAAGAAACTTGATGTCAATGTGCTTCAACTTGAAGAGCTCGCTAAGTGTTAGGAATATAACACTGCTTGAGTTATTGTCACAATATATCTCTAATGGTCTTTCAATCCCTTTCTTCACCACACGTGAGCCCAATGACAGCTCTCGCCCACATCCCATGGTTGGAGGCCCTTATAGCGTTATAAACTCGCCGCCATAGTCGAGGAAGCTATAAGGTTCCGCTGTTCCTCCAAGATATAACTCCTCTAATTTAGCATGAAAACATACCGATGTGGATCGCTTCGCCATCTTCGACATCCATCAAATCAAAATCGTAATACCCAAAGACTTTAAACCTGTCCGATCTCTCCTCGATACGTGAGCATAAAATCTTTTGTTCTCTTTAAGTATTGCATGACCTGTTTGGCTGCTTTCCAATGGTCAACTCCAGGATTACTCATATATCTGCCCACCATGCCAACTATGAACGCAATATCCGTATTACGCATACCAGCATACATAAGACTCTACCTACGATGTGTAAGGAATCTAGAATAATTTCAAGATTATTTTTAGGGCACTGAGTGAGACTAAACTTGTCTCCTTTAGCTATGGGCGTATCTCCCAATGAACAATCCTTCATGCAGAATCTATTCAACACTTTTTCAATATAGCTCTTTTGTGATAACCGAAGAATACCTTGAGAGCGATCTCATAGTATTTGTATACCTAATACAAAAGAGGCATTCCCAAGATCTTTCATCTCAAAATTCTTTGAGAGAAATTTCTTTGTTTCATGCAATAAACCTATATCGCTACTAGCAAGTTGCATATCATCCACATATAAAATCAAGAAGATAAATTTACTCCCACTAAACTTATGATATACACAATCTTCAACCAAATTTACCTCAAAACCATTGGAGGTAATAACTTGATGAAACTTGTGATACCATTCACAGGAAGCCTGTTTGAGACCATAGATGGATTTCTTTAATTTACAAATCATCGACTTTGGATCCTCTCAGATACAAAGTTTTCTCGGTTGTATCATGAGTAATAGTTTCTTCAATGTTACCATTGGAGAAACACTGCCTTTACATCCATCTAATGTAGCTCTAAATCAAAAATGAGCCAAGTGCCATTATAGTCCTAAAGGAGTTTTTTTGTAGAAACCTGGAGAAAGCTTACGTCTATGCCTTCCTCTTGAGTGAAACCCTTCGCGACTAAGCGAGCTTTATATCTTTCTGACATTGCCATTTGAATCCCTCTTGGTTTTGAATATCCATTTACAACCAATAGGTTTTGATCCTTTAGGCAATTCAATAAGATCCCATATGCCGTTGTCTTCCATGGATTTCATCTCATCCTTCATGCCATCAATCCACTTGTGAGAATTAGAACTTTGTAAAACTTGCTGAAGATTGATTGGATCATCTTCTGCTAAGTTTACATCAACCTCATGTTCTTGAAAAAATACGATATAATCATAGGGAATCGCACTTCTTTTCAGGACTCTGCACGGCACTTCGAGGTTGTTGAGTTTTGTACTATAGGTTCTTTTTGAGGAAGAACTTCTGTCAGCGTCTTGTGCGGAAGCATCATCTTGAACAATATCAGGTAAAATAACTTGATCAATGTTGTCTTCACCGGAAGAACTTCATTGTTGTCTTGTACCATAATAACATCTTGAACAATGTTAGGTAAAATAGCTTGAGCATTGTCAAGTGCAATATTAGGATAAAAAACAACATCAGGTATGAGAACTTGATCCTGATTGTTCTCTTGTTCTTCTTCAAAAACAACACTCCTTACGTTATCTTCCCCTCCAAACTCAACATCCTCAAAGAATCTTGCATTTCCCGTCTCAAAAAATGATCTAATAGTGGGATTATAAAACTTAAAGCCCCGAGAGCGTTCGACATAACCAACAAAGTAGCAGCTAACTGTTCTTTCGTCCAATTTCTTTTCATTTGGCCTATAAGGTCGTGCCTGAGTTGGACAACCCTAAACATGTAAGTGCCTAATGCTAGGCTTCTTTCCAGTCCACAACTCATAAGGGGTTTTAGCTACTGCTTTACTTGGTACCCTATTAAGAATGTACACTGCAGTCTTAAGTGCTTCTCCCCAAAGCGATTCAGGTAAAGAAGAATGACTAATCATACTTCTCACCATGTCTTGAAGTGTTCGATTTCGTCTCTCTGCAACACCATTCATGTTAGGCTTACCCGACATTGTGTATTACAGGACGATCCCACATTCCTTTAGGAAGATAGCGAAAGGTCCTAGACGTTGTTCTCTTGAGCCATCATATCTGCCATAGTACTCACCACCACCATTAGATTTGACAGCTTTAATATTCTTGCCAAGTTGGAGTTCAACTTCGGCTTTAAAAGACTTGAACACTTCCAAAGCTTGAGACTTCTCATGAATCAAATATAGGTACTCATACCTTGAATAGTCATCTATGAACATGATGGGTATCACCGTTGACCATTCCAAGAAGCATGGGAATGTCCGTGATATATCGGTATGAATTAGTTCTAAGACATCCGCATATCTACGCAACCTAGTTTCCTTTCTATTTGTTTCCTTTTAATGCACTCAATGCAACTTGAAAACTGGGCTATATCGAGTGAATCAAGAATTCCCATCCGACACGAGCCTTTGAATTCTCTCACGCTTAGAGATACGCCTAATCGCTTGTGCCATGGCATTACGTAATCCCATCGCTAATTCTACGCCAGGACAATGTATACTTGTATATAAGGTTTCATTAAAATGAGGCAACAAAGATCCAAAAAATAGAGGTTGTCATGCACGCATAAAGAACTAAAGACTAATTACATTTGAATTTCAAGAAAGACTAAATTTCGAATTTCCAAATGAACACAATATCCAGATTTGTCAATTACAACCAACAGAATCATCCGCCCAAGACAAAGACACATAAGTTTCCAAACCCAACAACATCGCAGACAATAACCAATGTTCCATAAGTTCTGCTTATTAATATCTCATACATATTAATCTGAATCATTTGAAGAGTCATTCGTGATATTCATAATACTTACGAGAGTAGTATAATTAATCCACCCAATGCATGATTTAAAGGTTAACATCTCTAGAAACAAACTAGAAGAGAGATGTCTTCACACGTCATCAAACAACTGGGACACTCTTTCTATGATCCTTTCTGCTATAAATAAAAGTAACTCTGGTCTCATGCTTCCTCTCTCCGCTTGATATGTCCCACAAAGAGTTTTGTGGTCTGTCCCTCCTTCGAGGTGTTATCAACGATAACTGTCTACTTCTATCTCCTTCCTCTGCACAACAGGAAAAGGTTCCATTCATGTCCATATTTGATCCTTTGGGAGGCTATAATCCACATCCATCCATCAATCGCAGAGATAGAACCAACACAAAAGTCATCTGGCAACTGTAAAACTAAGTGTTTTGTCCAAAATGTTGGGATATTTCAAGATACTCCTTCATGTCTGTCCTGACTGGTATCTCACAACAAGTCTCGCAGATGTCCAGAGTTTCGCTTTCGTTTTAAGATTCTTGCCTTGGTACCAATAGTTCTTAATATCAATGCCTCATGATAGATCTCCAACGCCTGAGTCTGGAGTTTTCACCAGATCAAGCCATTTGATCCATTCCATTTCAATATTAGCCTCATTGAGGTTTTCCGGAGTAGAAGTAGGGTGTTCCATTCTTAATGCTAGGTCTAATTCCATACAACCAAGAACAATTTCTACGTTCTCTTTCCAAATCTTGAAATTGCTCCCATTAAGCATAGGAATTCCATTAACTTGAGCAGTTAGATTTACAGCATTAGCAAAACATTAACTCGTAATTGATGTCTTGTTGTAGCATCAACACCGATAATAATTCACCGTCAATGAATATTCCTTTGGGTATATTCATCATTCACATGTAAAATGCCAAGTGCTCATCACATGTTTATCACCACAGGTGTACATGTACATCGGTCAAATATTAATTTTCCTTTAGGCCAATTAATATTCACATGATATGCACTACACTACCATTTACATTTTGAATCAAATCAACTTTCACAAGAGAGGCCACTTTGGTACCATGTTGCTATAATTAATTCAATTCAAAAATGTATATGTAAATATACAAAATTTGAATTTAAAATTACACAAATATATATATGTATATACCCTTTTCCATCTAAGTCACATGGTCAATAATCTAAACGTTCATTCACGTTGTGACCACAATGCACTTGAAAGGAACTTTAGTTCCACACTAGTTCTAAATCTTAATAGATAAAGCAATATGATTTCTCCATGGCTCAAAGGTAAAAGATAGATAACAAAGTTAAGACACCAAATAGTCCTTTTTGTAGACTTTGAGGCAAAGTCATACTAAATAATTTTACATTAGTGCTTTACATGTGCATTGTATATACTCTTACACTACGTATATGTAAAGCCCGTAGATTCATATGGTTCCTATCCAAAAAAAAAAAAAAATTAACAACAAAATAAATAATTATCCAACCAAAAGGAAAGCATCCATCGAAAGGAATGCATAATCTCGTATGTATACAATGTAATACCAATCCATACAATATTCAAAGGCATGGGAACAAGATCTTTTATTCGGGAGGTTCAAACTGCTTTGGCTAGAGTGTTGTTCATTTGGAACACTCATGTTTGGAATCTTTAAAATAGTAATAACCATAGAAGTTAAAACCTCCAACATGATTGCCAGAAAATTAAAAAAAAAAATATCATCATTTAATTATTCAATAACCAAACACCACACCCCAATTTTGGTTCAATAAACACGGTTTTCATGGATACGAAATGCAGGCTTGATACTTATGCCTACATCTCAGTGCATATAAAATCTCAAGGATAGGTTTGGTTCAATCCATAGGAACCAAACCCATATTAAGTACCGACTGTCCGACCCAATCAATCCTCGTGATAATTATTCTAAACCACAAACAGAACCACCGATAACAAAGAACAACCTAGATTCAACCCACTGGTCAGGCAATATGAATACACCAAAAAAAAAAACTAAAATCATTGCAACAGTATATTAAAACTGCACTTAATACATTTGCAATTTCAAATCATTTATTTTCCTCCAAATCAGAAACCCACAGCAACCCATCACGGATCAAGAAATCACTAAACACACCTTATTGACGTGGGGTGCTGAACCCTGGGACTGCGGAAACATGTATAAAATCAGAAGATTTTGACAAACAGAGGGAGGAGAAAAGGTTTCTCAACGTGAGAAGATCACAAAACCAGAAACCTAACATAATTCCTAATGACCAAAACATGTCTGCTTTGATACCAATTGTTGAAAACTAAACCTAATCCTTATGGTGAAAACCATCACCCTGAAACCCTGAGATCAATCATGTTTTATCATTAAGAACCATAAACAATTAAAGAAAGTGTACTGAATCCATACGCACTAAACGACGTAGACGGTATCAATTCTAGCCCTTCCAAATTGCAACGTAGTTCCAGAGAGTTCCTCCAAGTCTTCTTTGTTTTCTTTCTGAATTAATAGGAAATATCTTAAAATGAACCTATGTTTAATTTGGGGACCAAGACCCTCTATGCTAGGGAAGTGACGCTTCACAAAGCGTCACTTCTCTATTAGGGTTTTCTGTTTTAGCCCATCAGCAAAACATAAAACTAAATGTCTCTACACATATATGAGGAAACCACATTGCAAACTTGATGCATAAAAGCCTAAAAAAAAAAAAAACTTAAGAAGATAACTTAAATTAGGCTTTATCTTTCAGGGTTTACAACACATAATAATCACATATGAACCCATAAATAAATTTTAAATAATCCAACAGCTGTGTCATTGGAATGTTATAGACCTGCTTATACATTTTATTGCAGATTGATAAATAAATCTAGATTAGTTTGTTGGTGCAATATTTGAAAAGTTTCCCAGTTTTTCTGTAAGTGGTGGAAAGGCTAAATTGCTTTGGTTTCTGAAACAGCTTTGAGGAGAAACAGTGCTTGATGTTTGAAATTCAAATTTCAGGGCTTGTTCAGAAATGGTTCTTTGACAGTTTTTTAATCCTATAATCAGAAAACCTATGGTAGAAACAGGTTTCTTGGTTGTTTCGTAGAACAAATTTCAGGTGTTTTCGATTATTATTGTAGAGTGTTCTCAGTGATAGTTGACAATGTGGAGAATACTTGGGAACTTTTCCCTGGACGTGAGTAGGGCGTGCCTTTCATTGAGAATAAACTGAGAAAATTATTTTACATTTGTTTTTTAAGAATTGTTCTAAAAAATTACATTTTTGACAATTATTTCCAGTCATGCCATAAGCTTTGTATGTCCATGGTATCCTAGGGAAACAATATTTTATTTTACAGATCAAGAAATTTGTCCTAGAAGAAGGTGGTATTATTGGAGTGTTAAGGTTGAACCTCTCTTAAATTAACAACACTGGATTTAATTTCTTAGAATGAGAATCTAGTCTATTGTAGATTGGTAAATAGATCCAGGTTAGTTGATTGCTTCAAATGAGAGACTTTTCAATTGTGCAAAGGCAGAAATTGTTTTGTTTTTATTGAGTTTGTGGCTGTTAGGAGAGAGTTCCTGGAATTGCTCTATAATTTTGGTTGTTTGGGATTTGTGCTTGGTGTGGCAGGAAGGCTATTGATTCCTCTCTGTTCAAGCAATGGTTGAAGAATATGCAGAGTGAAGCTGGGATATTGTCTAATGGAGCTATGTCTTTAGAACATGTGCTTATTCAGGTATCTTTTCCCTGAAATTCTTTTCATGGCTTTCTAATTTGTTACTTGTATAATTTACTATTCCACGCACTCCTGAACAGTTCATGCTTCATGATCAGTGGAGAGCCTTTTTTTCTTCTTTTGTCACATTAGTATTTACTGCTTGTGATTATTGATTCTACGTAGCATAGAGAAAGCACAACTATATCTAAAAATAACCATTTGCAGAGAACAAGTATACAACATGTATACACTAGGGAGGAACATCTAACCTAGATGCTAAATTTTCTACTGTGTCCTTCCCTTTAAGGTTTGGATAGCTTCTTTATGGCCACCGTTGGAGTCTTTTTTTTTCAATCCTCCATGATTTCTTTCATCCTTACACAAACAATATTGTAGTGAAATATTATTGGGCCATGGATTTCTTGTTTGGTTGTTCCCCTTATTATCCTTTGGTTTTGAGCGTTAATCATGACTCAGAAACAACCTGCCATTCTAGGGCATCATTGGGGTGCCTTTTTTGCTTACCTCCAACAATATTTGAATTGGCTTGGTTTCATTTTTGGAGACCAGAAGGATTACATTGCAACTGTTAAATCTTATGTCTTGGTAAATACAATTTTCATTTCAGTCTCTGGTAATTTGTGCTGTCCATAACCTGAAATTTGGAGGGAGGTGCTTATAATGCATACTCTTTTAGCTATAGTAGCTTGGTGGGTATAAACTGTTTGCATTTTTTCTCGTATCAACATGATCTATAAATTTGTAATTACTCTTTCTCGTATAAATTTGTAATTACACCCTGATGGATCACAAAGGTACGTAGTCACCCTCTGGTTAAAAGTTTCAACCAACACCTTTCTTCTATTCTTTTATGTCCATATATATATATTTATATATATATATATAGAGAGAGAGAGAGAGAGAGAGAGAGAAAGAGTAATTAAGGTCTACTTCTTGATGGATCATAAAGGCACATAGTCTCCCTCTGGTTAAAAGTTTCAACCAACACCTTTCTTTTTTTCTTTTATGTCCATGTGTGTGTGTGTGTCTGTAAGTGAAGAAACTGATAGGCTTAACTTACTATTGTCTAATAAATTTGGTAAATAAAATTTGCAATTTCATAAGCTCCTCTAGATAAAATACTCCCCCTTGATTTATACGATTTGAAGTTGACATCTGGTTGGTTAACAGGGAGTAAATAAGGTTTGCAATTTCATAAGCTCCTCTAGATAAAATACTCCCCCTTGATTTATACGATTTGAAGTTGACGTCTGGTTGGTTAACAGGGAGTGGATATGTTTGGAAACCGCGTTGGATTTCTCAAGTTCAAAGCAGATGTCCTTGATAAGGAAACAGGGAAAAAGGTATTGATTGATATTCCTATGTTTTGCTTCTGGGTTTAGATTTATCTCAGTCTGTACTTTCAGTTAGAGCACAGGCTTTCTGCTTCTCGATTGATGTGTATGTCCTCCTTTTTAATTCTCTATAATATTTAATAGTTTTGTTGATTTTGTAATACCCATTTTTGAAATTATTTCAATGAAACTACTGTATTTTCTCTACCTTGAAAAGTGTAGACCCCCGTTATCATGACTTTCTTCATGTAGTAAATGTGGATTAAAACCTTAGGTTCCAGGCCTTGTGTTTGCAAGAGGACCAGCTATAGCTGTGCTCATTCTTTTGGAATCAGGGGATGAGATTTACACAGTTCTTACAGAACAGGTAGGTTTGCATGCCCACAGTGTTCATTTTGATGTGACGTGCTTGAATTTCCTATGTAATTAATCAATTGTTATATTTGAAGTTAAAAAAAATAAAAAGAGAGAAAACGACTATTTTGATGCTTTTATTTTTGTTCAAAATTTGACAAGCACTCGTGCATGTATAAGGTTAGGGTCCCTGTCGGAAAGCGTATCTTGGAATTGCCAGCTGGAATGCTGGAAAATGACAAAGGTGATTTTATCGGCACAGCAGCCCGTGAGGTATCTCTCTCTATGAGTATAAGTGTAGAAATTTTAATCTTCCCTGCAATTTATAAATCTGCCTGCATCCTTACATTAATATTGTACGGAAGTTGGAACCATGGTTTATTTTTGTTACCCTTATTCTTTTGGGGGAATTAGGTTAGGATTACAAATTTTCAACTTTTACCTTTGAGTATATATGACAGGTAGAAGAGGAGACTAGCATACACTTAAATCTACAGGACATGGTTGACCTCACGGCCCTCTTGGACCCATCAACTGGATGCAGAGTTTTTCCTTCACCGGTTTGTATATACTTATCCCTCGTTCTGCTTGTCTAATTGAGACTTACAATATAGGGGATCTCCAATACATGATGTAAAAATTAGGATTTGGCAATTAGATAGTGCCAAGATTGACTGGAAATTTAAATCTTTCCAAATATTTGGTGGAAGACAGGATTATCAGAGTAATATGATAGTTGATACATTCTCTTTTTTTGAGGCCATTGGAAGTGCTAGAGTTGCGATGTAAGAAGAATCATCATCTAGTACAAGATTTAGTGAATAAGAAGGCACATACTCTGGAGTTGTGAAACTTTATATGGTTTTTCAATCACACATATTTCCACAAATTAGTCTTTTGTGTTCTGTTTCTGACATAGGGTATAAGAGGACCAAAACATACACACACACACACACAAAATGTTGCATGTCGTGGATAACAAAATAAATGAACTATTGCATTATGATAGTTTAAATAAACTTTAATAAAATAACTACCATTTTCTAACACTGAATACTATCAGAAATCAGATGCTGTGGCATTATGTGCTGTGAGAATAGATCATGCACACTTCGATGGACCATGTTTTCTGCTTTTTATTGTTCGGTTTTTTTTTATTGAAATATCAGTTCTCTTGTTTTATCATGGTTAGGGTGGATGCGATGAGGAAATTGGCCTGTTTCTATACAGAGGAAATGTAGACAAGGATATTATCACACAGCTGCAAGGAAAAGAAACGGGACTTCGAGAACATGGTGAGCTGATTAAGGTGCATGTAGTTCCCTATCAGAAATTGTGGCGGGTCACAGCTGACGCCAAGACTCTATCAGCAATCGCCCTCTATGAGATGGCCAAAAAAGAAGGGTTATTGCCTCCTCTACGCTAATCTTCTTTGCCTTTCCTAATTACTGAATCCTCCTCTCTCAAGTGGGGTCCATTCATCGAATGAGTGGCCCTTTTTTTTTCATTTTTTGGGATCACAGAACCATTTTCTCTGTGGGGGAATTCTTTTTTCTGCTGTGTCAAGTCGGTTGCTGACCCTTATGTTGGACCCTAAAATGGATAATGTACATAAAGAGAGTCTAATCCCTATTTTCCATTGTAGTCTTTCGAATAACTCATTGATATCAAGTCTGTGCATCCCCTACTTTTGGTAGGAATTCCAATTGTTGAAATTATGTGTGATGATGCACCGTTGATGTTTTGGATCTTGGTCACGCTACAAAATGACAGCATTGTCTTAGAAACTTAAAATATTCTCTTTATTTTGAGGAAGGTGTCTTATTTTCCTGCTCAACCTCCTGCACTTTGAGGAGGTCTTTCCACTTGACTAGTCTATTTCCGAACAATGACTATGAATTACAGCAAAGTTGAATAGGATCCAGAATAAGCTTATTCATAGTACTAGAGTACAAAGCCATTACAACAAAATGTCCCCTAAGAAGCCATTCATATAAAGAAATCTAAGACGCCCGTGGATTAGGAATTTCTAGGCCAAGTACTTTTTTCAAAAGAACAAACCCCTTCATCTCAGTTTCCCATGGGGGGCTGACTCGTTGATATGAAAGCGATACCTTCTCTTTCAATCGAACATGGGTTGGGGTAATGGGGTAATAGACGAAGGAAAAATATACACACAAATCGACCAAAGTAGAAACCTAAATCAGGGCTTTACATCAGGCTACAATAGCACATTATGTATCCTCACTTGTATCTGTGATCCACCCAATGCCTAAATAAAGAGTCTTACTACATCTTCAACTTGCAACACTCCAACATCTAGGAACAGAGCGGCTGCTAGCTATCTACCATTACCTTTGATGTAAAGGTAATTGGTGGCATGCCTTTATTTCAAAACCAAGATTTTTAAGCCACCCATGATCCAAAATTCTCAGCAAGAGCTGTATCTGTTTTATTACAGGAGCTACCCTTTTGTGTCTTATTTTGAACTTGTGGTATCATAATGGGTACATGATTACTCGCAATTTTTGAACGAGATAGACAAGCTGCCAATAATCTGCAGGGTTGAGTAACAATCATCAAACCTTGCTGGTGACAAAATCTGAGTTAGTTGATTCCCATATGGTGGTTCCATCACACAGGCAAATCTTTTTGTAGTTCTCACCAACCCCAGCACTTCTAGCAATCACTGCAGCTGCAACACCTGGATTTGATTTATCTTCAGTTCCATATACCACTACAGCTCGTCCGATTAGATCACCAACCCGCAGGCTCTTTTTGACACCCAAGAAGGATGCTTCACCTTTCTCATCCACATCCAGTGTTCCCAGGTCACCAAGAAGCTAAAAAATATAAAAAGATAAAAGTTATAATCGGCCTACTTATTATGTTATAACCAAAAAAACTGGTTACGCATATGAGTAAAAATTGCAAAACTGATCAAAGAAATAATGAAGTTCAATCAAAGTGAAATGACCAAGTTATAATCTATTGTAAGATCACTTACACACGAAATAAGTAAAATGCTTTGTGTAGTTTGATAAGGACAATTCTACAGGAGATAGAGGAAACATCAAACATTTACTTATGCAACTGAACTTCAGCCATTTTTCTTTGGATATTTAGAATAAAAATGGTTCTCACAGGAGAAAAACTCTCATTCACTTATTTTTATAAGATCATGCTCATATCAGAAGAATGGTTACACCTGTACTTTTTTTTTTTTTGGGGAAGGGGGAGGATAAGTGCAGATCTTCATGGCCTATTCATACTTCACTGGGAGGGGGAGTGGACAGAAAAATATTGAAGTGTGGTTAAGTGCTTTCAAATTTCAGGTATGAAGAGCAGTCCACACACAAATGCTTGAGCCAACATGATACAGGCAAGCCTAAACACATTCAAATGAAATTATATAGCATGTTTTCCAGGTTTTTTTTTTTTTGATAACCATGGATGTCCGGGCCAGCTTAAACGCACCTCGACTAATTCCATTGCGCCTGGGAGCGACCGCCGAAGAAACCCTCCAAAGGTTCCTCAAGGAACTCGAACCAACAACTATTAGGTACCCAATCCCGTGAGCTTTTCTACATTTAAAAAAATTATATAGCATGTTTTCCAAGAGGCACTATTTTTTTTTTTGATCGGTAATTCCGGAAGAGGGCATTATTCTTTGACCATTACTTATTACTCTACTTCCAAAGACATGTTTTTCACATATTTCAGGTATGAAGAGTAGTCAGTGCACAAGTGCTTGAACCAACATGATACAGGCAAGCCTAAATTTATTAAAAAGAAATTATAAAGCATGTTCTCCAGTAGGCACTATTCTGTGAGCATTACTGATTGCTCTACTTCCAAGACATGTTTTTCACATCCATACAAAAATGAAAATGAGATTATAGTGATAACACTAACATTTCTAGAGTCAAAAGTAATTTAGGGAGTAACCACTCATTCATATCCACTAACAACTTTGTGCCCGCAACAACTTGAGGCAACATTATAGCTCTGGACACTATAATATACACTCCTAATAGGTATGGTAAATGTGTTACCCGCCAAAGGATGTAAATAACTTTGATAAGGAAGGACAAGGAAGAAGGGACCAGGAGATGTAACAGGTGTTGGGTCATGGTCTTGACTACTACTTATTGGCAAGCCTGTATTTGTTCCATGATTTCAACCATCATTCTTACTTGCAGGATGAAAAAGCACAGAGAGAGGGGGGGGAAGGAAAAGAGCAAGTGGGAGGAGAGTCACACTAAAGGCAAGGTTGTCCCCTTGTTCCTCCTTTTCAACTATCATTCACAACTTGCAGCTAGAAACTTGTGTTTTCTATGTATAATGGCCCATCAACTAATGACTAGAAAAAGGAAATACTAGTTGTAAGTTGTTTCTATCAATAAAATTGAGAAAACACATTAAAATTTTGGATAGAAGGCACAAGTCAGAACAAACCTCCTTATCTGTTGCTTGGTTTGTTGGATTGAACACTGTACCAGTGCTTGCTGCACCTCTTGTGAGGTCACCAAATTCGTTTATAGACCACCCATGTTTCCCTTGAGACAACCCACTAAAGCTGGCATCAATCTGAGCCAATTCCATATTCACTTGAGCAAAGCGAACCACACCAAAAATATCTGGACCTTTGAATTCAGCAACAGCAGCAGAAACCAGAAAATCTACAGAACAAGAGCAAGGGATGAGGGATCAGTTAATTCTGAAATCTATTATTGTTGTAAGAGAATGTAAGGACATCAAACAGAGCAGTGAACAAAATATATTAAATGACCAGGTGCAAGTTTGTCCTGGACACATGATCTGAGATTTTGTTTTTATTGATAAACAAGAGATAGTATTAAAAAGTTGCTCATAAGGCTATCTTTACAATAAAAGGGCAAAAAAATAAAGAAGAAACAAAAACTGCTCCCCTCAACAAAAACCCAACCAATCTACAAATCAATTGAAGGCATAGCACCTACATCTATGTACACCTTAATTGGCAAAGATTGTTTGTCCTTATTTTCGAAAAATCTTGGGGAATCTTTCCTTCTAAATAGTCCAGAAAATACATAAGAAAGCAGCTTTCCAAGGCTCTTTTCGGTTTCTACCTACAAAGGAACCATGTCATCCTATGGAGTCTCCCTAACCAGTGTAGAAATAACCTAAAGAATACCAAATAAAGAAAATACCAACCACCATAAAATCTCAACCTTATCACAGGGAAAATAGATGAGACTAATGGATACTACCTTCTCTTTGCACAAAGTTCACATGTTGACTGACAACCAATCTCTTCTTTAGGATTACTTATGCCAATATGGCCTCTTGAGTAAAAAAGCTCACGTTAGAAGGAATCAAGGAATTCCAAATTATCCCTATTGGGAAAGAGATGACACAATCTGACTTCAAAATAGAATAAAGTGCTCTAATAGAAAACTTCCCTTTGTTCCCCATGGGATTAGTCAAGGTGCACGCAAACTAGCGCAGACATCCATAGTTATCAAAAAAAGAAAAAGAAAAGAAAAATTCCCTTTGTTGTCACCCTTCCAAATTACTCTATCCTCCTCCTCCCCATTCATTGACTATCCTAGGAATTTAAATAAGAAAAGCTCCATGAAATCCAACTCTTAATCATTCAGATTCCTTAAAAATAGAAGTTCTAATCTTCTCTTTTCCACCATTTGCTCCCATAAATCTGCTGCCTAAACATCTTTTGATACGGTTAAGGCAACCAAGCCCCAAGGATCAGAATATCAGAATTAAAGGCTCATCACTATATCATTTATCTTTCAAAATTTTACTCTGGCTCATTACCCAATGCAAAGAACACTTGTGTTAAAGAAATCCCACTCCTTTCTTATGGTTTTCCATAACCTGACCTCATAATGGTTAAAGGACTAAAAGGTTGAAGGGAAAGTGAATGTCCTAAAATGAATTCTAGGTTTAATCTGAATGCATAAAATCAACAAAATATGGTTGAAAAGCACAGTTTGTTTTTTGTTTTGTTCTGCTTTATTTTGTTTTTTTTATCAATTTTTTGTTTTGTTCTTTTTTAAGGATGGCAAAGCACAGAAAATCAAATTTGACAATGCCTTCAAAGACAATTGTAGAATTTTCTTTTGCTGTCCTTAGACATTATACATTCAGTCTACCACAAAGCATGGAGATCAAGTTTCAGAATAAAAAACAAGTTATAAACCCAATATCATGCTATAGTCATTATTGTCATGGAAATGAGATGATATTGTACTTCCTTCTTCACCATCCTAAGATGTAAACTTCCTTCATGATAGCTTTCTCAAACCCTTTCTACATGTAAAAGGTCAGCGAGATTTTTAGTTCGGGAAATATCTAATTAACTCAAAGCCAGAATGTCAAAATTCCAATCAGGCTTCAGTTAAGAGGCAGTTGTTTCTATCTAATCATAACTGTTGAACATTTTAGAGTATCATAGCAAGGGTGCAAGTAATATTCTCTCAAAATGAGGTTGAACATCCACAAGCCATGCCTTTGCCCAAGAAAAATTAATAGATAGCTCAAGAACCTTCTGGGACCCCTTGGCCAATTAGTCGGGCATTTCGTCCTGTCTGTTCCAAAGCATCAATCATGATCTTCACAGGTGAAGAACCGAGAACCCTGACTACTTGATTGCTCAAGTCAACTCAAAAGTTTTTAACTCGGAGGGAAAGGAAAGAAACAAAGAAAATTACTACAGTATCATAAATTAACCATTTATAAATATTTGACAATTGGACAATCACTCATTAGAAGTATCACCTACCACTGATGGTTTGCAACTTATTCTTTACAGCATTCACACAACCTTCACACTTCATATCCACTATAAACTCTGTCTGTTATCATACCAATACCAAAAGTTAAGAAAATCATCACCATAAGTACCTAATTTACATCATTAAATACTCAAGAAAGATTAAATAGTCAAGCAACAAAAAGTTCTAATAAATGAGTTAAAAACCAGCTGGACTCTGCAAGATCAAATCAACATAAGCATCAATAGTTAAGGAATTGCAAAATAAATGATATAATCAGATAGAAAAACATCATAATTTGCAAATAAAGACATTTTTTATAGGTAAAACTTCTTTGATAGGCGATTATTAGTGATGACAATACCAAACGGAACCAAAATCCATGTAACATGGGGTTTTCAATCTAAAAGACAAGGATAAAAAAGCATTAAACAACACCCAAAGTAGAGAAACTGAGGTATGCAATTATCCTCAATGCTCCTAAATAACACTATCTTGCAGGTCTTTTGATTTTGTCAACTGTTGGTGAGTCAGTGTTGATCTTCATGACTCCCAAAGTGTAAGCAGGTCACTGCTGAAACATAGATTGGTTCTAAGAACTTTTCACCATGGATACTACACCCTCAGAACCTGGTCTCTATTTCCTGAAAACCAAGGCATTGTGGGATCTCCAAGTGATCAACCAATGGCCACTATACTGCTTTATCTTGTCCCAATTTATCTGAACTTAATACTCCTAAAACCATTTCCTCTCTTAGCGTGGAAAGTGATCAATCAATTGCCGTTACAAGGCTTTATAGTTTATCAGTGCTTGGTACTCCTAAAACCATTTCCTCTCTTAGAGCGGAAAGCTATCCTTTTGCAGCTAAGGACTTCACAACTTCCATTTTATTGATCTGTAGTTGGGAAATTCTGTTGCACATGCTTCAACTTAAATCTGATCCACATTGGGTGCTCAAAAGATTGGCCAAAATATCATACCCTGAGTCCACCTCAAATACAGAGTGAACACAATGGCCAATATAGCCTTTCTCTAATCCCCTTCTAAGCCCATACGCCACTTAAGAGATTTGAGAGGGAGCAGTCCATACAATTGTAATGAACAGAAACATGACTTCTGAAACACCAAACCCCTTGGTAAACAGACTGGTTCACAATCTCAACCAATGTTTGGGATAACAAACAAATGTGTGTCAAATGTTTCCTAATCCCAAACTAAGTTATCTTTCCAAATGTTCCCACATGACTTAAGACATAAAACCTGAGACCTGAATTTTTACCAAATGCTCCCAAAATGAATTTTCTTTTCTTTGACGCATATGTTTTGGCCCCTATTGGAACTTGAACTTAAAAAAACCCCCACAAACCTACCCCATCCTTTTATTCGCTTGAGCCAACCCTTGAGAGAGCACCAAATAATTCTTCTGATCTTAACCAATCTAGAGCATGGCCATTTTGGAACAACAAGATAATGTTCATCATATACTCACTAAGATATGATCTTCCAACTTGTTTTGAGAACATAGATGTTGATGCACATTTCTGGTATCTACATGGAGTTATCTACTAATAAACTTCACAAAGACAGTAGATAGACAAAGCAGCATTACCGGATATATCTAGTTCAATAAGCGGAACTAAAATAGATGAGAAAGCAAACAATATAACTCTAGCCAATGCCATTTTGCCAGATATACGATTCTGAAATCCGAAAACAGGAAATAACTGAAAATCGAGGTAATTCAGAGAACAAGGACCTCCTCTCATTCTCTATCTGCAAGAGTTGTCATTTTCGACGATCAACAACAAAAATGACATAAACAGAAAAGAAAAAAAAAAAAAAAAACAAGTAGCACAAATTATCCAAAAGGAAGCCAAATCAATCAACTATAATTGAAGGCTCAGCAAAGAATCAAACTCACCAGGAGCTCCGGCAAGACGACGTCGTTCTGCAAGTCAAACGAAGGAATTTCAACAGAGCAAAACAAAAGGTAGAGGTGGAAAGCAAGAAATTGCGATGCGGAATTGAACCTATGATACCAACGCACCAGCCGATCCGATCCCGATAACAGATGGGATCCATTATCCCCACCACACGTTTGAACTAATCTGAGAGAACGAACATAGAATCCATTTAGGACTGACAGAGGTGACGAAGCAGAGATTGAATTGGGCATGCACCAACTGACAGTGTGGCATGCAGATGTCTGCAACCACTCTTATGATCCATCTTCTATTTTCACTCACTTCTTTATTCTGGCTCTGAATCCATCCTCTCTGACCTAAGCTTGGACCTTGATTGGGCTTGGGCTTGGGCTTCAGCTTGGGCCTCCCCCCTTATTAACTCAGCTCATGAAATTGGAGTAAGAAACCGTTTTTGAACGTCTAATCGTTCTTTAAAAAGGCTTTGGAATATAAACATTTCGGAATTGTCTTACAAAGTAAAATAGAAATCTAAATATAAAAAACACTCCTTACGGTTATATATACAAAAGTATGGATATTACGAATGTGATTCAATGAACGCAAGCAGACTTCATTCAAGGGCTGCCTACGTTTCATCCATCGAACTACTTAAGATTCATCCGATCGCATCAAGATCCACGACATTCACTTTACGTATCTTGCCGCGACATTCATCCGACGATCTGTAAATTTTTCGATGAACCTAGGATAATGACCATTATGGTTTTATGGCACCATTACGAAAAGACCTTCACCTTCCCTCTTAATACATGTATCAGAAGCCTATAAAAGGGCCTCACTTACACCTTGTAAGAGTATCTGAAGAAATACAATACTCCGTCCACATTTCTTTCTTTCTTCCTTTGATATCTCCGTTAATTTTTCTTTATTTTACAACATGTTATCAGCACGAGTGCTCTATCACCTGGTGAACAAAGCCGATATTGATGATTTTACGGTATCTATGTTTACATTTGATTTATCTTTGTTTTGATTTTAATAATTGTAGACTTTGGAAAATGTTTGACATTACTAAGAGGGAATTTGCTGAGCTTCACCCTAGATGACAATAATTACTTGACTTGGGCTTTTGATACTGAAATTCACCTCACCTCCTTCGACTTAAGTGAAACTATTGTCCTGGATTCTGAATGCAACTCTACCCATAAGGCAAAAGCATTGATTTTCCTCCATCACCACCTCAATCAAGACCTCAAAAATGAATATCTTATTGAAAAAGATCCGCTTATTTTATAGCAATCCTTGAAGGATCTCTTTCATCAACAAACAAACATAATCCTCCCTCAAGCACAATATAAGGTCGAGGAAATACCAGTTGGTCTCATAGAGGTGGTCAAGGTCGGGGTAATCATAATATTGATCGGGTTCAAGGCCATGGAAGGGCATGAACAATGTTGAACCTCCTCCACAAAAACCAAGTTCAGCTAAGCAAACTATAAATCAAAAGCAAGTTTGTTATAGGTGTGGATGTGATGGCCATTGATCTTGCATACGCCGCACACCTAAACACTTGGTTGAGGCATATCAAAGAATGTAAAAGGACAAAAATGGGAAGACTCCTCAAGGTGAATAACATCATGCTTGTTTGCTTGAAGCAAACACGACCCTGAATATTGATAATGATGATTTCTTGAAATTTGATTTGGAAGATTTTAGAGCTAATAAGTTATCGTATTTTATGTTTTTTATCAGACATTTTTCTTTCTTCAGTTTGTTCTTTGTTTATTTTTTTATGAGATTCGGTTTGACTCTTGACTATCATTTATTAGTTTTTTTAGTTTGTTATGATTTTTTTTATTGCCTTATTTTTCATTTTTCCTATTTTTTTTATTATTGTTAGAGCATCAAAAATTTGGATAGCAACACATGAAGACTAAGGATATTTTATGTTTGGTTGATAGTGCTACCACACACACTATCCTTAAAGATAGAAAATTCTTTCACACTTTAACTGAGAAAATATGAAGTGTTACTACAATTGCAAATGATAATGTTTTAATAGTGGGCTCCGAAAGAGCTTCATTAATCCTTCCTATGGGTATAGAACTTATTATTGATGATGCGCTACTATTTTCACAATCCACACGTATCCTTCTCAGTTATAAAGACATCCAATCAAATGGTTTTCACATTGAAATCGAAACTGAAAATGATATTGAATATCTCCTCATGACTCGATCAATAGATGTCAGAAGCAAATAAAAGCTTCCCTCTTTCTCTTCAGGATTGTATTATACATATATTAGACCTTTTCATCACAATATTGCGATGAGTTTAAAATTTAAAGACCCATATTCATTCAAATTATGGCATGAGCGATTGAGTCATCCTAGGCAAAACATGATGTGTCGGATTTTGACTAATTCTATTGGACATAATATGCCAAGCAGTAGAATCCCTTCTGTAAATAAATTTATTTTTAAGCTGTGCCATGGAAAACTCATAAGCATTTAATCTTCTCATATTAAAGTTGGAATAGAATCTTCTATTTTCCTTGAACGGATTCATGGAGATATATATGGACCAATTCATCCAACATCAGGACCATTTTGATATTTCATGGTCCTAATTGATGCTTCCACGCGATGGACTCATGTGTGTTTATTATCCACACGAAATAATGCATTTGCCAAGTTTATTGCTAAACTTATTAAACTTAGAGTCCAATTCCCTAATTATCCAATTAAATCCATCCGAATGGATAATGTTGGTGAATCCACATCGAAAGCATTCGACGATTATTGTATGGCATTAGGTATCAAAGTGAAGCATCCGGTTCCTTACGTCCACACCCATAATGGTCTAGCAAAGTGCATGATTAAGCCCATCAAATTAATTGCTAGATCGTTTTTACAACATTCCGGCTTACCTATCTCTTGTTGGCGGCATGTGATTTTGCACGCTGTTGCTCTAATTCAAATATGGCCTACTGCATATCATGATTATTCCCCCTTACAAATAGTACGTGGCAAAGAACCAAATATTTCCCATCTGCGAATCTTTGAATGTTTAGTCTATGTTCCTATATCACGACCACATTGTACCTCTATGGGCCCTCAGAGAAAGCTAGGTATATATATTAGTTATGAATCTCCGTCTATTCTTAAAATACCTGTAACTCCATAATGTGGGGATCAATTTACGCTGATACGCTTAACTACATATATTCGAGAAGATCATTTCGACATTGTGGGGATAAGAACCAAAAATTAAAAGAATGCCGAGAAATTTCATGCAATGTAAAAGAACTTCAATATTTAGATCCACGCACTAGTCAGATTGAAATGGAAGTTCAGAAGATAATTAACTTAAAATATTTAGCAAGTAATTTGTCAAATGCATTTACTGACCACAAAGGAGTGACTAAATCTCAATATCTCATATACTTGCTGTAAACACACCACAAAGAGTGGAGGTCCCTAAGGGATCAAGTATATCTATCGATGCTCCTCAACGCCAGAAGCATAGGAGACCTATCGATGCGAAATATAAGAATCCCCAGAAAACAAAATCTAATAAAGAAACCATGTCACTTCTAGAACCTCTGGAAGAGGATCTTCTTGAAGACGACAATCTCAATACATTTGCATGTGCCCTAAATAATCATAATATTGGGATTTAGGAATTACTAGATCAAAATATTTTGGGAAATTATGAGGATCAGGTTGATGTAAACATAGAAGTTGCCATGAATTTCATGAATACGGGAGAAACATATAATAGAAATATTACAGTCGTCAACGACATATTTGCCTCCACAACTACTCTTACTATCTCGAATGATAATTTGGATCCAGAACCTAAGTCAATAGCAGAGTGTTGGAAGCTCTCAAACTGGGTAAGATGGAAGCAAGCAATTGAGGCTGAGCTTGACTCGCTAAATAAAAGAAAAGTTTTTGGCTCTGTAGTATGTATACCTCAAAATGTTATCACAGTAGGATATAAATGGGTGTTTGTACGAAAGAGAAATGCGAATAATGAGGTAGGGAGATATAAAGCGAGATTATTTACTCAAGGGTTTTCGTAGAGACCCGGTATTGATTTTGTTAAAATATATTCTCCCGTTATGGATGGAATTACATTCTGCTACTTAATATCTCTAGCAGCAAATATGAATTTAGATATGCAGTTAACGGACGTCGTGACCGCATATTTATATGGGTAATTAGACACTCATATTTACATGAAAATCTCTTATAGATTTAAGATTCCTGAGATCAAAGAAAATGAAAATCACAACATGTATAGCGTTAAATTGCAAAGGTCGTTATATGGTCTAAAACAGTTGGTCGGATGTGGTACAACCAATTGAGTGAATTCCCCTTGAAAAAAGAATATATAAATAACGATGCATATCCTTGTGTGTTCATAAAGAAGCCACTGAATGACTTTTTTTTATCTTGGTTTATGTTGATGACGTAAGCATTATTGGAACACGTAAAGAAATTGAGGAAGCTAGCTCATGCTTGAAGATGGAGCTTGAAATGAAAGACTTGGGCAAAGCCAAGTATTGCCTTGGCTTCATGAAGGAATATTCGTACACTAGTCAACCTACTTGAAGAAGGTTTTTGAGAGATTTTATATGAATAAATCTCATCCACTTAGCACACCAATGATTGTCCTGTCACTTGAAGTGGATAAGGACCCATTTAGACCTAAAGAAGATACTTAAAATAATTTAGGACCAGAAGTTCTTTACTTGAGTGCCATTAGAGCATTACTTTATCTCACAAATTGCACTAGGGTTAATATTGAATTTGCAGTAAACTTGCCAGCAAGGTTTAGTACTTATCCTACAAGGAGATATTGGAATGGCATTAAGCATGTTTTTCAGTATCTTCAAGGTTCACAAGATCTTGGTTTACTTTATACAAGAAATCAAGATATGATATTGGTGGGCTACTCGGATGCTAGCTATATGTCTGATCCCTGTAATACCAGATCTCAAATTGGTTATGTTTTTCTCTGTGGTGGTACTACAATTTCGTGGAGGTTTATTAAACAGACTATGGTTACCACTTCTTCAAACCACTTAAATATTATAGCTTTGTATGAGGCTTCACGAGAATGTGTATGGTTACGATCATTGGTATAACATATTTGTGGTTCGTGTTGCATTGCGACAACTAATATATCCCCCACAGTCCTTTACGATGATAATGCAGCTTATGTTACATAAATGAGCAATGGGTATGTTAAAAGCAACTTGACAAAACATATTGCACCCAAATTCTTTTATCCACACGAACTTTAGAAAAACGATGTGATTATTATAGAGAAAGTTTGCTCTAGTGACAATCTGGCGAATTTGTTCACTATTCCTACATCTACTTTTGAAAAATATGTTCAAAGTATTGGAATGCGTAGACTTGGAAGACTGTTGTCTTCAGGGGGACTGACAACTTTAAAACAATCATGAGGATTAGGTCCTAAAGACCAATGGTTGTACTCTTTTTCCTTGACTAGTTTTTTCTCACGTGGTTTTTCTAGTTAAAGGTTTTTTAACGAGGCAGCCAGTGCAACACATAAAAGCGCATATGTCATATACTGTTTTCCTTGGCTTTTTTCCCACTAGGTTTTTCTAGCGAGGTCTTTAATGAGGTATGGACATCACGTAGTAATATCCAAGGGGAAGTGTTATAAATATAAAAGTATGTACATTATTAAATAGATTCATGAATGTGGAAGAAATTCTTCAATCTCAGGAAGGTTCATGTTTCATCCAATGAACCTTGAAGATTCATCCGACGTACCTTGAAGATTCGTGTATCATTCACTTGATGTATCTTGAAGTTCGTGGATTCATCCGACGCACGAAGATTCGTAAACCTATACATAATAGTCATTATGGTCGCTTATAGACCATTAAGGAAGACCTTCTACCTTTCCCTAGATAATAGTCATTATAGTTGCTTTATGGTGACCATTATGAAGGACTTTTTAGCTTTCCTAGATACATGTATTAGAAGCCTATAAAAGGGCTTCACTTACGCCTTGTAAAAATATCTGAAGAAATACAATTCTCTCGTCTATATTTCTTTCTTTCTTCCTCTTCCGATATTCAATTTTTCTTTATTTTACAACACATATAAAGAATTATTATTATTATTATTATTTTGACCATTAAGCACTTTGGACCCGAACCTGGAAACCTGAACCCCTCTCCTTTGAAAGCTCAAATCAAGGCATGTGGACAAAAATTATTTTATATTAATAACATACTAAAAATACCTTTCTAAGACCGTTTTCTAAAAATAAAATTTATTCTAAAATCATTAGATAAGAGAATTGAAAGACAAATTGTAGGATTTAATTTGGATTGAACTTTTTTTTTCTTAATTAAAAATATATTTTTTACGACATG
Source organism: Tetrastigma voinierianum (assembly GCA_016808115.1). NCBI lineage: Eukaryota > Viridiplantae > Streptophyta > Magnoliopsida > Vitales > Vitaceae > Tetrastigma > Tetrastigma voinierianum. The sequence goes on along the minus strand of JAEQBH010003344.1, from coordinate 228,634 downwards.
ATGTGTATTTACGTATAGTGTAAAAGTTTAAAATGATTTTCTATTTTTTTAATTGTTTCTTCAATTAAATTTGTTAAAAAGTAATGAAAAGTTTGCTATAAGAGTGGAAGTTGATTCCCTAAAGGTGGTGCACTTGATGAAAGAATGGGAAAGGAAAAGATACCTAATTTGCAATTTGATCGAAGATTGCAAGAAGAGGTTACGAAGGAGCTACAAAAGTCAGATAAACCATATTTATAGGGAGGGCAATTGAGTGGCGGATTGCACGGTGAAACGAGCTTTGAAACTCTCACACAATAAGGTTTGATAGATGGAGTTGTTCTCCTAGTGACAATATGTATTAGCAAGACTTTACCAAGAAGGGTTGTAATAATTAGTTCTCACGGGTTATTGCTCCTCCTTCTAATCCAAAAAAATTTAAATTTATTAAAAAATAAACAATTTATTTAAATAAAACAACTTTAAAAAAAAAATAGTTACTTTTTCATCAAAAGCAATAAAATATATTTTTCTTCTTAAAATAGAAAATTATTTTGTAGAATATTTTCTCTCAAAGCCTAAATTTCTTTATTTTAATAAAAAAAAAATCATTTAATGTATGTGTGGACCCTATATTTTTGTAATTACGTGAGCCATTTAAAAGACGACATCGCTTTCATATTTTCAAAACCATTTTGGGAAAACGATTCGGAAGTCACCACTTACTTTGCTTTTATTTTAAAAGTGAACAAAATAAAGAAATAAAAACTCTAAATACGACTCGATACAGTTACGCGCATTTAAAAATCGAATCTGTGCCCTGTGTCACATATTTATCGAGAATCGCATCGACGAAAGATAACACCCCTCTGGGCTCAAAAATGTGCTTACTAAACAAATTAAATAAAGATTATTTTCGCTAATCGATCAACGTATCACCAGCATGCTTAATAACAATACAACAACACACCAGATATATATAAATGAATAAAAATAAAAAAATAAATAAGTGAAGTTAGATGAGAAAAATATGTACTTGGGTGGCATATCCTAAGCTTATCACCAAACAATGTTAAATGTTAATAATAAATACAAAATATTCATAATCAATTATAAATTTAGTCATAGATTGGATGTTAGATTATTTATTCAAATGATAAATGGAATGTTGGACTCCACATAAGCCCATTTATCTTTTACACAAATTAACCCTACAAGATTTAATTTTATTGGAATTGTAGAATTAATCATGTGATTGAAATTTTGAAATCGATTTAAAATTGAAATTTTGAAAATCAAAGTTTCCAAGATTATAATTTTGAAATGAATTTAAAGTTTGAGAGCTTTGAATTGAGATTTTGGAATGATTGTTAAAAATCGAATTTTATAATTTGAGATTTGAAATTTGTAATTGAATTTAAAATTGAAATTTATAATTGGGAGACTTGGATTTTGAAATTATGATATTTGAATTTTAAAATTGAGGAATTGTAATTTTGAAATTGGAAACTTGAAATTTTGAAATTTGAAATTGGGGTAGTTGAATTTTCAAATTATGTCACTTGATTTTTAAAATTGAAAAATTGAAAAATTGAAATTAGGAATTTAGGGACTTGAATTTTAAAATTATAGCACTTGAATTTTGAAATTGGGATTTTGTAAAAGTTGAAATAGGAATTGAGGAACTTGAATTTTGGAATTGAGAATTTTTAGTTTTGAAATTGAAAACTTGGAAAAAATGAAATTCAAAATTTTGAAAATTCGAAATTTGGGGAATTTAACAACTGCTGGTGGTGAGAGTTTTCATAAATTAAGTAAAATGAATTAAATTATTAAACAAAAATCAACAATCAATCTAATTAAAACTATAAAAAAATCAATAATATACTCACAAGAAAAAATAGAACAATAATAATATATTTAAATGACTAATTAAAGAAAACAATAAATTAAATATATGTACAAGACAATTAATTAAAAAAAGAAAAAGAAAAAGAAAAAAAGATTTCTTAACTAAAAGGAAAGTCGAGGGAACTTACCTTGTATAGAGGCAATTCTTCGAGCCGAGTCGCCTCCCAAACCGAGACCATCTCTAAAACCAGGATCGCCTCTAAAAATTAGGACCTTTAAGCCCAAATTATTAAAACTTTTAAATTACGGTAATTTTCAGCTTATCTCTCGGTAAAGATGACTTCCTCCCTTAAAACTCATAGATAAGCCGCTCCACCAAGCTCATTATCCAAAAATTTTCTCCTCCTCACGAGTTGGAGACTCTCCCTTTACAGACAGTGGGAGGTCTCCCTCCCTCTCACTTTCCTTAACGCGACTCTAACATCTCACGGCTGAAAACCATCCCAAGAATAAAACTTCGTGGTTTACAAATACGTTCTTTTCGACAGCTCATGAACAGAATGAATACTTAACAACAAGTCAAAGTCGAAGCTGAAAAGCTGAAAGGCAGCAGACGAATCCCCATTTAAAAAGAAGACCCACAAATGAGTCCAAGAGAAAAACCATCTCGTTCCCACCAAAGGGGCTCTAAAAACTCGAAAAGCAATCAAGAAAAGAAATGGTCTAAGCCACTAAAGTCATAATGCAAGTCTAAACTCCCTCCAAATGGTCTCCAAAAGTGGTTCGAGAATTAATGTCGAGAACAAGTAATAGTTGGACCACCAAGGAATGAAAGAACAAACACACATAATGGAATCTACACTCACTATGAAAAGACACTAAGGAGTAAGACAAGACAACTGCTCAGATCTCCAGGCTAGCACTACAAGAAAAAAGGCCAATGTTGACATATTTTTTGTTGACTTAAGGCTATATATGTCATTATATACGATTTAATTTAATCCACATAAACAATGATCATTTGCTCCTTTATAATTTATATGTACAACCAAGACACATAAGTAAATTCCACAGAACATCACTATGTGGCTAGCTTGACTAAAATGCTAAGTTAGCAAGATTCGGAAAACTTAATTTTTGGTCAGACCATGAGGCTGTTTAAATGCTTACGCACACATGGGCGTGTTATGATTGGTTTTGTTGACGAGTGATACTTTATACTCATTTTATCAATATGTTTTTCTTATCTTTTTAGTAGTTTTATTATTTAAATAAATGGTCTAATGCTCCAAATGTTCAATTTGTAATTAGGTCAACTATGAGCCAATACTGAGCAAAACAAAGCAGATAAAACAAAATCAAGAACTACACATGCAGCAGCAATTACAGTGTTTTGGATGTTTTCAGCTGCAAGATGCACCCCAAATGGAAGCAACGCAATGGATGAATTCTACACTTCAAGAGCTTTCCAACGGTACTAAGAACACTAAATCTGACTTCAAACGACAAAGTTACGAATTTTAAGAATAAGGAAGAAGAGAAGAGAGCTCAAAAGAGTACTCAGTTGGAGAATTTGTATATTCAGTCTTTATAATGATCAAAGTGTTTTTCCCCACATACTAGATTTAAACTTCAAGAGCTTTCCAACGGTACCAAGAACACCCAACGGAGTTCGATGACAGTTATGGCCTACGGGTTGAGTAAAATGGTGAAAGCCGGCAGCGAATGTCGCGACAGTTAGAACGCCGCGATTGCCCAACGTCGCGACGCTGCGTAGAGCCGCAAACGCAGCATCCCGACGCCGCCGACGTTACAACGACGCCGCGACGGCAGTGGGCTGATGCAAATGCGATTTAAATTTCCATTTCGAGCCCATAATCGGGGGCTTCAAAGCTCAAACCCAAGGAGACAAGGGGAGGCGGCTAGTGGCTCGAAGCAGTGAGACTATTCACACTCGACCAAGGAGGAGGTCGGGTCGCTTTTGAAGATTTGGGAGAAGATCATGAGATTTGTGGAAGAAACTGTGACTCACCATCATTTGATCATTATAGTTTCTTCTTCCTCTTTTCTCATGTTTTATCCTGTTTATGATATCAAACTCTATCATGCTTTAAATTGCACTAGGTTTTTCCGCTAGACACAACATGGGTTTTATATCTATTTGTTAATGTTCCGTTTTCTATTGTTTTTTTGTGAATGCACCTCTATTGATTCATACTTGGTTCTATTTACATATTGATTTTGACGGATATCGATCCACTTGTGCACACATAAAAGGTGTTTTTAAGTCATACCACACCCATATTAATTCTCATACGAGCCAGGAGGGACTACCAAGGGAAATAAAGTTTTACCACATAACACAACCATGACTTTAACTCGAGACCACTGGTTAAGTTAAGAGAGACCACAACCATCTTATCTACATGTTCGGTTCAAAAAGCTTAATATTAATAGGCTTGAAGATATTAAAAATTTTATTAACTAAAAAATATAAAAATAGTAAAATATTATATATATATATATATATATATATATATATATATATATATATATATATATATATATATATATATATATATATATTATACATATTCATTAATTTGTTGTATACCCTTTACCGTTATTTTCTTTCCATGTGTTTCTACAAAATTTTCTAAGAAATTTCTTGTAAGTTTTATTAGGTTATATTGGACTTTGGGACTTAGTAAGAGGATGGAGATGTGTTTGGAGGCAGTCCTTGAAAGTCTCCTATGTGCTTCAAACCACTTACCACTTATATTGTAATTTCCAAACCATTAATGTTGTAATTTGAGGAAGTTGCAAGAGAAAGATGTAGCACACACCGTAAGATGTTGATGAACGCTCCAAAAAAGAGTCAAAAGACTCAAGACATATTTATTGACTCTTCATTAAATTGAAAGCAATGGGAGTCAACCACATGGTGAGTAGCACTTATCACCCACACTTTAACACACCTATGTACCCACTTATCTCCATCAGTCTCTCATTAGTCATCTCATTTTCTTTTGTAAACTTCTCCCAATTCCTAAACTCATCTTCATCGACCCCAACACAACCCTAGCTCCGTTGCGCAACAAACTCGTAGCCTCTACCATCGACCATCCTGCTAAACATTTATATAAGTTTCTGAAATGACTCTTACTCCCATTCTCCTATCTCACTTCCCCTCATTCCTCCATTTGTTTCCTAATAGATCAACTATTTTTTGCCCTAAAATTGGTTTGATTCAAAATATTCATTGCTTGCTCTTTGACTTATTTAAGTCAATACATTTCCAATGTTTAGGTCAAAGGTATATTGGTGTTGCCATGATTCGTTTCAAGTCTTTGTGAATTGTGTGGAATCTAATGGGCTTTTACTTTATTTTATTGTTTCGATCTAATTTGGTTACCTTGGAAAATGTGGGGAATGAGGAGGAATCGAACTTTTGATGATTTTATTTACTCTTAATTGAGTCATTTGCAGCTCTACTATATGGGGAAACAAAAACCTCAAAATCCTATTTCTTATAAAGTTAGGGTTTTGAATATGACCCATGGTTTTTCATTCCTGATGATTTAGATATGCCTTTTTTGGGTCATTATTTTTCTATGATAATAAAACTGAAGCGATTCCTAGTCGGGTTTGTAAGAATTTCTTAATGTGGGCTATATAAATTGAAATTAACTGAATTAGTTTGGTCTAATAAAGGTGAGATATATGGCTTCTTAATCGGGCCATTATAGGTTTGCCAAGGGGCTTCAGGCACAACCCGACCAAACAATGAGGGCCCATGGTCAAGACTCTATAACAAGGCTGCTATCCCTCCCCTAATCCTAATGATACACATTTTGACTCACATCCAGATCTTGAGTTCGTGTTCGCGGATCGTCGCTAATTCCGCGTAAAGCATGATGGATTCCAAATCAGGTACGCGAATCGACAATTCTCTCCATTATTGTGTTTTGTTTTCTAACTATGGTGATCCCGGGCATGCTATGTTCAGGCTCCATATGGTATCGTGAGCATACCATAGTTTAGAACTAAAACATGCGGATTAGGTTTTGTTCGGAGAGGTTTTTGTCCAGCTTCAAATTTTTTAAATGTATGAAAGTTAAATTTATTACATATTTGGAATCTACTACGAGACGCAGAATATTGATGGGTGGCAAGTCGCCGAGGAGGTCGACGCGCTTTCACACGCCGCGATTAGCGATCAAGACGAATCTACCACGCGAGGTCGCCCGAATCGGCCACGTCACGCCGGCACCTTGATGACGCTACGTCGACGCTATCGAGGCCCGTGATCCGGCTGACCGACAATCTCTATTCTCATTATTATTTTCATAACGCCTTTCATTAAGGTAATTAATTAATTACTATTTGAATTACCATTATTATTTTCATAACGCTCTTTTCATTAAGGTAATTAATTAATTACTTTTGAATTGTCTATTAATGAATTGAACAAGATAATTAGCATGACATGTAAATGTAAAGACATACACCCTATTTTTCCTTTCCGGCATTACATATATATATATAGTGAATGGGATACATAAAGTTTATATCCCTCGGGTATGAGAGATTTTCATGATTCAATCAAGTTGTGACCACTCAAAGTGGCACACTCGACCGTGGGTTTGAGAAATATCGCCCCATATTGTGGTGATGTCTCCTGTTTATCACAGAATCATACTCCCAAAGCGAGGTGACTGTTAGCGTTCATGGAGGGTACATGTATAGTATGTGCTTGAGAAATGATCGGATCTAGTGGTTCATCACCCAAATGTGGTGGATTACCGAAAGATTAGAATATGTTCTCATGGTCGGGCCAAGCCATGTGGGAGAGTGTACAATCGCATGTCATATTTTTCGCCCAAAGGTGATTATGTGATGATGTATGTAATCAGAGCAAGATTCACATGATGTCGATTGTATTGGTTATTTGTTTCACTACTTTTTTTCAGAACCAATTCCATTTCACCGAGGTCCTTAATGATTGAACTTTAAGAAATGGAAAGAGGATTTTCCAACGGACTATGCTGCCTGGGAAAAGAGCAATAGGATTTGCTTATTGACAATGAAGAAATCCATTCAAGAACACTTAAAAAGTGGTTTACCACTGACCAGATCGCTAAGGAAACTATATGCTCGAGGCTAGAAACCGCATTTCATCTAATGCCGAGATTGGTACATTCTTCAAAAGCTCTTCAATATAAAGTATGATGGTAATCATTGGGGTTGGGGAGATTATGTCCTTGGGGATGGCACTAAAGACAAAGCTTCAATGTTTCCATTCCTCGATGCTTGCATTGTGCATCAAGCCCTAAACACCCTTCCACCCGATTTTGGATTATAAAGACAAATTACAATTCTAAGATGAGACTTGGTCAATTAATGACTTGATAGCAAGGGTGGTGGCAGAGGAAGAGAAACTTAAGAAGGAAAAAAGGGCATATGGCCTTATATGTTTCTAGTTCCCACAAAAGGAAAAAAATAAGAAGTCCAGAAATCGTACTCATAAAAGGTACTCTCGCGACACCACCGCACAATCTGACAATATGGGTCCAAAAAAAAAAAAAGACATCTTTCAAAAGGGATGGTGACCGCTGCTTCTTTTGTAAGAAGAAAGGTCACATAAAGAAGGATTAGCAAAGCGAAAGCTTCGTCGGTTCCAAACGTGAGCCTGGCTGTGTAATGACTTTAGCACTTGTTTGTGAATCCAACCTATCTCGGCAAATTCATCCAGCTTCATGGTTCGACAATATGGCAACTAATCATGTTGCGTTTACCATACAGGGATTCATAAACCGGAGGAAGCCAAATCAGGATGAATCAAGACTCACTGTGGGAAACAACGAGAAAGCTGATGTTGTGTTTGTGGGAGATGTAATCTTGATTCTAGACTCTGGTTTTAGATTAATGTTGAAAGACACTTTTATACTCTTCATTTGCATTGTAACTTAGTTTCTCAGACGTGTTTGGACAAGTATGACTTACTCTTTGAAATCAAGAGCAATGTTATTTCTTTGTTTCTTGATTCAAATAAGGTCGTGATGTTATACGTCCAACGGATTTGCATACAAATTCATGGTTTATCTCCCAATGACATATACTGCCGCTTATAATGCTACGAGTGCTGTTGTTTCTAAGAGACCATTACCTATGAACAGCCTTATGATTGTGGCATAAACTGCTTGGCCATATCTTTAAGGATAGAGTAGAAAGGTTGATAAAGACTAACATCCCGCCCTCGCTCTAAGAATGACTTGTAGGACATGCTGTGACTCGTCAGTAGAGGTAAAAATGACCAAGATAAGAAAGAAAACCGGCAAATTGTTCGACTTGTTAGAGGTCATTCACACCGATGTAAGTGGACCTTATACGGCAACCTTGTGTAGAAATTTTTATTTCATCACATTTATTGATGACTATTCTCGATATGGTTATCTGTACTTGATTAAAGAAAAGGCTGAGTCTCTTAACAAGTTCAAGATTTTTCAGACTGAAGTCGAGAAACTGTTGGGAAAAGTCATAAAGGTTGTTAGATCTGACCGAGGTGGAGAGTATTATGGTAAGCATGGCGATGCCGGACAGCTTAAGGGGCCATTCGCCAAATACTTAGAGGATTAGATAGTGGCTCGCCATTATGCCCGGGAGTCCCGAGCAAAATGGTGTAGCCGGGAAGGCGAATCGCACTCTTGCTATGGAAATGGTAAGGAGTATGATTAAGAGGGACAAATTTACCCGGTTTTCTATGGGGCAGAAGCTTGAAAACACTTTGTACATTCTAAATCGTGTACCTACAAAAGCCGTTCCGCTGGACTCTTTGAAGCTATGGACTCCGGGCGTAGTTCAGCTTAACCATCTTTTGCCTGGGATGTCTCGCATGGAAGTTGTATAATCCAACATTAAGTAAGTTTGGACTCAAGAACCACTCTGTTGTTACTTTTGTATCTTACTTAACATTTGAAGGATATCGCTCTATAATCCCACCAGGCACAAGAATTCAGTAATCACGCATAACCAAGCTTTAGCTTGATACTAAGAGTAGCCGTCACATACTACTGGTGATAATAGTACGACGGGTGATACGGCATCTTTATCTACTCCCATACAGATAATTGTAGGAGACTCCCACACACCATATCAACCCGGCTGAGGTTCGGGATCCCGTCGAGACAAATCTCCTAATGAAGTTCATCAAGGCTCTCAGTGAAAGACGCGGGCTATTGCTACTCCAAGAAGGAGATCCACAGGAGAGACGATCAGCTATACCACCGGACTATTTAGTCTACATAAAGAGAGCAAGATACTGATTTATATCGTCTGGCTGATCCAATGACTTGCGCGGAAGTCAAAGATTCTCATTCTCACGAACTGCGTTGGATGCAATGAGATGAAATTCAATCTATGAGGCATAATGGAGTTGGGGAATTGTTGAATTACCCGAAGGTCATAGACCCATCAAGCCGCAAATGGGTGTATAAGATCAAAGGGACCCTAAAGGAAAGATTGAGAAGTTTAAAGTCGATCGTAGCCAAAGGTTTCACTCGTGAGAGAAGGAGTAGACTATGAAGCAACCTTTTCTCCTGGCTCTTCTAAATATTCTTTCGAGTGATCATGGCATTATTGCTCATTTCGATATGGAGTTACACTGTATGGATGTTAAACCGCTCTTTTTCAATGGAGACCTAATGAAGAAGTCTATATGATGCAACCCGAAGGTTCGAGGCAAATGATTCAAAGTACGCTTGTATGTAGACCTAAAAGTCTATTTACGGTCTCAAGCAAGCTTCTAGACAACGGGTACTTAAAATTTCATAAATATTGTTATTTCATATTATGAGAACAAGCATCAATGTATATACCGCAGTCACGAGGGAAATTCATTTTCCTTATACTCTATGTGGATTTATATCCCGCTTGCAAGCAAGGATCTTGGTTTACCGCATGAGACAAAGCTGATGTTGTCAAAGAAATTTGATAATGGCTGACCTCGTGAGCGCCTCGTCTCGGGGCATTGAGATTCATAGGAATCATTCTCGCGGACTATCAAGTTTATCTCAAAGTAAGTACATGTTGATCAGATGAAAGATTCAACATGCAACAATGTAAGCCGTGAATTGCTCCCGTCTCAGAAGGTGATAAGTTGTTCATACAATGTCCTCATTCAGATTTTGAGAAAGCCCAAATGAAGAATGTACTATGCTAGTGCAATTTGGGAGTATTATGTATGCTCAAGTACGTACTAGGCCGGATATCGCTTTCAGAATGTGACTTCAGCAGATATCGCCAAATCCAGACACCACTCGGTTGTCACAAGAAGGTTACGTAGGTACTTAAAGAGACAAAGACTATACGCGATTTACAAACATGTGCAGACCTGGCGCCTAGTCGGGTATTCAGATTCAGACTTCACTGGGTTGTCGATGAAAAGAAGTCAACAACAAAGTTACATCTTCTTTAAGTTAGCAGGAGGGGTGATCATGGAAAAGTGAGAAACAAATCAATAGCATCCTCTACCATGAAGCGGAGTTTGTAGCTTTGCTTTTCAACACATAATACTGTGCAATTTGGCTTTGAAACCTCATTAAGGAATTGACCAGATGGATTTTTGTGGATAGCCTATGGCGTTTGTTTTAGACAATAACTCAGTAGCTATTGTTTGTTAACAACAACAGGTCTCGGGTGGGTCTAAGCATATGGAGGTCGGCACCGACTATAAAGGAAAAAGTTTTAATTCTGGTGACATTGGTAAAGTGGGAGAACATTTCTCAACAGATGATATGATTGCAGATCCTAACTAAAAGGCCTTCGCTCAGATATTTGATCGACATGTCATTAACATGGGCTTAGGGAGTATCATGGATATCACAATTAATGGGAGTTGTTTAGTTTATGTTGCTCTTTATGAAGTTTGTATCCGATTTCATTACATTTATGTAATATTTGAATATGTATCAACTCTTTTGTATTCAATGAGGTAGTTGTGAATATAAGATTTATCAAGTCGAAAGTACATATAATTGTTGGAAAATCTCGAGGCATTGTGTAAACCCAGTACAAAGTTATGGGGCATTCGCATTAATTTTTAACAATATGTCTCGTTACACATAAAGTACAATTAACTATCAAGGTAAGACATATCCAGGTTCGTTGGAACCATGATGGATATTCTCCTCGTGACACTAAAGCCTGCGGATTAATTTAAGGAGAGAGACTGACTAACAAAATGGATAATACATGAAGTATCACTCATTATGAGGTATTGTCCATTTAACACACTACCATTGAATCCATATCAAGAGTTGAAAGCCTCGTGGATTCATGGAAGGCTCGCAAGTGAGTACATGCGCTACTCGCCATGATTCGTGTTCGAGACTTAAGTGGGATGGGATTGACTATTAAGAATAATCTCTAGACCAATATGAGGATGCGCATAGCTCGCTTTCACCAATATCGCCAAGTGGGAAACGTAAGAATTTCTTAACGTAGCTATAAATTGAAATTAATCGAATTAGTTTGGTCTAATAAAGGTGATATATGATTCTTAATCGGCCTAATATGGGGTCAAGCACAGTAGTCGAAGACGTCTGCCCGTAATGAGAGGGCCTCGTGGTCGAAGACTTTATAAATAGTGCTCAAGTCCTCCTAACCCCATCGATACACACTGACTCACATCCAGATCTTGAGTTCGTGTTCATGATCATCGCTTAATTCCACAGAAAGCATGATGGATTCCAAATTAGGGTACGCGAATCGACAATTCTCTCCGTTATTGTGTTTGTTTTCTAACTATAGGATCCTGCATGCTATGTTTCAGGGCTCATGTGGCTTAGGGCTAACAATTTTGTCAAAGATTGCTCATTCAATCATAGACAATCATTTCATTATTTTGAACGACTACCATGCCTTTTTTTTTTTTTTTTTTTAACTTTCAAAACCCAGAAAATCTACTCCTTTGTCTAAAACCAAAAAAATCCTCACTTAAGTGTATACTTCCTCTCCATCATTCAACTCAATAATGGACATCCCAACACTACTCCCATTATAAACCATATGCAAAAATATATATTATGATTTTGCATTCTTGTACAAATTTATGGCCTATTATTTTATAACTTTTTAGCAATAATTTTCTTAACTTTTTGGAAAAAAATAATAAAGAAAACAAGTTTAACATTATTTAGAAAAATATATCACATCTTCTATTTGTTTTTCTAGTTGGTTTTTATATTATATATAAAACTAATTAAAAATATATCATAAATTATCAAAGACCAACTAAAAACATTTCAAACCATTATTTAGATTTTATTTTATAAAATATTTAAATAATTTTAAGTGGTTTTAAAATAAAATTAATTTGTTAATTGTGTTGAATGATTACACATATAAATTAATTAGGTTTTATGCAAGAATTAAAACACTGATAATTGGCATGAAAAATCATGTTTAGCTAAGATAAATTAACAAGAGGCAAAGGGGATTAAAAAATCTTTTTCTTGGAACTTGTGATGGCTACGAACCATAATTGGACGGGTTGTATTTTAATAAGCAACTAACCCTTTTGCCCATATAGGCTCATTCACTAGGTGAACTAACCACAATATATAAATACATTTTTTAATACCTAGTTGGATTATTTATTTGGATTTGGGAGCATCCGTGAGATCTTGGCCCTGCCATGTCGAAGCTTCTCACTCAAATATATATTACAAGATTCTCCTTTCTAATTATTTTTAAATTTGTTTTCCCATCTTTTCCATATCATCCAAATTTAGAAAAGTGATTTTATATAATATTATTTCCTTTCCTAACATTTTCTGGGAATTAAACATATTGTAAGGGTGTGTTTAAAACATTAAAATAGGAAGGATAGTTTTTCATTCATCACTCTAATAGTTTTTCATCAGATATAATGATATTGTGTCATCACAGCCTGGATGATATGTTGCCTTTTCCATATGATGCTTGGGACCAGAACCTCCAAAAGTGGAACATTTCTAAAAAAATTCACATAATTCAAGACATATTTCATAATTTCACAAATTTCAGGTTTTTGATTACCATGCAATAGCAGATGAGAAGTATATGAACAAATTTTAATCTTGATTGATCTTATTTGTTTATCTCATAGTAAAAAGTTATCATATATATATCACACTCAATAATCTTTTTTATCCATTATTGAATATTACCTTGTCCTACATAATTCCAACTCAAACTCACATAAGGAGTGCTTGAGTGTTGACCATTTTTTTTTTCTTTTCTCATTATGTGAGAGGGATCATGGGTGTGTGGTGAGTGTTGATCCTTTGTTTCTTATGCTATTTGTTTTCAGCTTCATTGTTTTATGTTTTAATTGAAAATTTCTTTTACTTTTTTTTTTCTACCATAGTGTTATGTTTATATGTTTGTTAAAGCTCTATCATTCTGTATGTATGTTTCATCATGATTAATTTAAATTTTTATGTTTGTGCTCCACCATTCTATATATATGCTTGATTAATTAAACTTTCAGCTTAATGTTTATGCTAATATTTAATTTTCTTTTTGTACCCAGCTTAATTTTTATATCCGATAAATATATTTCACTAATTGTATGCTCTCAACTTGATTAATTTAATTTCTTGGCTTTATGTTTGTACTAATATTTAATTTTCTTTTTATACCAATAATATGGTTTTTCAATATTTGTATTTTAAAATAATTTTCTTCATCTAAAAAATAATTTTATAGTGGCATTTGTATGGATTTAGATCTCCGCAATTAAGCTTCGTTTATATCGGCCGATCAATCGACACAACTTGAACGCAAATTTGCTCCCACATTACTCAACTGCGAGGAGAATAGAACCGGATGTACCAAAGGTTGATAGATGATTTTCTTAATCCAGAGTTTGTTTCTGGGGTTGATAAATTTTTGGAATTTGCTTATGCTCATTCAGAGTGGATGGATAGGGAAAAAATAAAGTGTCCGTGTAGGAGAATTGGATGGATGGAATTTGCTTGCTTGTGCAGTTGAATAATGTTATAGTACAAGTGGTCAGTTATTAATTGTCTTTTTTTATTTTTAATGAGGATGAATTGAATTTAAATGATATGAATGAAATTGATAGTTGATAAAGAGGTAGTTGTAGCTGAATAATGTTATAGTACACGTGTTCAGTTGTTAATTATCTTGTTTTTTGAATTTTTTTTATTTAGTATGAGGGGTCAAGGTCATGTTGGAAGTGTACCCATGAGTGATAGTCGAGGACGAGGCATTGGAAGGGATCATTCTTCATCTTCGCAGGCTACTACATCAACATTATCTCGTGATCCACTACTACACTGCCGGGTATGTGAGACACCGCCTGTGCATGTCGACATTTGCTAGCCTAAGCACGTTTGCTATCTCCTAATACACTGACCGGTTCATTTAGCTCACCTGTGACATCCATAGTGATACCTCGAACATCCCACTCTCCAGGATTAAGCCTCGAATTACAACCACATACTCCTATCACACTTGGTTTAGATTTCGATGTAGGAAGCAGCTATATGGGTGGTCATGAGAAACTACGAGTGCATGATGGGAGGTGAGACATTTAATACTATTTAATTTACTAGTTAATTGTGCTTTTTGTAATTAATACTTGTATATTTATATAATTGCAGCTTTGTTGAGTCACATAAGATGTCATCTAGGATATGCCGTATCTTTCAAGAGATACTACATCAAGATGGATACCTGTGGAAAGCGGTGCCACAAGAGGTTTGAGATTTATATTGGGATGAATTTCAGGTAAATAAATGTTTAGGTTGCTAAAACTTGTGTATTTTGTTGACGATTTTTTTTTAATAAATATATATATATATATATGTTTGTGTGTGTGTGTGTTTGAGATATTTGAATGTTGATATGATTGAAAATTCTTGATCATATCAAATTGATGTTGTTTGTATTATGCTTTTTAAGTTGTATATATTAAGAATTTTCAAATAATGTAAATGTGAGTTGACATGAATTTGTGGAATTTATTGAGAATTGATGAATGTACATTGAAAAACATTGTAGGTAATTTTTTTGATAATGCAATTTTTAGGGGAGACTATGTCGATTTTTTTGTAATATATATATATATATATCTGTGTGTGTGTGTGTGTGTTTGAGATAATTGAATGTTGATATGATTGAAAATGCTTGATCATATCAAATTGATGTTGTTTGTATTGTGCTTTTTAAGTTGTATATTGAGAATTGTTGAATGTGCATTGAAAAACATTATAGGTAATTTTTTAATAATGCACTTTTTAGGGGAGACTTTGTTGAATTTTTTTAATATATATATGTTTGAGATACTTGAATGTTGATATGATTGAAAATGTTTGATAATTTCAAATTGATGTTGTTTGCATTATGCTTATTAAGTTGTATATATTGAAAATTGTCAAATAATGTGAATGTGAGTTGACATGAATTGGTAGAATTTATTGAGAATTAGTGAATGTACATTGAAGAACATTGTAGGTAATTTTTGGATAATGCATTTTTAGGGGAGACTCTGTCGAATTTTTTTTAAAGTCCATGTATGTTGACTAACTTTATATATTATAGAAATACTATGAGTGAGAGGGTGTTTGGAATGGGATCGTTAAGAAATTGTGGGAGCAACTCGCGGGTAAGAGATACTCGAATATGCTTCATCGTTGGAGGAAAGGTGGAAAACCTGCATTTGTGTCTGATGAGGTGTGGCAGAGTTGGCAGCATTAGTGGAATGAGGCCTCATTCCAATCGATAAGAAAGCGTAAATCAAGAAATCGTCACAAGGAGACCTGTGACCAGATTTGGGCGTTGTCACACTATGTCCATATTGTTAGGTTGGCACACTAAGACTATTTGTAAGATTTTTTTTTTTACATTTTTTAAACTATCTCAATTTCTGCATATCTAATATCTAATGTGTTTATTTTAGGAAATGAAGGAGGGTGGCCCACCGAGCAAGGTACGACTCTTTCACGAGACCCATATGAGTAGAACTCTGGAGGGATCACATGATTATATTGATCAACATGCAAGACAAGTGGGGGTAAGTGCTCAAAAACTTTATCGAGATCTAAACTAAGAACTGGTAGTTTATATGACGTTTGTTTGTGGAGAAGATACAAGAGCTAATTGCCATTTAATCACAAGATGAATTGAAACCAAAATTCCTTTGTCAAAGGAAGATGAGGATCGAGATTCCCAAGCCGCCGAGGTTTCATCATATGGTAGATACATGTACTGGACAGTCGAAGAATCATCTAGCTTTGCACTGATGCCTCACATTCAAAGACCGAGGTTTCGATTCAGGCATTAGAGAGCTCAGCCACAATCTCGCTTGTAAGAGGCAAAGATAGGAGCTATGAAGTAACATTCAGTCCTCTGATGAGTGGAGACTTTAAACAGAGGAAATGATGTGCCGCATGATGGAGCAAATGATGGAGGAGAGAGAGGTTTTTGCGCCGGTCAATTGCCACCGATGGTCCGTGCACGCATCGACACACCGCCACTGGGATGTCGGGTTTCCTGAGTATATCACATTTTTTAACGTTTAATACTTTGTGTTCTTTAACATTTGGACCTTAGTTTTGACTTTTAACGTTTGATACTTTGTGTTGTTTTCTAACATTTGAACCTCAATCTTGACTTTTAATGTTTAATTCTTTGTGTTTTTAAATTTAAATGATAAATATATTTAAACTTATCATATATATATATATATATATATATATATATATATATATATATATAGCATTTAAACTGATATCAGGTATATCATAATTAATTTTTTTATGAAATACTAATTAAATAATTAAAATGTTTATAAATTTAGTGACCACAAGAGGTGGTCACAAAAATGTGTGGCATCACACGTACACTCAAGAAGAAAACTATTTTATGGTATATAGTGACCACCTTACGACCACCAAAGTGGTCGCCAATGTGGTCATAAAATTGGTCATTATCTGTGACCACTTTGTTGTGGTCGCTCAATTTAATGACCATATTTCTTGTGGTTGTTATCTATGACCACTTTATTGTGATCGCTCAATTTAATGAACACATTTATTGTGGTCATTATCTGTGACCACTTTGTTGTGGTCGCTCAATTTAATGACCACATTTCTTGTGGTCATAATTTGTGACCACTTGGTCACTAATTTGAATTTCCAGGACGATTTTCAAGACTACACGCTGTAGTCACCTGAGCTTTGTCGTTATACCTCCAAATATCACTTGTGACCACTTTTGCGGTAGCATCAGTTTGGTAGTAGTACTCTAGTTTGTTATGATAATGTCACCACTATTTCTAAATATATAGTTAACCAACTAATCTCTTACCTCATTACAAATTTACAACTATAAACGTATAGTAGATGTTTTGTAGTACCATTGCAACATGTGACTTAACTGTTTTCTAAATATGCTAATTTTTTTCATTAGGGTAGTACCATGTAGCACCCCCATGTGACCTAACCATTTTCTAAATATGCTAATTTTTTTCTTTAAGGTAGTACCAAATAGCACCCCCATGTGACCTAAATGATTCATACTATTTAATTGACTTATTAAAAATGAAGGAATCGAATTAAAAATTAGTGATTAAGAAGAAATGTACTTGAAGCAATAATATGAATTGTCATCCATATTAAGTAAAACAAAATTATGATTTGTCATTCATATCAAGTGAAGTAAAAGTTCATACATATATCAAAACTACATAATCACCAACTTAGTATTGTAATGCCACCAACAATTACCTAATTTCTAACCATTATCAAAAACCGTGAAAATTTAAATTCTTCAAACGGTAAACTAGTAGTTTCCTACTAAACCGAAATTTTTCTATATCTCGGATGATGAAACGGATTCACCATTGGAATCGTCTCACAAATCTAGCTACCACATCAAATTTCGTCAATTCGAGACAAATGAATTTTACGTTTTTCGAGGCACCGGTGCCCAAAAGCCGTAAACGACTTCCAGAAGAGACATGGCGCGACAAAAAATTCACCTACTATATTGCACTACGCCACACACGTGCTGCAATGACAGCGTAGAGATGAGATGAAATTTACTGGGGACGCGCTAAGCGTAAAATCAAGACAAAGGGACACATCGGGAATTATGGAAATGTTTAATGAGAATAAGACAAAAGCTAAATAGTATTATTCTCCATTTTTGAAAGCAAAAAACGTGCAGGAGAGCAAAAAGTGGTAGTAGGTTGGTTTTTGAAGTTTGTGAAAGAGGATAATTTCATTCTCTCTGCATTTCTTGGGTCGTCGACCGTTTGCCTCGGGACGGAGCAAGAAGCAAAGCCGATCTACGCGACGAGGGCTACGCGCGCATGAACACCGATTTAGTGGAGTTCCAACAACTCCAAGAGGTAGGGATCTTTTCCTACTTTGTTTATTTTTTAGCTAAGGGCCATTTTATGGATGGGGATTTATTGAGGCCTAGAAGGTCGTGTTATCGGTCTCAAAAGCTTTGAACTGAGTGAAGAAATCCCTAATTTTGTGTGGCCGTGAACAGTGCCAACCCGAGGGTTTCACCGTTTATGTGATTTTTGGTGTAAATTTTTATGATGTTGAGTGATTCAAAATGAATTGTTTATGTTTGTTAATTAGCCCATGTGAGCTAATTTTGGTGTTATTGATTGTAAATTTGAATAACATGATTTATGTGGATTAATTATGTTAATATATACATGTTTTATATATTAACATGAATATTTTGAAATTGGTATAATGCATTCCATACGCACCCTGCAAGACCCTAATATTAGAAGTGAGTGCATGGACATGAAAGAAAATAAAAAGGAAAATGTTGGTGAAAGGAATTTGACGTGAAGATTTTCCTAGAATTGTGTTGGGAGATAGTCCAACAATTCACTGAGGGAGCCCATGAATTGTTTTAAGGTTATCCAACATATTCGCCTCGTAGGGTAGTCCAATATATTTACCGGTCTTCTTCGCAGTAAGTTTTCGAGAACAAAAGCTTTGTTTTGGAAATCATGGATTTTACTCGCATTTGGCTAGCATGTGTGAGAGAGTCGGTGAGGACTCGAGACATGGGTTCGGGGCACGTAGACATTCAAGAAGATCATATATTTGCTGAATGTGATTGTTTGCCATGCACATGTGCACTTAGGTGGGGAGTAATCCATGGTGGTAATTTTAATTATTTTTGAGGCTTTGCTCAATTCCTGGCTTAAGTACTATTTCTGCAAAAGACAGTGAGCTCAGACAGAGGACGACGCCACTAGAGGCCACATGAAGAAAGTCGGATTGTGACTTTGGTATTTTCATTTTGTATAACATGTGTATTAAAAACTTAAATTTTGATATATGTTTCGTTAAGAGTATTATAATAACTTTGAACTATCGGGTATATAGTTGATGTATTTTGATGAGTATTGATGTTTGGGCCAAAGTGGCCATTTTTACTCATTTTAATTGTATATGGATCTGTGGGTCTTTATAAAATATCAGATAGGTTTGCCATGTGATCAAAGGGACAAGTTTTGTACTCAGAGCTTCCGCACAAAGGAGACTTCTGCTCGATTTTAGTGAGTGGTGCTCAAGCTACCCGACATCCACGAAAGTATTCTAAGAGTTGACAGTGTCACAACTGACCCCAGAAATGGGGTGTCACAATTACAACAATGAAAAAAAAGCCATGACATAACAAATGCAATTAGAGCATACTTCTCCCCTCTTTCATACTTGCACATAGCACCATGCATTTGGCACAACTCGTTTCTCATGTCTGTAGTATGTCTCTTTTCATTTTCAACTTCTTAATTTTTTCCTTCCAAGATTTTCTTTTCCGCTTCCAATTGAGCAATATCTGTCTCTTTCTCTAACAGCTTCCCTTCCAATTCTTCTCACTTACTAACATTGGTTTTCCCAACATCTTCTACCCATCTAAAAAAATCGCAGTCTGCAGTCTTTGGAAAAAACATAAACAATTGAAAGACATCCTATATTAGTTACCCATGTTTGATTTTGCCCACTTACAGGCCATAATGAGTACCCATAGAACTTCTTCCCCAAGTTAGAACCACTTATGACCATCCTCAGCTTTGAATCAATTTGGTTGTGGCACTTTACTTCAACTTCACTACGAGTTGAAGAAGAGCCAAACCCAGACGCATTTGACATTTAATTGGATCAAATGAAAGAAGAAATATCAAGATGGGAGCTCAAGTAATTGGGATTATTCCCACATGGTAGTAATACCTCCACGGCATCATAAGGTGTTATGGTAATACCCTCAATATGTTATGAAGATCTAATGCAACTAATGATACCAAACAATCATCTAAT
The DNA here is from genome assembly GCA_016808115.1 of Tetrastigma voinierianum. Classification (NCBI taxonomy): domain Eukaryota; kingdom Viridiplantae; phylum Streptophyta; class Magnoliopsida; order Vitales; family Vitaceae; genus Tetrastigma; species Tetrastigma voinierianum. The sequence goes on along the minus strand of JAEQBH010003344.1, from coordinate 208,439 downwards.
TGATTCATAGCAATTCATTGGCTTCAATGATGCTAACTCACGGGATTTAACTAATGCTCTAACTTATTACTATGAAAAAATGGGAAAAAATGTAATTAAAATGGGAAATTTTGTTTTCTTTGTTCCCATAGAAATCGAACAATGAGTATTAAAATAAAGAATAAGAAGAATATGTTAGGGTTTTTGGAAAAAAGTAATAGTGATATCGGGCTTTGCAATAAGTGATACAAAACAGTGACTTATTAGTCGGAAAAAATGGAAAAAAAATGTAATCTACATAGAAAAAATGTTTTCTTCTGCTCTATAGAATCAAACATTTAGTGTTCAAATAAAAGCAGTTAAGAAGAATATGTTAGGTTTTTGGAAATAAGTTTCGCTTATATCGATGTCATACAACTTCACAAGAAATTGTTAGTCATGGTGTAAGCCCTTCCCACACAAATCTAACCATGTGTGTTCAAAAGCAAGCAAGAATATATTAGGGCTTTAATACCCATCATAGACGCTTCAGCTACGATGGACGAAACATGAACCTCAGAATAACGTTATGATCCAAAAAGGAAGAAGAAGATGGTTCAAGTGATGGTTCGCTTAACTCCATGTATGCTGTGGTTAAACTCCACTGTGCGCCGATCAAGCAGACCAAAGAGGAAGAAGAAGATAATTCTTCAGATTTATTTTTTACTTGTGTTATCGTAGGGATAACTGGCCATAAGGGTAGTTTGGGATAACTTTTTTTGCAATTATGACTTTTTTTACCAAATAACAATTACTTTTTGACAAAATATACTAAGTAATACAATTTGAATTATCCGTTCTGATTTTTATAATATTTGCATATCAATAGAGACAAACATAATTCTCCTTTGTTATTTTGATAGCCATTCACGGCAATCAAAGCAAATAAACATATTATAATTGAAAAATGTCATCTTGAAAAATGTCATCCATTGTTTTTCTCTTGATTGTCATTGATGTCGATGAAACAAAAAAAAAAAATCATGATTGATCTTTTGGAAAATCAAATACGAATGGATTCTTATGGTTTCAAAACCGATAATTAAAACAAAACGAATAGTTACCAAAACGAATTTAATAGCTTAAATTCTAATTTAAATGACTCTGATATCATATACTAGATTATTTGTAAAAATGAAATCATCTATTGATCAATAATAAAAAAATACCCAATAAATACATTATAAATAATAACTTTAATCGAACAAAAAAACATATCATTCATAGTGTATTGAAAAATATGTAGTATGAATCTAGGATTATTAGATGCCATTTATCTCCAAAAACAAATATGAGACAAGATCAAAAAGAAATATGACAAGGGTTTAAGATGACGCTTTCTTCTCCCTTTCTTTTATGCGTTCATAACTCTTAAAAAATTATAAAGCTCTATTTATTTATATAAAAGTACAAAAAAACAATTGAATTTTGATTAAATGGTTTGACCAAAGCAAAAAAAGAAAGAAAAGAAAGAACCATAACTTGTAGTTAGTTAAAATTAAACTATTCAATAAATGACTCATAATTAATATATATAATTATATAATTATGCTAAGTCTATAATTAATAAATTAATCCAACAGGACAACCATCGTTGTACTAAGAATCGAACTACTAACGTCCAATTTGGAGATGAGTGCCCTTAACAATTTTGTTATAATGTTAATAATAAATGTCTTTTAAAGCTAATCTATGGCTTGTTAATGCCCTCCGGAAATATTTATGTCGGCGGACTTTTTTGTTTTTTTTGGGGTCCGCCAATGATTGCTGTTTATATGCAGAGTCGTGTTTTTGGTGGATGGCTTTCGGGAAGTAATTCAATGTCATGGTATTCTTGTAAACAAATTTTAACTATTAGGCAAGGCAAGGGTCCTGACTCCAGAACGAGTGAACGACCTCGTCAAATCATTATTTAGAGACACGTCAACAAATAAAAAGAGCAGTCAAAACAAGTCAAGATTTACTTTGTCAAAAATTACACGTGTTGCCTTCAGGTATAGCTCTACGTGGGAGTGGGACCTTACTATGCTGTCCCTACCTCTCACTTTCCTTTAATTTCATCCACCTGTGTCTTTTTCCATCTCATAATGGAACAATTCAAACGTTGACATATCACACACATGCCAAAGCATTTTTGTCATGCAATATTTTTAGGATGAAACTTTTGATTTTTCTTCTTCCTTAAATGTCATAGAAATTCTAAACTTTGAAAACATCAAAGCAACCCTATTTCTACTATCTGACACCAAGGTTCGACTTACAAATTTGTACATAATAAGAGCAAACTGCTAAATGAACACAAAAAACAAGATCAAATATGCCAAACAATTTTCTGATTTCAAAATAAAAATAAATCTTTTTATGTATGATATTATAACATACAAAAACAACAATAATAATATGGAAAACGAAATGATGCATACCTTGATTTTAAAGAGCAATTCTTAAAGTAATTCAAACCCTTTTTTTTGACAGCTAATTAATGTAAACCTTATTTTTTTGAGAGATTTTATGAAAGATGTGACAATAAACTATTTCCCTTTAAATCGAGACAAAGACCCACTTACATAAATGAGAAAAACCTTAATTTCATCAACTTTACATTATATATATCAACTCATTATGAATAATAAATCATAGATTAAAGTTCACATAAGAAAATTTTAACATAAATAATATGGGTACTGAGTACATGAAATTTGTTGTTTGGGTCTGTTCAGAGACATGAAGGAACCATGCATAGAGAAGACTTGTAGAGGAAGAAAGTAACAAAAATGATCTTTTATTATTATATGTCAGAATACAAATGGACAAGATGTTTATATATATGTTAGAGGAAATAACATGACTAAACTAGTTTATTCTCAACTAAGTTAGATACACTTGACAAGCCATATGCCTAGAATAGTGATATCTGTACAGGTTTTTTTATATTTTTAAGATACTAGTAAATAATGTAAATGTAAACGTACATGCATATACAACGTTGACCCTTTCTTTTTATATTTCACCAAATGCATTTTATTTGCGAAAAAAACTTGTGAGCGTGGCCGCATGAAATCTTTCAGGCACGTGATGTGATGTTTCGAACTGAAATTTTACACAAGCCAATTTGTTTTAAAACGTCTACGTGTGCTTTTTATAAAGTCGGTAGCGCCTAACTTTTTATATTCCATAAGCCGTTCATCTCTCTCCTGCATGTTTCATGCAAAACACTCTGTGATTGGGATGAACCCATTTGATTGCCAAGTTCCCAGCTTCTTCTCTGTGGAGTCGTCATCATTTTCATCCTCAGGAAGTTCGTTGCAAGCCAAAGAAGCAGGAAGCAGCAGCCAGAAGCGCAAAGCGGGGAGGAGAGGAAGTTCGGGCGAAACCTCGACCAGTCTACAAAGGGGTTCGACAAAGGAACGGCAGGTGGGTGTGCGAGCTCCGGCTACCTCGCAAAAGGAATCGACTATGGCTGGGGACTTTCCCTACCCCGGAAATGGCTGCTAGGGCTTATGACGTGGCTGCTTTGGTTGTTAAGGGAGATTCTGCTTCCCTCAATTTCCCTGAATCCGTGAGCCAGTTGCCGCGTGCAGCGTCGTCTTCTATAAAGGATATACGATCTGCTGCTCTAAAAGCTGCTCAAACTTTTGAAGCTACGGTGAAGGAGGAGAAAGAGAAAGAGAAAGAGAAAGAAATGGACGACAAATGTTTAGAGCCTTGCTGCGAACTATTTGTGGATGAGGAGGCTTTGTTTAATATGCCAACTCTACTGGACAGCATGGCGGAAGGTTTGATCCTCACGCCGCCAGCACTGAAGAAAGGGTTCAACTGGGACAGCGTCAAAGATGCGGAAGAATTCACCCTCTGGACTGACTGATCAATGATTAAGGTGGCCTTCGTTTTTTTACTTAACGTTCAAAAGAATTTTTAATTTAATACTTAATAAGATAAGATAAGTATTTATTTTTTTAACATCGAAGAATGAAGAGAATTTTAAAATAGTAATGATTATTTTATGCTCCTGGCCCCAATTTTATTTTTAACGTGGGACGAAGTAGCTTAACTATAATCTGGCTTAGCTATGCTCAAATCGGCATAGCCGACTTTGTTCACGATGGTACCTGTGCCCGCCGATTATATTTTAAATTTTATTTTATACTTTAATATAAATAATAATTATTATTATAATGTTTTTTAATAAATAATTTATAAAAATTCATAATAATTTTATTTTTTATGAAATATATTAATTTTAATATAATAAAAATAAAAGGTAACATAGAAAATTAAAAGTAAAAATAAAAACAAAATCAACATAAACTAAAGAGCTTGAAAATTTTCCTATCTCCACTCTGTCCCGTTTAATTTTTTAAATGAGACAGCCATAATCAAAAAATAAACTAACTGCATCGTGACGGGCCACCTCGTCTCAAACCCTCCCGCTGTCATCCCAGAGCAGCTGCCGTTATCCCTTTTTCTCACGGACAAACGACTGTTTTTCTTATTTAAGAAAAATTATTTTTTCTAAATAAAAACTAAATATTACCTTTTCTATTTTAATTTTAAAAAAAACTATAGTGTCATGTAATTTTTAAAAATAAACATACTGTGAAAAATGTTAACTAAACTAGCTAATTCTTGCAATTATATGTACCGATTAAAATACTTGAAAATGTGCCAATTTCCAGTGATCCAGCTCACGTCAATTGAGCATTGAGTCAAGTTGTACACTAAAGCTGCCCTTTCTTTTTCTAAACAAAAAAAGGACAAAAAAGAAAGGCACTGATGTATATTTCATAATTTTCGGAATGAAAAATGGAAAATAACTGGCAAGTAGTTATTCTGAAGGTTACAGAAGAAGAGGAAAAACAACGTCATAACACAATAACTTCAGTATTTATCTGTCCAACCGTCTCATTTGACTTCCTTATTAAATGACTACTCTTCAAAATTTACGGAATTAATTTTTGACGAGGAATAATAAATAAATGAATAAATAAAGTCATCCAATTATAAAATTATGAAATTTGGACGTGAATGTTTGCCACACATTAAAAAATATTAAGGTTTGAATTATAAAAAGTTCCGTTCTCATGTAAAAATAAGTTTTATATTATAAATAATGATTTTATCTTTTAAAATATATATAAATTAAAATTTTATCTAAAAAAGCATGTATCCCAAAAAATAAAATCATTATTATAAAATTTATTCTTATACTAGAAAAAATTATTAATAAATGAACCTAAAATATTAACTAATATTACCAAGCCGTCGTCTTGTCATGGTTGAAGGTCATATGCATAGTCTTGTCTGCCGCTTTTCTATATTCGGTGTCAATCTGTCTTGCAAATTAAGAACTAAAAATATGGATTCAGATGCAAATTAAGATGAAAAAGATAAAAGAAAAAAAAAGAAAAGAAGGGAGAATTATGTTTTTCTTCATTAATATTTAGATATTATAAAAATTAGATCAGATAATTCAAATTGCATCACTGAGTATATTTTGTCAAAAAGTAATTGCTATTTGGTAATAAAAGTCATGAATATAAAAAAGTTATCCCAAACCACCCATATGACAAGTTATCGCTACGGTAAAATAGTTTTATAATCTTCTTTCCTTTCCTCCCATCCCCTCTCCTCCCTTGGACTCTTCATCTTTCTCTCATGTCCTTTGACTGTTTGACTACCCATTACTTATATACTATCAAGCATTTTTTCCATTTCATCTTGCCTCAATACAAAGAAGACGAAAATGATCTTTTTCTTTCACATTTTGTTGTTTCGATATTTCCCTCTCCAACGTAGGAAGTAAGGTAAGTACGAGTCATTACTAACAGTTTTCTATGATTCTTTGTGTTATCTTTATTCAACTGTGAGTTTGTCTTGTCTAGTTTTATTTCTAATTATGTAGCTAATTAACCATTCTTCTACCTCATTATAACTATAAACGTATAGTAGATGTTTGGTAGGGGTACTATAATTATGGTATTTTCAAATAAGTTATAGTTGTACCAGATAGTAGTACCCTAGTATGTTCTAGTAGTACCCCCAATATGTTATGATAGTACCCTAAATTATGTTTTGCTAATACCACCACTATTTCTTAATATGTAGCTAACTAACCAATTTCTACCTCATTATAACTATAAACGTATATTAGATGTTTTGTAGGGGTACTATAATTATGATATTTTCAAATAAGTTATGAATGTACCAAATAGTACCCCTAGTATGTTCTGGTAGTACCCCTAGTATGTTTTGATAGTACCCTTAATTATGTTATGCTAATACTACCACTATTTCTAAATATGTAGCTAACTAGCCAATCTTCTACCTCATTACAACTATAAACATATAGTAGATGTTTGATAGGGGTACTATAATTATTGTATTTTCAAATAAGTTATGAGTGCTTTTGATTTGGTACCCTAGTATATTCGAATTATTACCCTAGTATATTTTGGTAGTACCCCCAGTATGTTCAGGTAGTACTTCCAGTATGTTCTGGTAGTACCCCCAGTTTATTATGGTAATGCCGCCACTATTTCTAAATATATAGTTAACGAACCAATCTCTTGCCTCATTACAAATTTATGACTATAAACATATATTTGATGTTTTGTAGTACCATTGCAACATGTGATCTAACCGTTTTCTAAATATGTTCATTTTTTTCATTAGGGTAGTACCCCCATGTGACCTAACCATTTTCTAAATATGCTCATTTTTTTTTCATTAAGGTAGTACCAGGTCGCAGCCCCATGTGACCTAAATGATTCATACCATTTGCCTAACTTATTAAAAATGAAGGAATCGAATAAAAAATTAGGGATTAAAAAGAAATGTACTTGAAGCAATAATAGGAATTGTCATCCATATTAAGTAAAGCAAAATTATGATTTGTCATTCATATCAAGTGAAGTAAAAATTGATAAAGGTATCAAAACTACATAATCGCTAACTTAGTATTGTAATGCCACCAACAATTACCTAATTTCTATCCATTACAACAATGACAAAAATAAGTTATGGCATAACAAATGCAATTAGAGCATACTTCTTCCCTCTTGCATATTTGCACATAGCACCACGCACCTGGCACAACTCGTTTCTCATGTCTTGCATGACCTCCTGCAGTATATCTCTTTTCATTTTTCAACTTCTTAATTTTTTTCTTCCAAAATTTTCTTTTCCGCTTCCAACTGAGCAATAAATATCCATTTCCCCAATAGCTTCCCTTTCAATTCTTCTCACTCACTGACATTGGTTTTCCCAACATCTTCTACCCATCTAAAAAAATCGCAGTCTACAGTATTTGGAAAAAATAGAAACAAAATCAGAGAAGCAATTGAAAGGCATCCTATATTAGTTACCCATGTTTGATTTTGCCCTTCTGAGACCATAATGAGCTTTTGCAGAACTTCTTCCCCAAGTTGGAACCACTTCCCCAGACCATCTCAGCTTGAATCAATTTGGTGATAACCTTTGCTTTAACTTCACTACGAGTTGGAGAAGAATCAAGCCCGAGACATTAGACAATTCATTTGAATCATAGAAGCAGAAATATCATATTAATGGGAGATGGAAGCTCAAGTTGGGATTATTCTCACATGGTATTACCATGTAGTACCCCCAGTGTGTTATGTTGTACCTCAATATGTTATGGTATTTATCAGTAATCAATGATACCCAAACAGTCATCTGATGATTCATACCAATTCCAACGGCTTCAAGGATGTTAACTGTAGGATTTAACCAATGCTCTAACTTTATTACTTTCTAAATGGGAAAAAAATGTAATCTGCAGAAAATTGTTTTATTAAGTTTCCCATGAAATCGAACAATGAGTGTTAAAATAAGAATAAAGAAGAATATTCAGGGTTTTGGAAAAAAGTTTTAGTGATATAAGTTTTACAGTAAGTGATATTCTTGACTATTATTGGGAAAACATGGAAAAAAAATGTAATCTACATAGAAAAAATGTTTTCTTCGTTCCCATAGAAATCGAATAATGAGTGTTCAAATAAAGAAGAAGAATAATATATTAGGGTTTTGGAAATAAGTTTCAATTATATCGGTCCTTATCTAGATCTACTTTAAAAAATTACTTAGTCATGGGTGTGCTTTCTTCATACCTTTATGAAATCCTTGATGTGTGTTCGAGAAAGAAGAAGAAGAAGAAAAATACCATATATTAGGGCTTTGGGAATACACTTACCTACAGATCTTGAAAATTGATGGGATGGGAATGAGGAACCTGTAATAACGTCCTGATTCAAAGAGAAAGAAGAAGATGGTTTAAGCAAACTTGGATAGGAGAAAGAAGAAGAAAAAAATGCTTAGGGCGTCAATCAAGCGGCCAAAGATGAAAGCTAATTCTTCAAATTTCCTTTTTACTTGTGTTATTGTAGGGATAATTGGTCATAGGGGTAGTTTTGGGTAACTTTTTTATAATCATGACTTTTGTTATTAAATAACAATTACTTTTTGATAGAATATACTGAATAATCAATTTGAATTATCCAACTTTTTTATAATCATGACTTTTGTTATTAAATAATAATTACTTTTTGATAGAATATATTGAATAATGCAATTTGAATGATCCGTTCTGATTTTTATAATATTTGCATATTAATGGAGACAAAAATAATTCTCCAAAAAAAAAACTTTGAACCGGTTCTGCGGTGATCCACCGTCCCGGCGGAACCGAACGAAGTTCATTTGACTCGGCCCTATCGGTCTCACCAGTAAGGCGGCTACCCGCCGTCCAGGCAGAACTGGCGGATAGTGATTGCTCTTGGGTCTGACTAAGCAAGGAAAGATAGTCCAAAAAACAACAGTGGCCGAACTAATGAGCAATTGGGTAGCCGCAACCAAAAGGTCACTTGGCATTTAACTCTTGAATGAAAATCCCCCACTACTCTCGTCTGATTCGAAACAACGATGACTTCGAATAAAGTCATGTGTTAACAACCGAATGGTGGGAAGCCTTAATTTAATAATCATTGGAGACTGCTAATTGATCTTATCACACTTACTCCTCTTTGGTTTATATAATAATGATATAATTCCTTAAATGTAAGACAGGGTCATACCACTATATGGATAAACGATTTGTTCAATTTATATTGGCTATAATGTCATCTCATAGAACCCTCCATAGCTCTATCCTTATCATGTTTAAAATACCATTTACGCAGATATTACTCTTAATTTTACAATTAACCGTAGGACAATATAAAATAAAATTTATTTTATAATTAATCTCTGTTTTATAAAGTTTAGTAGGCCTAGGTTTTGCTCTGTAGGATTGAAGGGAACGTCGTCTTTTTTGTACACAAGTCAATCTTATGCAGCTATGCTTGAAACCACGTCTCATTCTATTGTGAAAGAGAAACATTTTAATCAACGAAAAACCATTCAAACAATGTTATGTATCCAATTAGTCTTGTATAGAATAAACAAGGCTGACGTTGAAGAAGTTCATAACAGGGAAATATTATCATTAAGAACTAAGAAGGGTATTATGACAAAGATAGTCTAATTGATGAAAAAAAAACTAATCAAATGTTGACATAAAGTGACGATTAGAGAATTAACTATTAAGAAGAAAATCATTTCCAATTCATGTGGAAACCTTTTAAACCATATGTAATACCCATAAAAAAAAAAAAGGGGAAATAAGAGGGGCTATTTTGTAACTTCTCAAAGTTGGAAGGAGCTCTTGATTAATATAGGAATGTTTTGTTAAAATGAGGTTTTCCCTCCGCAATCCTGACTTTCTTCATTTTCTTTTTTCTCTTTAGGAGAGGTTAGATGAACTAGGGTTTAAAAAAGGGTGGCTTCAAGTTTCAAGAAACATCAACCCTAAGTAAGTATTATTTTCCTCTCTTAATCCTTAGTAGTTAGGGTTTTCAAATGTTTAGATTTGTAAGTCTAAGGTTTTCTAAAACTTGAAAATATGAAACCCTAGAAGTGATTAGGATGTATCTTAGCCCAAAAAAACAGATTAAAGTGTTGATGTTTTAATGTTTGGGCAATTCTTTCTTGGAAACTTAGATTTTAAAATCTAAGATTACCTAAACTTTCACTTATGAAACCTTAGGAATGTAGGAAAGACATAATATTGAGAAATTTGTTTGGGAATTGGTATTTGATATATTTTGGTAGTTCTTGGACTAACAAACTTTAGAATTGAAACCCTAGAGGATTCCCTATAAGTTACAAAGAGCCACTTGTTTATAAAAGATTTGAGAATTTCAACCAAAAACCATGTTTTATGGCAAAATCCCTAATTTTGGGGATTTAAGGAATTGATAAAGTTGGAAAGTGGGGGATGTTGAGGCTCTTGTGGAAAATGTCCTAATTTATTTGAAATTCTTAAGGTAAAGAGCTTTTGAGATTTTAGATTTAAATATTTTAGTTCCTAGAAAATAAAATTATGAAATTATTTTTTTGTCTAATAGGATGTTATTCATATTATTGAGGTGATTTGTGACTCCTTGAGACTTCTTGGTTTTTGCTAGAACTTTGGAATAACGGGTAAGGAAGATTAATGCAACTTTTCCTATCAAACAAAATATTTTTTAGTATATGTGAATATGAGTACTTTTGGAATTTTCTAGTTATTTAAATCAAATACGTGTTTTGTATGGAAAATGAATTTTAGAATATTTACAATAAAGATTAGAAGTTATGGAGATATACTTTTGTATTCTTAGGAAATTGGAAACCTGAAGAAATATTTGACTTTGGTTTATATGGTCCCTCTCAATAGGTATAAACTTGACAAATACGACCCCGATCAATGGGTATAAACTTGACAAATACGACCTCGATCAATGGGTATAAACTTGATAAATACGGTCCCAGTCAATGGGTTATAATAGTTGACAACATGGTCATCGTCAACGGGTTATAATAGTTGATATTTTATTTGAAATAAATACTAATAAAAATCATGAGTATATGTTTTTTTTTTCTTTTTTGAAAAAAAAATTGGTGGATTGATGATTAGTACACAAAAAGTGCTCAAAACCTGCACGAATCATGGCTCAAAATAGCACTATTTGGATACTAATCATTTGATTCGCTGGTTTCGTAGCATCCACAGGGTAGAGATTTGGTGCTCGGAATCAATAATATTTATAAACCTAAACCTGCTGCTGCTTAGTAGCATAGCTCTGCTGCAGTATAGTAACTTCTAGGGTCGATTTCTGAGGATGAGTTTTCTTCGTATAGGTAACCAACAGTTGAGTCAAAATGGTGATTTCACTTTAGATTTTAGGTTTTTCATAAAAACAGTGGGGTTGGTGATTTGAAGACTGCTAGTAAAATGTAATAAAATGTAAAAAGAACTCCTTGAAGTCTCGGGCCACTGGGTTTGGAGCTTTAGGGCAACTGAGAGGTCCTCGGGTCCATTTCCTCGTATTGGGGAGAATGACCTATAGTCATTTCCCGAACCGGATCTTCATTTAGCTATAAAACCGAACCACTATGGTTTCCTCTTGAGAAATATGTTGTGGTCATTAATGTTTCAAGACAGTAAAAATTGATCATTTGATCTACCCTACAGTGACAAATAAATGGCAACTAAATGAGCATCAGTGGATCTAGTAATTAGCATCCACCGAACCCTAAAAGATTGCCAAGTTCTGGTCAATCAGGATGCATCAAAAGGATTTAAACCTAAAGTGAGAGATAGAGGCATAAATGACAACAACTGCTTGCGTTAAAAACAAGATGACCAACAGTTTACCTAAAACCTGCCAGACCATGCTCTTCAAGGATAAGGAGCTTAGCCAACCATCCTCTGAGTTTGTCATCCTCAGGGGTTGTTTGACAGAGAGAAAACAGAAAATGAGGAAAACAAGGGAAGAAAACAAGCGGGAAATTTGAGGATTTTCGCGCTAAATTTATTGTATTTCGTGATATGTACGAGCCTTGAGGCGGGGCTTATATCTTGCAGAGTCAAAATTACAAAATGTATAAACTACCAAACAAACATAGAGGGTAGTTTAGGAAAAAGGTACAAAAAGCTGGTAAAAAACGGGGTCAACAAGGCACAGTCGTAGGTTGCGAAGGTGCCTTTGCGGGAATTCTGGGTTGCGAAATTTTCGTAACCAGCCAAAATTGTCTGGTGTTTGTTTCTTTTGTTTTTGCTCAATTTCAACCCGACTTACGATACGCAACTCCGAGTTCGGCTTGGATTTTTCGTGTTTGAGTCGACTTGATGACTTTTGCCTAATTTAGCTTGCAAAAACTACAAAAATGGCCACAAAATGCGATCAGTAGTATAGTCGGGACCTTGGTGTGCCAATTAGAGTTAGTGGGTTGATTAGTACACAAAGTGCTTTCGAAACACACTAAACAGGGCTCAAAATATCACTATTTAGGTACTAATCACTTCCCCCAACCGACACATTGCTAGTTCCTTAGCAATGATAGAAAGAAAGAGAGAGCAGGTAAATTATGTTCACAATTGGTATTTCAAAAAGAATGTAAATGAGTTATGCCTAACCCTCAGTATGAATCACCAAAACCCTACTCAAAAAGCATCCGCAGAGAATGAATGCCATATAGAATCAAGCTTTAGGAGCATCAACTCGAGAAAATCAGCACGAAGCTTCCACCCCAAAATCTAAGTGTTTATATGATCGGTTTTTCGACAATGAGCGCGAGCTGCACTCTCCCCTAACCAAGCTATTGTCATAACTAAGAACATTGACCGACCAAAATAAATCAGGATCCACTCTTATTCCACAATTCTTTGTGTTGTAGGGGTGTAATGCTGAGGAATCGACTTAATCAAAGTCCATGTAAAGGGGATACACCGATGACTCCCAACCAATCAAGGCTTAGGGCATTAAGTCATAAGGGTCTTTCAACCACCAACTCTTCAGGTTTCACCGGGACTCAGGGCCAACCAAATCAGCACCTACGGCTGTTAAACCTCACCTATCCACCCATGTAGTGACCACTAAGCCGGTGACTCCCAACCAGTTGGCTTAGGGCACCAGTTTTCAAGACTTTCATCGTATACCCCTCGGACCGTGCTCGGGTTTCAAGGCAAAGCGTCACGACTTTTCTATTATTTTTCTTTTTCTTTTTCTTTTCCTTTTCTTTTGGAATACTTCATTTGGCCTTCTTTTCTTGGGGTCCTTAACCTATGCAATTAATTCAGCGAAACTAGGGTAGGTTTTTGCAAAGTTTAGGAGGCTAGAAAGTTAAGGTAGCAATGAAGAAACGTGTACCTTGTGTGTGGTTAGCTAAGGTGGAAGAAAAAGCTGAAACATGAGACTGTTCATCCCTACTTAATCATGCATGGAACTAATCTAACACCGATATGGGTGGGCGGTGTTTCAAATTTTTCAAAGCGTAAACTAGGCAAACACACAAAAAAATGGGTGCCCCGAAATAGGTGCAATTTTGAATTGAAAATAATTTATATGGTATGTATAAAAGATATGTGGCTATATTTTATTTCACAAAAGACAACTCTTTGCCCAGCAAATGATAAATAGCAAACCCTTTAGACATCACGAAATGGGCTTATTTCAAGATGCTAATATAAACATGCATGTAAAGCCACTTCCTTCGCTAACTCTCCCCTGACCAAATGTCGCATTGTCATGATGGGCTCGGATTGGAAGAAGTTAGAGAAGGAAGTGCTACCTCCTCGATCGGTAGAGTGGAAGGTCGTCCTCATCACGGGTAGGTTTGAGGTGATCTTTGATGTAGTTGGAGGAGTGGCTTCTACTGCTGCTGCTACTAGTAAGTCAAGAGAGGCTGCGAGAAATTTGTTTGGGCGGTGGAGTCTTCAGCTCTTCTTTGGGGGAGGCTGGAGAGGCTTAGGTGAGCCTTGATGCAGGAATCGGGTAGGCCCAGGTGACTCTGAATTTGCATAGGATGGCTTGAGTTTTGTCGGGTATGTGGTCTGCTGGTGAGGCCATGGGTACGCCTCAATGCGAGAGTCATCCTTTCGGCTAGAGAGCGACCTGGGCGGTCGTGAATAATGTAGACGTAGCTGAGAATGTGCAAACTGCATCCATGATGGCTAGGAAATTCCGAGTGGATATAGAAATATGATCACGATCGCGATCTTTGTGATGCTCGGTCGCTTAACTTGCCCCGTGGAGGCTGTGGTGCGAGGCCCAAGGAGCTGCAGAGTGCCGAGAAGGATCACCGGGAGCGGAAGTAGGTAATGGAGCGGTGGTAGTGGAGCTAGAGGCGAGAATCTCTTTGGAACTGAGGCTCACTCGGTATGCACATATGGAAGTGGGCTACGTAGGAAGGTTAGCTGTGCCCAGGCGGTCCCTCGGCCTAGCTCACGGGGTGGGAGGTGATAGACGGGGCATGATGCGCCACGGTCAAGCTGTGAGATGGCCTCGCAATCAGCCAGTGCTTTCACAGCCTAGAGGCTCAGCCAGGAGGGCCGTGTGCTCTAATACACAGCATAAAAAAGTCTTAGAACGGGAGAGTGGACTCGGCTACAGTCGGGTTCTACGATGAACCTTGTCCTCGAAATTAGACAAGGATGTCATGATAGGCTGTTTGAATTTGAACAAGAAACCCTCTGATATATGATATAGAGCCTCCAGAATGGCTCATCTCCTCTGTACTATGTGCTGGAGTGGAAAAAGATTCGACCACGGTATATGGTATATGAGGAGCATACTCGGAGGAAGCTGCCTCCTGAACAAGATAAGCCCGACTGTCAGGTACCGGGATAGTAGACGAACCATCTCCCTGGTTGAGGGATGGGGCCACTGCCTATAATTTGTCAAGTTGGGGAGGACCACCGGAAGATTGAACGTAGCTGCTATATTGTGGCTTGAAGTATCCCTGGTCGGCCATTGATAGCGAAATGAATAGCTTTCGGATTGGGCTCTCGCCTGGAGGTCATCATGTGGTAGAACTCTATGACCACCCAAGGTAGAATAACCGACGTGGGGTCATAAATGGCTCCAGGGAGTACCTCTGCACTAGTCGCATTGAATCTCGGAGCTTTGGATCTTCGACAAAGGCCGGGAGATCATAATGAGCCTCGTCGTGTAAATCCCTTGCACTGCAATTAGTATTTCTTGGAATAGGGCTGTAGTGGAAGTAGGGTTGCCTGATGATTGAGGCTGGGACAGGTCCATAGGGAGAGCTCCAATAGGACCCTGATTGGTTGGTGACTGGGGCTCCTGAAGCCTAGAACTCAAAGACTCCCCTAGGCCAGAGGTTCGGGCCCTTTTGGAAGGTGGGGCCCTCCGGGATGGCCTAGAATTTGGGGTAGAGGGAGGAACGGGACGACCACGGTATAATGCACGTGGGCGGATCAGCGGCAATAGGGCATAGAGATGGCGGCGGCCTGCGGAGACCCCCCGGTATGAGCGCCACAGGTAGGGAGCGGCGGCGCGTGGTGGGAAGGCGCGGCGGTGGTGCGGCGGGGCCAAGGTTGGACTGCCGGCGGGGAGGAGGACGGCGCGCAGGGTCGATCTTTGGCGTAATCTCCGTAGCGTCTTCACCATGGCTAAGGTAGAAAAGGAGAAGAGATGGAGAGGATGGGAGGAGGAGGATAGGAGCATAAATGAATTTGAAATGAAATTGAAAAAGAGGGGGTTTAAATAGATGGGTTAGGGTAGGTGAGAGGTTTAACCCATTTAATGTCCATAAATGGGTGGTTAATGGTTAGGGCTCAAAAAAAAAAAATGGAAACATTCATGGTGCTCAGGAACCGAAAGGTTTACAAAAGACGAAAAGGCAGAAGATGAACAGTGCGTAGGAGGGAATTTCGCAACCTGCGAATTTTGCAGGTGCAATTTACAAACACAGAAAAATTCCACACGCACTTGCACCAAAAAGCCCACACATACACTACACTTAAGCAGAATACTAAAAATTATAGAATGTACAAATGAAAGCGAGAAAATTTACAAAGAAAAGTAAGCCAAAATTAAGGAAATTAAGAAAGTCACAAATAAAACTTAAAATGAAACAAACAAAATTCCAACAAAAATTGGAGTGACTTCTAAGTTGTTGCAGAAATCACTCCCACTCAGGTGGCCTTTTGGATTCATGGAAATCTCCTCCTTGTTTGTTGTGTGTTGTACTGCATAGGGTTTCAGCCTTTGCCCTTTGACCTTGAACACCCTGTTGTCCTTGGAATTGAGTAGATCTACTGATCCATTGAGATAGACCTAATGGATGGTGAATGGCCCAGTCCATCTTGACTGAGCTTGCACGGAAAAGGTGGAGCTTGGAGTCATAAAGCAATACTTGGTCTCCTTGTTTGAAATTTTTAAAGGCTATTAGCTGATCATGCCACTTCTTTAACTTATCTTTTTCAATTTTTGAGTTGAAGTAGGCATCATTCCTCAGCTCTTCTAGCTCATTGATATCAAGGAGCCTTTTGGTAAGCTCTCCCCCATATCTGGATTCAAACTTCTTCACTTGCCCACCATACATATACCGATTTCCACGGGCGAGGTGACATGCCTTGCCATAAGCAAGCGATAATAGGGACATGCGGGGATGGTTTTTATGTGGATTACGTATGCCCACAAGGAATCCGGCAGAGACCAGTCGCTCGGTTAGAGTTCACCACTTTCATCGATGTGTCTTGCTTTCTGTTGGCTAAGCTCAAGCGACCCTTTGATGCGAGGATGGTCTGAGGTGGCCACTTTCTTGACACCATATTTAGTTAGGAGGTTCTGAGTTTTTGCGAGAAATCTGTGAACCTCAATCACTTGATTATGGCTTTGGGGACTCCCTCGTCCGGAGAGAAGATGTTTCTCCTTCGAATTTCAACACCACCACGTAGTGCTCTGCCAAGAAGAGCACTTCTTCAACCCCATTTTGACACATATCGACTCCCCGCAAAATGTAAATATATCGAAGAAATAAGGGAATGGCCACATGAAATCGATGCCTGACATCAGATAGATCAACTACAAAATCGGGTTCAAAAGGCATTATGTCTTGGCGGCAGAGATTTTCCACAATCTTTGGCATTTGTCGCATTCTCTTGCACATGGTATGGGCATCCTTGAAAAGAGAAGGCCAATAAAACCCAGATTATAGTACCTTCATGGCGGTTTTACGGGATCTGAAATATGCCTCTACATGCTCATGGCAGTAGAGTAGGCGGAAATCCCTTCTTTATTCTCCTTGAGGCACACATCTTCGATTATCGGTCGGCCACGGTGTTGTACAGAAGGGCTCTTCCCAATAATAGGAGTGAATTTTTTCAAATAAAAACTTCCTGTCTTGTGCCTTCCAATCTGCTGGTAACTCTCCTTTTGCCAAGTAATTTGCAATGTGGGCATACCAAGTGTTTTCTCAACTAGGAGTAGGGACTCCTCAAGAAACTCATCATTGATTGGAGGGTTGTGAGTGTTGTGTGCTATTGTTAATCTTGAAAGATGATCTGCAACAACATTATCCACACCCTTTTTGTCTCTAATCTGCAGGTTAAACTCTTGCAGCAGGAGAACCCATCTAATAAGCCTTGCCTTGGCATTTAGCGGTGGTAATTACTTCAAAAATTTGAGTGATCTGTGAAGATTATTATCTAACCCAGCCAAGTAAACGAATTTGTCCAAAGCATAGACTACGCCATTAGCTGCCGGTAGTGGTGTAATTCGAGCCTCGTTATCGATGCCTTGCTTATAATGAATACATAGGGCTTTCATGCTTCCTTACGGGAGCTGCTCGATGGCGAAATTCGCTTGCATTTATTACCTCGTAAGGTAACTTCCAGTTGGGGGCCCTCACTATTGGTGCAATGGTCAAATAAGTCTTGAGCTCCTCAAGCTCTTTGGCAGTTTTCTACATCCTGACGAATTTGACATCTTCTCGATAAGCTTATAAAGAGGCTTGGCAATTTTAGAAGTCCATGATGAACCTCTGTAAGCCTACATACCTTAAGGGTACTCCACCCAGTCTTCGCATTTGTGGGAGAGGGCAATTTGGAAATCATATCAATTTTCGCCTTGTCAACTTCAATTCCTTTCTTGGAAATGATATGTCCCAGCACAATTCCTTGGTTGACCATAAAATGGCATTTTTCCCAGTTCAGTACCAAGTTCTTCTCTATACACCTATGCAGGATGGTTCTAAGTTGATCAAGCATTCCTCAAAGCTCCCTCCATAAACTGTAATATCATCCATGTAAACCTCCATAATGCGCTGCACCAAATCACTGAAGATACTGAGCATGCATCACTGGAATGTGGCATGGGCATTACATAGGCCAAAGGGCATCCTCCTGTAGGCATATGTGCCAAATGGGCATGTGAATGTGGTCTTCTCCTGGTCTTCTGCAGCAATTCCAATTTGAAAATAGCCTAAATAGCCATCCAGGAAGTAGTAGAAGGGGTGGCTGAAAATCCTTTCGAGAAGCTGGTCCATGAAGGGTAGAGGGAAATGATCCTTCCTTCTCACCTCATTTAGTCCTCTGTAATTGATACATACCCTCCAACTTTGTAGTAAGGCGGGTGACATTTCCTCTCCTTTTCATTACGCCTGGGTGGTTACCCACGATTTCTTAGGCACAACACAGGTTGGACTCACCCAGTGCCTCGAATATGGGGTAACTAATCAACTTATAGCAACTTTAGGACTTACACTTACTTTATACCCTTCACGCATGTGAGGATTATATATGGCCTTTGGGATTACATATGGGACGTCGATGTCACAATCCAAAGAAATCGAGGGAAATTTATGTTCGACTATCTAGAGGATAGAATATGCAAATACCATGAAACAAAAGGAAGATATGAGTAGGGATGTTTGTTATTCCCACAGGTACATTAATGATGTTAATTTCGAATATCATTTATCTATTAATGTCTAGTATTAGAGTGACCAATTTAATCTAATTAGTTAAACACTGTCATTAAGATTTTCTATCTCACCAAGATGTACATGCCAGTTGTTGTTGTTGAAGTATAGGTACCATGGTGCTCGATTTAGCACAGTTAAATGATGACTAGCTACTAAGATTAGAACCTTTAGTTCATATGGAGTGATTGAGGTAATGAAGATAGGTTTGAATGTACATGTTTATTTCGATACTATTGTTTTCAAGTTGGTTGTAATTTATTCATTGTTTGTGTGTTTATTGATGTGGTGATTCATAGTTATGGGGGGCACTACTAGCTCAAGCACCTCAAGTGGAAGAGGAGAATGAAAGAGGCGATGAACCTCGTGAGGATGTGTGAGCACATCTAGGTCACATCTAGGTTCACCTTCTAGCGATAATGACAGTGAGGTAAGGTTTATAACATGATGACTTTTTTAGACCCATGAAGTATATGTTAAATATATAATGACCACATTTGTATTTTCTATTAGGCCATTATGGAAATAATATGGCAGCATGCTAAGGAAATGGTAAGGGTGTCTAAAGCACACTTCCGTGATATTGAGAAACTGAGACGCCCCCAACACGGCACCCTTGTCAGGCGAGGGTGTCTTATTTTATTTTATTGTTTTAATATTTTTTCCTGTTTACTATAAACTTGTTCATTCATATACAGTTAAACATTTAACTTGAAATATATTTTGTAGCGGTTGATTACAAAATATATTCAAAATCCATAATGAGTGTTCAACATATACAAATTTTACATTGTTTACAAAAACAAAGACATATACAAAATAGACCAAAAAGGTTCTCGGTGGGCACTTAGTGTTGCGTTAACCTTGATTGTTGATGTGGATTGTCCTGGCTTCTATTTTCTTCTTCTGTATCTAAACGGATGAAACACTCGTGCTAAGCTTATAGCTTAGTGGGAATAATACTCGTGGATAACCCCTAATAAGGATCATCACACTTTAGACACATGCATATACTTCTAACATATCATATACTTATACACATGCTCATACATATTTCACACATATCATTTACACATACTTATACATATCTCATACTTACTTATCATATCATGTTTGATTTCTTATCATCGTTCATATACATTTTTGTCATTTTACACTTTGCTTCTTGTTCTTGTCACAGTGTACTTGTCATCACATAGCAGTGTTATGCTTCTCATATCATGTCATTTATCATATTCAAATCATTTACATATTCTTGTCATTTGTTTGTATGTTTCATGCTTGCATATATCTTAGAAGTGGATACGGGAAACTATAAGGACCCGAAGGTACTGTTATCATTGTACGAGACAACAAACTATAAAGGCTTGAAGGCGCTGTTATCATTGTACGAGACGATGAACTATAAGGGCCCGAAGGATCTGTTATCATTGTACGAGACAATGAACTATAAGGGCCCGAAGGCACTGTTATCATTGTATGAGACAATGACCTCTATAAGGACTCTCATAAGTCAATGACCCTAACCTGGGCCAATTGATCAAGATAATCGCGTACTTATCCCTAATAGGCATGCACATCTATCCCCCTACCAGGTTCTAAGTAGACAATCCATTTTTATTTCATTTTCAGTACATATCTCATATCCCTGAATAACTATTGTTATCTGGTAATCATATGCAATATTTACGATCATTTACTCTTATCTTTGCATTTTTATGTATTTCCGCATACTATCAAATATTTCTTACAAACAAAGCTCCCTTTTTGACAAATTTTCTGGGTCCAATGGGGTCCAAACTTGAAGACACCTATTTCAAGGAGATTTGTTATCCTAGAAGTCTAGTTTACCAAGAATTTTGAATCATTCAATTTGGATGAGTGTAGGAAAAGTTATGGCCTAAACAACCAGGATCATTCTAATGTCAAAACAGAACCAGCTATGTCATGCAACATAGCTCCCCTTTGATGAATTTCTAGGTGCAATGGGGTCTAAATTTGCATACACCTATTTCAAGGATATTTGTTTTCCTAGAAGTCTAGTTTACCCAGAATTTTGAATCACTCGATTTGGATGAGTGATGGCCAAGTTATGGCCTAAACAACCAGGACCATTCTAATGTCAAAACATAACCAGCTATGTCATGCAACATAGCTCCCCTTTGACGAATTTCTGGGTACAATGGGGTCTAAATTTGCATACACCTATTTCAAGGAGATTTACTTTTATAGAAGTCTAGTTTACCCAGAATTTTGAATCACTCAATTTGAATGAGTGATGGCCAAGTTATGGTCAAAACAAAAACATGGGTTTTAAAAACGGACAACATCTCCCCTAAAACCCATCATTTTCTCTATACTAATTTTTCCTCCATTGAGGACCACAACCAAACCAAACAACTATATAACAACTTAGAGCAACCCCCAAAACTAAACTAAACCAATCAACTTCATTGTTGGAGGTAGGAGAATTCCTAAGCAACAAATAGGAAAAACTCAAACCTAAACACAATTCCATCAAATATCCATACAAATCCTTACACAGACAAGGATTCAAACTAGTATCCATACCTTAAAAGCTTCTCTTTCTTCTTCCTCTTCTACTTCTTCTTCTTCTTTTCTCCTCTTTCTCTCTCAAACGTGACCTAGCTCAAATGTGACAATTGCCTAAATTGCAAGACCAAATGTGGTCTTATCCATTTACATGGCTAAGGCCATGTTTGGCAAATGGCTTTTATGATTTATTACCCATTTTTGCATTTAAGTCCTCCTATTCCCTTTCATTTACACATTCTTTTCTCACATATTCTAATTAGGCATATAGTCTTATGATCTTATGACATTTGAGTCCTTAGTTGGTAAATTACTAATTTACCCTTGACCCTTAGATAAATTTCAGGTTTTGCTTATTTTATTTTTTAGCATTATTATTTCGAAAACTTTAAATTTGAACTGTATTACACCTCTAACATGTTATAAAACAAATTTAAAAGAGAAACTATGATGTATGAAACGTTGTTTGACGTATTACTAAGTGAAGAAACAAATGTTGAGACACCAAACACTCACCAAGTGAAGAAACAAAAGATGAGGATGCAATGACACCACCGAGGTCTCTTGACTCGCCTTCATCACCGAATGAGAGGGAATGTGGATCACAGTGTGGATGATGGCTTACCAAATAAGATGTTTCAAAGGGATGGAACTATGTTGCCATCCCTATCCACATGGGTTTTTGACACGTATCCCTCCCTAAAAAAAGGGAAAATGGTGAAGATGATGGTGAAATGACTTGTTAAGATGACATACATATACAAGCTGACATTTGTTGAAAGATGTTGTAAAGAATTCTTGAAAATTCCTCATTCAAATAAATTAGTAGTTGGCTATGTGCTTGATGACGATGCTAATGTGAGGTATTAGGAGTTATATTGTTCCTTCTAATCCTTCTATGATTATGCGCTTTTATTTTCATCATGATTAATTTTTTATTTTACAGTGAGGTATTGGTGTCAATGTTTGGGTACTATATAGCCCCCAACGAGATGAAAAGTTTAAAAGGAAAATAGTGGATCAATAGTATGGTAATGTATATTTTCCAATCTATATATATATATATATATATATATATATATATATATATATATATATATATATTTGTTAAACAATTACATTTTCTTATTTTTTTAACCATTGTGGAAAGGGACTCATGATTGCTCACAATAATTTATTTCTTTCTCCAAGGAATACCGATACCAAGAAAAGAATTTTCAAGGTACATCTCACATTATATACCTATTACTGGGTTACATGGTGGACTGCAGTGAGGGGCGGGCGCTATGAGTGATCCTCAATGCTCTTACGCTATATATTAATTTGTATAAACCGCTATTCATTAATTGTGGTGTAACGGCTATCAATGTGGATAGAAACACACGTCTCATTCACTTATCTTTGATGCCCGAGGTGACCTGTTTGGTCGAGCTCCCGACCCCCTGCTCCTCGATGCTCGAGGTTGTTGAGATGGTAGCATACCCGACCTTCCTGAGTCACTTTCCAAACAAGTCTCTGTCGAGTTTGAGTCATTCACGCGGCTTGCCATGTGATCAAGTTCGGGTCACTCACATGACTGCTACATGAACCTTAGCATATCACATTTCACTAGCCCCCCTAGCGTCGTTTCAAGCCATTAGAGTTAGAATGGAGGTACACCTCTTCGATCTTCGTGTGTCACCAAAAGCCATTAGTTCCGGATTCGATGTTGGACTTGACGTGCTCCCCAATTTGACCAGTGCCTTTGAATATTTTTCCCATATCATTAAGGCTCCTGTTTGTACACCTCCAAGGTCTCCTTTGAGGGATTTTCAAGCTGTATACCAAAAGAAACCTTCTATTTGTGCTCGCTTCGCTTCAAGGTCGGCATCTAAGCTCAAACTTCCATCGAGAAACTCCAAAGATGTTTCCATAATGATCCATATGCTCTAACATTGAGGAGGATAGAAAAGAGAAAAAAAAAATGCAAGAGACTCAACTAAACTCAAAATATGAACGAGAAGTAAGGTAAAGACATGGTAATAAAAAATAAATAAAAAAACTCTAAAACAAAGGCTAAGAATAGGAGAAATATCGCGATAAAAAAAAATGACACAAAACCTAATCGAAAATTAATGAACAGCTCAAGGCTATGATGCAATGAATAGCTCAGGGCTGTGGATGAACAGCTCAAGGCTGTGGATGAAATGAATAGCTCAGGGCTGTAATGAAAATGAAATACTCGATGATGCAAGCACTGTACGCCCCAAGAAGATCATAAATAGGGGGACGCCTCAAAATAAAGATCTACTATCTGAAAGAGGATCTAAGATTATCTCTAAAGAATGAGTGATGCTCCTAATGAACTAGAATAAAAGAAAATAAATGATCTAACGAAAACTAAAATGAGAGGATATAAAACTTGAAACTAAACATGATGAACAACTTCGAGCTGTGGATGCAATGAACAACTCTGGGCTATGATGAAAATGAAATACTTGATGATGCGGGCACTATAAAACCAAATAAGATCGTAAATAGGGGGATGCCCAAAAATGAAGATCGACTATCTGAAAGAGGATCTAAGATAATCTATGAAGAAGGAGGGATGCTCTTGATAAACTAGAATAAAGGAAATGAATAATCAAATGAAAGCTAAAATGAGAGGAAATAAAACTCGAAACTAAACATGATGAACATCTCTAGGTTGTTGATGCAATGAACAACTCAAGGCTGTGATGAAAATGAAATACGCGATGATATGAGCACTGTACACCCAAAGAAGATCTTAAATAGGGGGATGCCTTAAAATGAAAATCGACTCTCTAAAAGAGGATCTAAGATAATCTTTAAAGAGGGGATGGTCTGGATAAACTAGAATAAAGGAGGTAAATGATCTAATGAAAAATAAAACAAGATGATATAAAATTCGAAACTAAACATGATGAACAACTCGGGTCGTGGGATAATGAACAACCTGGGCTATAGACACTTTATAGATAGTTCTCTAAAGGCACGCCCTTAGCACTTGGTTGCACACTACATATTGCTTAATATGTGTTTTTTCATTAATTTGATATTCATACGTTGAATTGATACATTAATTCACTGAATTAATGAAGTCCATGATACATAACATAAGATGAAGGAAATCATGATGGGATCATGATAATAAGAGATTTCTATAATGTAATTATGTTAGTATCTAAATTATCCCTACAGGGATCAACGAGACCGGACACATTATTTATCCGTACGTGACTAGCACATGTCATACTTCTTGATTGGATCAAGCAGCAGATCTTATAAACTGTGATCATGAGATGATTAGAGTCGACATGTGATACTGCTAAGAATAGCTAAGTACATGAGACCCGTCATGAGACAATCATATGGGATTATCTATTTAAATGTATTACTTCATCATAATAGTGAAGCACCATTATCTGAGGTGCTATGATGATCTTTAGATGTTGATTCAGACTGACTCGATCCATGTCAGCTTAATGGAGGTCGCTTGATGATACCATGTATAGCTTCGAGGTATTCAGTGACTATGTTTTATGATTCACCATTCCCAAATAAAGGGAGAGTATACCTATGGCCTCTTGTTCGGATCATTACTCGGAAATATTTAGCTAGAGTGGAAATTTCATGAAGAGAGTCTTTAGGTGCATAATTGATGAGTAATGAGTCCGGAGACAAGTTCTAATATCACTTGGGCTAAATGTTGCAAAACCAGCCTAGTAGGAGCTACACTTTGTCCATGTTAGTGAAATGAAGAAATTGCACGGTATTTTTCTATGGAAGGGTTTGCAATTAGACCATTGACTCTATGATCAATTAAGGGTTATGATGTGTTGCTGGGATGTCATTATGACTTGCTTCGATTCAATGGTTTAACTGCTGCTAACATAACCTGGTAGAAACCTACTGTTATACAATTAGAAGAGTGTAGAGCCTATATGGTGCTAGATTTGATGTGATCCAAATATGAGTGAGATCAATCTCAAGAATGGAATGTCACGGGACTAGTGGAATCCCTAGCTCAAGGCCCCTCACTAAGGGAGATACAGCAAGCTTTCTTAGGTTTGCTTAAGGTCCGTGAAGGAACACTATAGTATAGGATGCGTGTAGCCTATCATCCCTTAAAGTGATGGCATTTTGAACATTTCATGAGCTAAGGTTTTCCTATAAAAGGACCTTTATTGAAAACCCTAAGACCAAGCCATTTGTCCATTTTTCTCTTGAAAGTTTTTAAGAGAGTTTGAGAGGGTGTTCTTCAAGAACTTCTTTTTGTGAGACTGGGTTTTTAGCTCCCTCTTCAAATCGAGACTTGGCTAGCACCGGGACTTCTTCCGAGATCGTGGCCTTAGAGGTCGTCGGCTCCACTCTTCATGTGGATACCGTTAGAGGCGAATATAGGACTTGGTTCGCTTCGGTCTTCACTGCTCTCGACCAGTAGATTGGTTTTTGAAACCGACATAAGGTAATCCCGTACACTCTTCTATGGTTTTGAATCAGATTTGATGCCCCAAGGGATCCATGGGAGGGTTTTGTTAAGATTTTTTTTTGTTTTCCGTTGCTTTTGGCATGAGATTCCACCTCAAACCCTATTACAGGTCGAGCACACCAGGTGCATCAAAATATGTTCTTGTTGAGTTTTTGGTTTTGGTACTATGTTTTTCTCAAAGCTTCTCGAAAAGAGATTTTTGGTTTGAAAGTATAGATCCGTGTTGTTCTCTTCTTGCGTAATCCGGTCATGACATGATCATGATTGTTATTATGAAGGAAAACAGCTTGATGAGATTAAAATCTCAAAGGTGGGATTTTCCGAAGTTTCCCGTAGTCGAAAACGCCGCAACGCCGCGACATTGTTCACCCGAACCTGTGCTGGCACATTCATTTCAACGCCACACGTTATTCATCCAGTTTGTGGAAATCGTCAACGGACAACATCGTGATGTGAGGACTGGCAGTGGGGTTTGGAACCCTCCCAACATTGTGACGCAGCAACGTCACAACGTAAGGTGCTGCTGGTGCCTTGTTTGTTTCCTTTCTCTTATGGTTTTGCACCAATTTCGAACACACTACTCTAGTATGTTTGAAATAGAGATGTGCAAGTTAAAACTGAACCGTTCAGCTTTAAAATTTCTAGAATCATGGATTTCAAAAACCATGTTAAAATTACTTATGAGAGAACTTTGGACAAAAATGTTCTTTTGGAAATTTTTCGGTTCAAGGAGTTGAATCGAGATTATGGTTCAAGGAGTTGAACTAGTTGGAGATTTAAAACTTGAATCGGGTTTTATGATTCAAGGAGTTGAATCAGCTAAAGATTCGAGAGTTGAATTCCAAGCCAGGATACAAGAGAGCCAATAGGGTTCATGATCTGCTGTTGAATCATTTTATTTTCTGAAATAAAAGGTTGTAGTCATGTTGAACAAAATGATATGGATTATTTTATTTCAAGTGTTGAAAAACCTTTTCTTATGCTTTTGAAATCATGGGGTACCGTTATCTTTAACTTTCAATGGATTGCATTAGAGAATGAAAGTTTAAGGGTGTATGTTGTCATGATGAATGATTATGGACTTTACCTAATGGTGATTGAGCATACGACATTTGATTATTATTTATTTTTGGGTAAATAGGGTCTGCGTGTCCCTACCTCTCTCTAAATTCTCTATATACTTCTCTTCTCATCTAAATCCCCTTCAAATGTAACTTGAGATTCTTCTTATTAAATGTATGTAATTAGATTAGATAGGGATTAGATAAAGCAGAGAAAATGCAATGAGAAAGAAGACCCACAACAAAGACTTGAAATCACTTACTATTGTTGGTTGTAAGAAGCACATATCCCTGCTGATATACTCAATCCATTTTGGCTCATGGAATTGATTTTAGAATGTCCATAATCATGTCATATAGTTAGAGTAACTATCATTATAATTTCACGAGCTGAATGGATAAAGCATGCTAATGAAATGATGAGACTTATCTAAAGAAACCCATTCATCATTAATATTAAGGTTAACGTCTTCCACTAATATGGTGTGAACCTGAGTTCTTCTAGAAATTGGGGTTGTTGGGTAAACCCAAGCCTTACTTTATAAGGACATGTTCTATCCATGGAAATGAGTTTTCTTGATTAGTGGATTAGCCTTAAGTAGACTCATTAGCTTGTTTGGCAAACCTAAGGTTAATGTTGGTTAGAGACGCAGTTGAGTAAGTGTACATAAGATGTACACGTATCATGAGTTGATAGCCCAATGATAGTGTACAAATCAAAAGTTGATAGCACTGGATTTGATAGTTGCATAGGATTGCATTTGGAATAAGATGCCTACCTATTGATCCAAGATGCATTTAATGATAAACCCAAGGCCATTCCCTGGTGATATTGGATTCAAGCACTCGCATACAATTGCAAATTAGTACGATCAGCATACCCACCTTGACCCGAGATAGCTTGTTAGGTAAACCCAAGGTCATTCTTGATGATATTGGATATCAACCCACTACTAGGAGAACCTCCATATAGGTTCTCTCGGATCAAAAGTGAGGGCTATGGATTCGTAATAAAATAGTGGGAGACATATTGCGTAATTATCAAGCCGTAATAATCATGCATTTTAAGTACAATCTAACATCATTTCTTTTACATATAGGTTATTAGAATCAAACCATGTCAACGAATGTAAACTCGCAATCGATAATGGATGCCAATATTTTGATCGGGCCTAACTTCTTGGACTTGCTAAAGGATTTGAGAATAGTTCTCAAAAAGGAAAGATTAGCCTATGTCATTGTTGAGCCACCTTCAATCCCCAAATTGCCGATGCACCTGTGCCGCTCGTAGGGCATATCATAAACGCTTGGTTGATAGTGAGAGGGAGGGATTGATTATCCACACCTCCATGTCACCTGAGTTTTAGAAGTAGTATAAGACTGTCGATGCAAATTCCATAGTACGCCATCTAAGGGAACATTATAATGAGCAGGCAAGAACCGAAGAACAAAGTCTCCGAACAACTTCGTTTTAAGATGGGAAAACGAATAATCCCTCAAAGGTGCATGTATTGAAGCGATGTATGAATCATTACTGAGAGGTTGATCATTCGTTATTGATTACCACCCAAATAGTGTTGTTCCATACTCTTAACACTTCGGGTTTTGAGCACTTTTTGTGTAGTAATCAGCCAAATTGACCCAGTTGGCATGTTAAGGACCTAACAATGCTTCTGATCAATTTTATAGCAGTTTTTGTTGTTTCATAGGCTATAAATATTGAAGATAGGGATGCAACTCGAGCATGAAGAAATCAATTGGAACTCAGAGCTGTAGAACACAGGGCAAACAAGGCAAAAAACATAACAATTTCGCAAGGGCTACGAAATTTCGCACCTTGCGAAATTGTTCTGCCCTCTTTTCTTGACTTTTTTACCTCATTTTTGTGTTTTCTTCCCAAATTACCCCTGTAATAGTTTACTGCTTTTGTCATTTTGGTAACTTGCATTGTATTGGGTGGTATATAATGCCCAAACAACACTTTGTATGGATCAAACTTTTCATTATTGAAGTTTGGGGAAGCTTGTGAAATAAGCTCCCGTTTTCTTCTCATTTTCTCTCATTTTCTCACTAGCCAAACACCCTTTAAGGATGACAACTGATATGACGATAAGAGGACTAAAATATAGTCCTAGGCTAAAATCTTAAATATACAAAAGTAAAGTTTAATAAAATTGGGGTTGAGGATTCACTAAGTGAGACAAACTAGAAATGGATCAATTAGAAACAATCACTTTCTGCATATTTTTAATTCATAGCTCAACCATCAATTGGAAAACTGAGTTTGTCAAAGATGCAAGGTAGTATGGTTTGGATTTCTCCCTCAACCATACTTTTCACTGATTAAAGGTTCATATTCATTTATGAGACATGATTCTAATTAGTTACTTATAATATATAACCCTCTTTATAAGATTTAAGTATATTTCCTTTTCAGTACTTCATACTCAGATC
The DNA here is from genome assembly GCA_016808115.1 of Tetrastigma voinierianum. Taxonomy (NCBI): domain Eukaryota; kingdom Viridiplantae; phylum Streptophyta; class Magnoliopsida; order Vitales; family Vitaceae; genus Tetrastigma; species Tetrastigma voinierianum. Next base: position 179,036 of record JAEQBH010003344.1, on the reverse strand, counting down.
TTAGGACCAAAGTACTTGCCCCATAGACGCATATTAAAAGCCTTTCTCCACTTGATTGGAACCTTATCTTACACTTTCGATGAAAATTTCCATCTTCTTACTGTATCTCGCCTGCACGAGATCGAACCACCAAGAAAGATGAGAGACCTCTGGTGATGTTGTGATACTTCATTCAACCATCCTCCACCAGGCAAGTTGGTGATCTATCTCGAGTAATCCTTCTCAAAGTTCACAGTTCCATAATATTAGTCTACCATACCCATAAGGAACCGCTTCACACTCGTGATTCTCCACTGTGTCACTTAGAGGGCCTCCTGGAAATCAGAGCGAGATATAGTACCTTGCATTGGATACATGGTACTAGTACTGAGAACAAGTAAATTTATAAACAATACAAATCAAATAAATTCAAGATTCTAATTAAAGCTTTCTTCCACCTTATGCAGAAAAATGACTATCATCAATGACCCATTTCCAATGAGCTCAACTTTTCAAAACTGGTTTACTCATATCAATGACTAATTGATCAGGAAAATTCACTAAAATCATAAACGAACTGAAATAAATGAACTCCAAAAACCTTCCAGCATCCATTTAAATCAAACAGTAAATGAAAAGAAAATTTATAAAGAAATACCAAATAAGTTGCACTTCAAGACAATACCAAATCCGTAAAATTACGTAAAAACTAACAAAATAAAACTATATTGGGCTAAATATACTAAAATGGAAAATAAAATAAAAATGTACAAGAGTCTTCAACCACCCAAAAATCCTGGAGCCCCCGAAAGAACTGCACACATTGCCCTAGAAGCGTGTATTTATAGGCTTTCCAATGTTGGGTCTCACTTCATTAATTGCGTTGTGGACTCCCAAAATTCTGGCCCAAATTGGTCTTTTTGTAGCGACATAGAAAGGTTTGTCGCGACAGAGCTTTTAGTCTTTGTCGCTACCAGTCGTAGTCTATATTATGTCGCGACTGCTCTTAGGCTGTTTTGATTGTGTCAAGACATACTTTGATAATGTTAAGTGACATTAAATCGATTCAGCCGGGTCTGTTTGCTCATCAATGCCTTGTGTCGCGACACCAAACCTGTTTGTACCTAGCTTCTCATGTCCTTGTTCTTCTGGAGTTTGTTGTGACATAATTTTCCTTGTTGCAACAAACAATTGCTTTTCAGCTTGTCAACTCTATCGTGATAGAGTTTTCCCTATCGCGACAGGATTTCTTTAAGTCCTTAGCAATTTCTGTCGATACAAGAACTCTTTGGTAGCGACAGACTTTTCTTTTCTGATTCTTATCGCTTGATGAGTTGTTTGTCATGACATAGAATTACATGTTGTGACACAATTGTCTTGGTCATTCTCAGTTCTTCTTCAATTTATGTCGTGACCTACTTTTCTCTATCACGACAAAATTTTATCATTCCATAGCTTTTATTGTCGCCACAGAAAACTTCTTTGTCGTGACACAAGTTTTGCCTTCAACTCTTGATAATGTCGCAACAAGAATTTCTATGTTGTGATTCTTCTTGTGTTGCTCTTCAACTTCTTATCGCGATAGGGAATTCACTTCCTTCATGCTTTATTTGTTGCGACAGAGATTTTATTGCTCTTGGTTGTGAATTCTGAATGTTATGTTGCAACAGGATTTTCTTTATTGGGACAGAAATTTCCCCTTGAGTTGGCTTGGTGCTAAAAAATTTGTCGCAACATAAAAACACTTGTCTCAGTTGACTTGTGTTGTAATCTGAGCAATTTATGTCGTGACAGAATTGTCTTTTGTCGTGACAGAGTTCATCTGTTAGCCTTCAACTTTTTATGTTGCGATAGAAATTATATTGTCATGACATAGCTTCTTTGCTCTCTATTTTAATCTTTGTCTCGATAGAGCAATGGATTGTCGCAACAGTTTTCTTCACACCTTTCTTCAATAATGTCGCGACAGAGAAACTCTTTGTCGCGACATAAATTTCTCTTTTGCCATTGAGCTCTGTCTAAACTTTATTGCGACATTTAGTCAGTTGCCACAACATAGTTCTTTTCGCCCCTCGTTTGAATTTTGTGTCGACATGGCCAAAAATGATGTCGCGACACGTGACCGCTGCATTTTCCACCTTTGCTTCTTTTCTCGCTTGTTTTCTCTTTTTTTCAAATAACACCGCAAACATAAAGTCAGAATATTCCAGCATCAGGTGTGCTACAAATAGATTTAAAATTGTTAAAAACATGCTAGAAAAATGGATTAAAACTAGATAGTTTAAGACTCATCAACAACTCAGAGGATGAGTGGCTAAACCCCCTCCTTCCTTGAAGTAAAAGGCACGGGGCAAAGGAACCTGAGTCAAATGAAGGGTTCCCATGTTTTCAACGAAGGCATTCACCGACATTTATGTGTTTTCCTTAAACTCTAGGTTTAGATCCCTTCGAGTTACCTTGAATTGTTAGTACTTGGTAAGCTTTCAGGGCTCATTGGATGTTTATTGCTAGATCCAGTGATGTTCGTTAGTTATCATTTATGAGCTATTGGAAGGTGAGTCAAAGAGACATGTTTTTACCTGTCGAGACCACAATGCTCGTGAATGCCATTTTCAAAGGATAGTTATTGAGGATTAAGTTTTATAGCTAAACCAAGATCCGATTTGGGAAGTAACTATATGTTACTATCCCCAATGCGAGGTAAAGACCCCGAGAAACCCTCATTTTCCCTAGGAACCTAAGCCCACTGACCTAACCCTTCAAGGATTTATATTTTACATTTTTACTTCATTTTACTTTTAGTTTGTACCACACAAATCTACTCTTTTTATAACAACCCAAAATCCAAAATGAAATCACCAGCTTAAACTTCACTGTCAGTCATTTACACGAAGAAAACCCTATCTCTCGTGGATCGCATCTCTGAACCACCGTACTATAGTAGCTATGCTACGCCGCACAGGTATTAAAGTTATAAATTTTGTTTTGATTTAAGAACACCTATTGATTTCAACTGAATCAAATGGCTGCCGTTGTTTGGATGGTGCCTAGTGCAAATGACAATTTGTCGAACACTTGTGATCCTCATCACAAGCTCGTGAATTTCTTTCTTTTTCATTCTTTCTAGCAATTTATCATTAGGTTACTAATTTCAATGTACTATTTATACCTTTTATTTTTCCTACTAAATTAACCCTTTGTAGACTGTTTTGTTTCTTTTTTTTGTGTTGTCCCGTGTTTTTTCAGGTGCGTAGAGTTTATGTTCCAATGGTTTAGGAATTCGTATAAGGTATTAGTAAAAAATCAGAATTCCATGTAATCCGATTCTCAATATTAAGCCTTAATTTTAACACAATGGAACCTCCACCTGAAGAATAGCAAAGTCAGTAGTAGGCAATGGAAATGAATCCCAATGCATATAGATCCATGAGGGACCACATACACCCTCCTCGGATGAGTGCACCCTCCTACATTGTGCCTCCAACTGAGCAAATGATTGTTAAGCCTTACCCGGTGCCACTCCTTCCCACTTTTCATGGCATGAGAGGAGAACCCTGACTCACACGAGGAAGTTTGAGGAGGTCTGCACACCTTCATGATAGAGATCACACAAAGTGGATCATCGAGGCTCGCTTTTTTTTCTTTCACATTGAAGGATAAAGCCAAATTTTGGCTCAACTCCCTAAAGCCAAGGAGCATACGAAACTGGATAGAGATGCAGGCTGAGTTTTTAAAGAAGTTCTTCTCCACTTACTGAACAAACAGTCTGAAGAGGTAGATTTCCACCTTCTCAGTTATTGAAAATGAAAAATTCTATGCATGTTGTGAGAGGTATATGAAAGCACTCAATGCTTATCCTTACCATTGGTTTGACACATGGCTGCTAGTTAGCTACTTTTATGATGGAATTTCTCCTGCCATGAAGCAATTACTGGAGACTATGTGCGAAGGAGATTTCTTGAGCAAAAATCCAAAGGAAGCCTTGGATTTCCTGAGTTAAGTGGCTGAGGCATCAAAAGGTTGGGATGAGCCTAACTTAAGGGAGATGGAAAGAATGAGACCTCAATCCAGGACAAGGGGTGGCATGTACTCTCTTCCGGAGGACATGGACATGAAAGCCAAAGTTTCCACCTTAAGTATAAGGTTGGAAGAATTAGAAATGAGAAACCCGCATGAGGTGTAAGCAGTGACTGAGATTCCTATGCCAACCAAGCCATGTTCATTGCTGCCCATTGAGCATCTGAGAATACGTCCAACTGCTCCAGCTGATGGCAGCGTTGGAACAGCGAATGTGTTGCCGGGTCAATCAAAACCATCAACCAACGCACCATATGGAAACACTTACAAATTCTACCAAGAAATCACCCAAATCTTCCTAGAAGCCAAACCTCCACAAGATGCACCTTCGGCTCCTCCACACATAAGCCTTCAACCCTCCTCAACATCACAACCACAATCAACTTCTCATTTGAACAGCCATTATAAATTTGAGCAAGGTGGTGGGTAACTTTGTGGAAGAGCAGAAAGCAGTGAATGTGCAGTTAAATCAGAGAATTGATACTATGGAAAGCACCATGAACAAGAGAATAGATGGGTTCCATAATGAAATTGCCCAAAAATTTGACAACCTGCAGTATTCCATCTCAAGGCTCACCAATTAGTAGCAAGTGCAGGAAAAAGGCAAATTTCCTTCACAAACCCAGCTGAATCCTGAATCCACTGTGCAGACACTGCAAGGTTTTCTTCCCAAGATGGATGAGGTGAAAGCCATTATCACTCGAGAAGTTGTAAAAGGCCGATCAACCATCGCTTCAAAACCACTCTGGATGAAGCCAAAGAAGGACAAGATGAGGGATTTCCAAAAGAATACTGATCAAAGAAGATATGATGAAAAAGAGCATGCCTCCACCTTTTCCTCAAGCACTTAGATGAAAAAAGGGGGTGAACAACCCAACTGAGATTTTTGAAGTTCTGAGGCAGGTGAAAGTTAATATCCCTCTTCTAAACATGATCAAACAGGTTCCATCATATGCCAAATTTCTCAAAGACTTGTGTATTGTAAAGAAAGGACTGAATGTGAATAAGACTGCTTTCTTGACAGAACAGGTGAGTTCCATCATCCAATGCAAGACCCTAGTGAAATATAAAGATCCGGGATCTCCTACCATTTCAATGAACATTGGGGAAACTTATGTAGGCATATTATTAGATTTGGGGCCATGTCACTTGTTACCTTACTCATTTTAGCTAAACAGCTAGGGCTGAGAGTCGCCTTTCCACTACCATCACCTTGTCTCGCGACATATCGTTAAAATTCCAATAGGGATAGTTTTAAGATGTTTTCGTGAAGGTGGATAAGTTTGATTATCCAGGACTAAGTATTTCATCATTTAGATTTGTGGATACAGTAGCTACTATGTGCCTTGATTATATTTTGAGGCTATTTTGGCTACTCTAAATGCCATCAACTGTTTAATGGAGTCATGTATCTTACATTTGGCAACATGACACTGGAGCTCAACATTTTTCACTTGAGCAACAAGCATGAACCACTAGAGGAACAAGAACATGAGGTAGTATGCTCCATTGTGTCATGGCGGAATTAATGTGCTTAAACCGCAAGAGAAGCTAATGGAGAGTATAGAGGAGTTTGATGAAGAATTATTTTCCCCAGTCACTCCTCCAGCACCACCAAACAAGGCTTGAAAAAAAAAATGGGTTGAGTGGACTTAGTCTCCCCTGAGACTGTAGAGTCCACTCTTTTTTTTTTTGTATTTTGTTTTATTTTGCATTTGCTTTATTCATTTTTTTTATTTCTTTATATTTTCTCTAATTTTAAGTTAATCTTTATTTATAGCTTCTATTTCATTTTCCTGTTTTTTTTTATTTGAATTTTCCTATGTTTGTTTTTGCATGTTTGTGCTTAATTTTATGTAGCAAGGAGGTCTAGTAGCTCACAAATGAACTTTTGCAAGGTAATTTTGTGTGGTCACCCAATCTGTAGATTTTTCGCAAGGGCTCAGTACTTGTAACCCGTTTAATTTTCTACGCGTCCCCAATTCCCTTCACATTCTTCCCCAACCGTTTTTTATCCTCCACCTCCCCAAACCCTTCACATTCCATCATCTCTTCAACCCTTCACATCCCCCATCCCCTATCCTCCATTAAATAGAAACTTTAAGCCCTCCTACAAACACCAATCCCTACGAACCCTTCTCATCCATTCAAACCACAAATATGGTAGCACCTCATAGGAGGCCACAGCCCTTCGTCCTAACCCCGTGTGAGGCTCTCGTCCCCTGGCCAGTGCACACGGTTGTCGCTCGGCGCTCGCCGGCCCTGCTGATTCTGAGCCCGCCGCACTGCCACGCCCAACCCCGCCGCCCTGAAGAAGTGGGGTTCGAAACCGAACCAGACTCTCCTTTTACCACTTTTCCTTCAGACTTTGGTAGTTCCAAGTCTTATAATTAAATCAAAATATCTTAAACAAATAGACAAAATAAAACTACCACCGTAGTGGTGTTTACAGTGTCAATAAATACAGTTCTGAGTCCCATTTACATTTACATATACAAAAACTTTACAATTACATTTACATAATAAGAGAGAAAGACCTACAAGTGATGAACCCTTACTAGTGTGCTAGCCCAACAGTATGCGGAAGATCACAGACGTCCTCCTCTGTACCTACACGGATAAAAACCTGTGCTAAGCTTATGCTTAGTGGGAAACATATGACTTATACGTATACACACACATGCATCGCATTTTACAAAGAATCATATACGCAATAGATTGTCAATAACAGATATCATAATTTATCATGAATTCACATAACAAACTTATACACATACTGTACTCATAGCAGACTTATACTTGTTCAGATCTCCCGTAGGAGTTACGGAGCTTATACTTATAAGGAGGTACCCATAGGTACTACGAAACTTATACTTATACAGAGGTACTCATAGGTACTATAGAACTTATACTTACAATGCAGGCACCTCATAGGCACTCAAGAACTTATACTTACATGTAGGCACCCTCGTGAGGCAATTTTCTCTGCAGTAGAATGATGTCCATTACTTTACTCTTATTCGTTAATCAAACTTTTTTTCATATAACTGTTGAATTCTTATTGAATTCTTAATAAGGAATGATTACACACAACACAAGAAGGTGTTCCAAGGTAATCAGATATGACTGGGTGTCGAGCACAAAGGTGAGTACCGAACCACGATCGAACGTGTCTCTGCCACGTAATTGTAAGGGTAACATTCAGTGTGAGCGTCATACTAATCGAACGTGCTCGCCCATCGTACGGGCGGTCAGATTCAGCATGAGTGCTAAAGACTTATCAAAACGTGTCTCGCCCACGTAATGTAGCTACCGTAGCACTAGTAGGGAGTGTCCAACGATCGTGACGTGCCCGCGCATGTAACAAAAGTCCCAGGTCATTCAATATCTGTCTTCTAAATCCTACAATTATATGTATTCAACTACTATCTTACAATAGTACACGTTTTCTTGCCACCATCAACACCACGAGGTGGTGAGGTACCGTACGCTTCCACTCTGTTATTCCTATTTCAACCCCGTAATCATTGATTAGGTTCCTATACCCTGTAGGCGAATTTTGAGCTTAACAATGTAAGAATACCAAAAATCGTGGTCATGGACCATGGTACCGATACCACTTGATCGGTACTGCATTCAACTGCTTCGTGAGTGGCACTCAGACACTTGATGGAAAACTCCACATTCACTTGCCTCACATATGGTACCTGTACCACCCTTTGTTCGTACCGCATTCAGTCGCAAAACTACCCAGAAATGGCCGATTTTCCCTCTTTCACTCACTTTTCTTCAATACATCTCCTCACTTGCATCCCACATCAAAACCTACCATAGAATCCACCAAAAACCTCACCATAAACAGTTGTAATGGTGGTTTATAACTTCTTGTAACCAAACCCTAGGCAAAAATTCCAAGAATCCATACCAAAGTCCACCAATTTATACAAAACCATAGGAATATGAAGGACTCCATATTTATCTTATACAAACTAGGGTTTTTCAACCCAACTTCCATCATATCTAGGGTTAGGATAAATTCCTAACTAAACCCTAGGTTTGGAAACCATAGAAATCCCTACAAAAGTCCAAAATACACTTGATCCCATACAAAATTCATAGTTTCCATACAAAAATCCAAAGATCCTTACCTTTCTAGGCCTCTTCTTCTTCTTTTTCTTCTTCTTTTCTCTTCTTTCTTTTCTTCTCTTTCTTCTCCCAATCCGTATGAGTTTTGGGCACTCAAATGAGATATTTTTGGTCTCATCCCCTTTTTATAGTTAGATTTCCTTTTATTTGCACTTTAGTCCTCAAGTTCCTTTCTTTTTGCAAATCAACTTATGTTATATACTACGTTAGCCCATATTCTTCTTATCTTATGACTTTTATTCCCCTTTTTGAAAAATTACAAATTTACCCTTGTATTTTGTACAAATCTCTGGGTTCCTCGCTTGTAATGCTTTTGAATTCAAATTATTAAAAAATTCAATTTATTCATAAAAATACCCTAAACATGCTAAAGACTATCAAGTATATTTCAAGTGTTACAATTCCTCCCTTAAAAATAAATTTCGTCCTCAAAATTACTCGAACCGAAGAGTCGAGGGTACAGCCTCATTGTCAAATTCTTGGTTCCCATGTCGCTCTTCCATACCGTGGATGCTGCCAAAGCACTTTTACCGCAGGGATTCTGCTTGTTCAGAACTGCCTTTTCATGATCTAGAATAGCTTTCAACTCTTCCTCGAAAGTGAAATCTTCTTGTACTTGTATATCTTGAACTGGTAATATGTGCGATGTGTTAGAACGATATCTCCGGAGGGAGTGCCAAATGATATGCTACTGGTCCAACCCTTTCTAAAATCTCGTAAGGGCCAATGAATCTTAGACTTAGTTTTCCTTTTCTTCCAAAGCGGAGTATCTTTTTCCACGAAGATACTTTTAAAAACACTTTGTCTCCGACTTCATACTCTATATCCTTGCTCTTCAAATTAGCATAGGACTTTTGTCTATCACTGGCAGCGAACCTTTGCCGAATAATTCGAACATTTTCTTCTCTGTGTTCCTTTTACTAAATCAAGACCACACTTATGCTCGCTCAACCTGGGCCCAACACATAGGAGTTCTACATCTTTTTCCATACAAAGCTTCATACGGGGCCATACCAATACTGGACTGATAACTGTTGTTATAGGCAAATTCCATGAGTAGAATATACCTATCCCAACTTCTTTGAAAATCTAACACACAGCCCCGAAGAATATCTTCCAACACCTTAATCACTCTTTTCTGACTCGTCCATCTATTCAGGGATGGAAAGGTTTAAATTCAGCTCGTACTTAAAAGCTAACCGGTAATTCCTTCCAAAATTCTTGACGAAACCGTGGATCACTGCGGAGTTAATCTATCGATAAAAGAATCCCATGCAATTTTTCAATTTCATTCACATAAAGTTCCACTAGTCGATCCACCTGGTACTAAGCTCTGATTGGTAGAAGTGAGCTTCGTCAACTCGTCTCACACTACCCAACCGCATCATGCTTCCTTTGGGTGAGGGAAAACCGATACGAAATCCATAGTAATGTTATCCCACTCCATTGGGGAATTGAAGCACCAATAAATCGATGGTACTGTGACCACTCTTACTTGTTAACACGTCAGACATTTAGACATGTACTCAGAAATGTCGTTTTTCATCCCTCGCCACCAGTAATACTGCTTCATATCCTGGTACATCTTATCACTCTGTGGTGCATGGTGAAACAGATGTGGCTCTCTATATAATATCTTCTTTTTCAAATCTATATCATTCAAGACACATAATCTCGCCTCCCTGTACAACAAACCTCCAGCTATCTATAGCACTCACTTTGTCTCCAGCATCGATTAACTAACTATTTTTGTAATCTCAGTATCATTTTTCTTCAACATTTACTATCATTTTGCTTCAAATTCCTCAGTATAACTTCCTCTCAATTGAGCCAACAAGGCCCATCGTAATAAAATCTTTATTCATATTCACAAAGACAGAAATTATTTTTCCTACTTATAAGTATCTCGTTACTACATTTGCTTCTCTCCTGGGTGGAATAATTATGCAATATAATCTTTTAAATAATTCCAACCACCGACATTGCCTCAAGTTTGAAGTCTTTCTGAGTTAGCAAATATTTCAAATTCTTATGATCATTGAAAGTTCTACATTTTTCTCCATATAAATGTTAAGTAGTTCTAAATAAAGCAAACACTACAATTTGCTAATTCCAAATCATGGGTGGGATATTTTGCTCATATGTGTTTTAACTGCTTGAAGCATAAGCCACTACTTTCTCCCATCTTGCATCAATAATATCCTAAACTCTATCTCATATCAGAGCAAAGTATAATCCCTACCCAGTAGTCAATCAACACCGGTAAGCTTCAACCGCATTTCTTTTAACCCTTTCAAAGTTGATTCGACACTCTATCATCCCACTCTAAACTTCAATCCTTTCCTGAGTACCCAGCAAGTGAGGATGCTGGTAATCAAAATCCTTATACAAATCTTGATAATAACCACCAAACCCAAGAAACTTCACCCGGACATTTCTAGAGAGGCTCAATTCATGACTCCATGTTTCAATTTTCTTCACTAGGTCCACTCTAATACCTTCACAGATACAATATGACCTAGGAATGACACTCCTTAAGCCAAAGTCACATTTACTTAACTTTAGTAAATAACTTATTCTCTCTCGGGACTTGTAATACTATCCCCAAATGTATGCTCATACCCCAGACATCTCTAGAATACACCAGATGTCATCGATAAATAACACAAACAAATTGATCCACAATAGGCGGAAACCCTATTCTCATCAAGTCCATAAATGCAGCCGAGCACGGTCAACCCAAATGGCACACAAAAACCTACGGTCATAACTATGTTCAAAGTCGGCTGAGACATCAAACCTCTTTTTACCCGTAGTTGATAATACCCCCGATCGCAAGTCTATCTTTCGAAAAGACAATTTTTGCTTCTCTCAACCGATCAAATAAATCCTCTATTCTTGGTGCAATGGATACTTATTCTACTGTCACTTTGTTTATTTGTTTGTCAATGCACATTGAAGAGTGCCATCTTTCTTCTAACAACAAAAACAGCGCACTTGCTGTGAGACGCTAGGTCGGATGAAACCCTTATCTAATAGCTCATGTAGTTGAGTCTTCAACTCTTTTAGTTCAGACGAAGCCATACGGTAGGGTGCCCTTGAAATAGGAGTCGTTCCTTATACAACTTCAATAGAGAGATCCACTTCTCTTTCAGGTGGTACTTCCGGTAATTCCTCGGGAAATACATCAGGGAACTCTCTAATCACAGGAATATTTTCTAAATTCACTTGCTCTCTTTTAAAGTCAAAGATCAAAGCAAAAAAGGCTTCACAACCCTTTCTCAAAAAACGTTGGGCTTCCATAGCTGAAATAATCCTAGATGATTCAGATTTGATACCCTGTGATCGTTACTTATGTGTCGTAACATTTAAGGTAACTATTTTATCACAATCAATCCATGGGACCGTATTTTTGATAACCAATCCATTCCCAATATAAAATCAACCTCATGGTGCTAAGTAGCAATCAGATCAACCGAAAATTCCCTATCATGGACCATTAAGGGACACTCTATACAATACCCGCTGATTCCTAACACTATGCCTTAGAGACTGTAACAAGTGTGTGTCATAAGCTAAATGTATCATCATACTTATCACTATTTGTTCCATGTGCATATATGTGAATGCAGAGTGTCTGATCACTAAAGCATACAAGTCAATATCAAGAGAGTAGTACCAAGACAACCTCAGAGACCGGATTACTAGCTTTCATAGCATAAGCTCGTGCTGGGGCCGTAGTAGCAAGGCGATTAACTGTCTCTGAAGCACTACCTCTTCCTTGTGAACCACTCCGTCCTCTACCCCTACTTTGAGTTTGTGGAGGTACATTAGACCCTCCTCTACCACTTCCTTGAGGATTTCAGAACTCCCATCCTCGAGGGACGCTTATTATCACATGGTCTCTGTGGTTCCCACATCTAAACAACTCCCTAGTTACCGTCAGAATACCAAGATGATATTTGTGGTGGGCAGGGCATGTATGTTCTTTCTTGTCTGATTGAGGTGTTTCGAATCACTTTTGTGTCATGGTAGGTCCTTATCTCCTACCCCTTGTAGTTGAACCCTGTATTGAATCAACTTGTGACTCTCTAGGTCTTTTTCCTGAAGAAGAACCCTCTCTTGAGAACTTTTTCTCTTTCTTTCTTTCTTAACTCTTCATTTAAGATCTCCCCCTTAATTTTATATCGCTTGTACTCAATGACAAAAATCTATTGAACTTGTAAAAAGAAGCAACCGCCTGTGAGTAATGCTTGATGAACTCATGCAAGCCCTCCTCAAACTATCTACATCTGAATTTTTCGTAAGAACCATTCCTAGTGGATACCAAGACGATTGAATTCTTTCTCATATTCAGCCACTGTCAGTTTCCCTTGTCTTAGAGTCAAGAATTGCTTCCATTTTGACTCCTTGTAATCATCGGTGACATAATTCGTATTAAACTCTATGACGAAGTAGTCCAATGAAACTGGATCTGGAAGAAGTGGATTTCTCAAAACCAGCTTCCGCCAATCATATGTTGCACCTTGCAGTAATGAAACTGCACATGTGACCTTTTGGTCCACATGACATCTCACTTCATCTGGAGCCCTTTCCGCTTTTTCTGCCAAAACCTGCTTCTTACCTCTTCCATACTTTTTTGTGACATGAGGTCCTTCCACTCCATGCTTTCTACTCGAATCACTTGGAGCTCTCGAGGGACCATGAGTCGATCTAAGAACCTTCGCTATATCCCGGAGAGATTTACCAATGCTTCAGTCGAAGCATATTCATTTGTCTTTGAATTAGACCCACCGTAAGGCATTGATCCAAAGAATTGATCGCTTTCTTCAAATGCTTTGTCTATAGCTTCTCCCGAGGTGGGATCCTGCTCTTAATAAATACACAAACAAGGACATCCGCATTAGTCAACACACTATGTAGGTACATCCCATCTGCACTTTTAAGAAACGCCTAAACCTAGGCTCTGATACCAACTTGTCACGCCCCCAACCCCCGCCTTGCTTGGAAGAAGGGGCGCGAAACCGAACTTTGACTCTTTACACGCTTTGGTAGTTCCAAGCCTTATAATTGAATCAAAAGATCATAAACAATAGGATTAAAATAAAACTGGGCCTCACCGTAGTGGTGTTTACAAGGTCACAACATGCATCCGAGTCTCACTTACATTTTACATATACAAAACCCGTATTACCACTTCATACAATTAGCAGTGACCTACAAGTGCCAACCCCCACTAGTGTGTCGGCCCACGTATGCTTAAGATCGCAACTGTCCTCCCCTCTCGTACTCCACACCCGATAAAACTCATGCTGCTTTACGCTACTGGAAACATATGACTTATACGATACACATGGATCAATACTTCTTTTACACAATCATATACGCAATAGATTGTCACAGCTAGATATCATCATAATTTATCACGCACCACATAACAAACTTATATACATACTTATACTCATAAGGTACTTATACTTGTTCGTATCTCCGTAGGAGTTACTTCGAGTTTATACTTATAAGTAGGCACCATAGGTACCATGCGAAACTTATACTTTACTGCAGGTACCCGTAGGTACTATAGAACTTATACTTATAGCGTAGGTACCTCATAGGTACTTTCAAGATTTATATTTTCATACGTAGGTACCCATGGGTACTTTCTTGTGTATAAAATCCATGTCCATTACTTTACTCTTATTCGTTATTCAGACTTTTTTTCATATAATTGTTGAATTCTTATCATATAACTGTTGGATTACCTAGACTAGTAATAAGGAATGATTAAGACACATCACAATAGGTACTACAGTACTCAGATAAGTATTTGAAGTCAGATAATAAAGTAGAGGTCACCGATCGAACGTGCCCGCTCATGTACAGGCGCCATAAGACTAGCAAGAGTGCTGGTATCGATCAAACGTACCGCCACGAACAGTGCGTGTCGCAAGACTAGCAGATGCCGCTAATCGACAAACATGTCTCCGCCCATATAATGTATGTCAGAGACTAGCGTGAGTGCCAAAGCACTTATCAATGTGTCCGCCTAATGCAATGTAAGTATTGTAGCACCAGCGTGATGTCAAGCATCATCAGACGTGCTTGCCCACGTAACGTGGTGTCGCAGCACTAGCAGAGTGCCGGCACCGATCAAGACGTGCTCGCGTTAGTAAATGTAGTGTCAGGTTGGCCCAATATCCGGGTCTTAGGCGCCTTACAATTATATGTATTCAGAAACTTACTATCTTATAATAGGGCACATGCTTAGTTTCAACATTCAAGCTCCCCGCCGAGGCTGCAGGTACGGTGCAGCTTTCTCTCCACTTAAGTTATTTCTATTTGAACTCCTGTTAATCATTTATTAGGGTTCCTATACCCTCGGTGTATGAATTTGAGCTTAACAATGTAAGAATACCAAAAATCGTGGTCGAGCAACCATGGTACTGGCATTCACTGGATCTGCCTGCACTAACCTGTTTTGGTGAGTGGTACCCCAGATTCTCACTTTGATGGTACCTATATCTTCATTTGCCTTCGCATATGGTACTAGTACCACCCCTATTTGGCAAGATTTCAACAAACCCGCCTGTAAATGCGATTTTCCTCTTCACTCACTTCTTTTCTTCAATACATCTCCTCACTTGCATCCCACATCAAAACCTACCATATAATCCACCAAAAACCTCACCACAAACAATGGTAATATTGGTTTATAACTTCTTGTAACCAAACCCTAGGCAAAAATTCCAAGAATCCATGCAAATTAAAGTCCACCAATCTATATGAAGTTCACATAGGAATATGAAGGACCCATATTTATCTTATACTAAACCAGGTTTTTCAACCCAACTTCCATCAAATCTTAGGTTAGATAAATTCAACTAAACCCTGTGGTTTGGAAACCATAGAAACCCTACAAAAGTCCAAATGCCTCTGATCCTATAAAATTCATAGTTTCCATACAAAAAATCCAAAGATCCTTACCTTTCTTAACCTCTTCTTCTTCTTCTTCTTCTTCTTCTTCTTTTCTCTTCTTCTTTTCTCTTCTTCTTTTCTCTCTTCTTCTCTCCCAATCCGTATGAACTCTCTTTTGGAGACCAAAAATGAGATATTTTTGGTCTCATCCCCTTTTTATAGTTAGATTTCCTTTTATTTGCACTTTAGTCCTCAAGTTCCTTTCTTTTTGCAAATCAACTTATGTTATATTCTACTTTAGCCCATATTCTTCTTATCTTATGACTTTTATGCCCCTTGACAACACAATTTAATTCTTTCTATTTTGCATTGTACTCAGTTTCATTTTTTACTGCTTTGAATTAATTACAAAAATTCAATTTGTACTCACAAAACACCATAAACATGTCGGACAAACGACTCAGTGGTATATTCTGGGGTGTTACAAAGAACCTCCCAGTTGCTTCATTCCCAAATTCCCCACAAGCAAGGCATGTATGATGCAAGGATCTGGCCCGCGGCCAGATCCTTCTCACCACCTAATCAGCATGCAGCCACCTCCACCTGCGGTCAGGATCCTCCGGGCCCTAGAGAATCTTCACAACACAAATTCGCTTAGTGTTCTGATAATTCTCCACCTCAAGGAGCCACAAGATTCCATTGTCACCTAGCTCTATTCTCTCTAATGTGTTGAGGCCACTCTTTTCCACCGGGTGTTCAATGTGCCAAATGACCGACCGCAGCACATCATAATGGATACGATGGAGATCCCGACTTTTGCCAATCTGCCAAAGCTTCGGGATTCAATGGGGCTCGTTCAGCATTACTCTCTAGAGCTATTTATGACTCCACGCCGATTTTTTTATTCGAGAGTAGTGATTTTGACTTTTTTCCGTGACTATGACCACTCCGAGGCGAGAGACACCCACTGCTATTTACTCAATTACTGATGGGTCGTCAAGGCATCCACTGGCAAGAACCGGGATATACCGTCTTCTTTTCGTACTCCATCTGTCTCCGTCAATTTAGCTTGGATAGCAGGTGGCCACATCCTTCACCCCGGGAGATGGTCCGGATCCTTTCCCGAGACACACGCCCGGTCCCATTTTGTTCCGTAGGCGCTTCCAACAGGGAGGCCAGTTTTATGCACTTCACGATCGCGGCCCAATTGCTTCCTTCAAAGATGTTGTCCAGCTGTGGTGCCATCCTAAAGGCCCCATATTGTATTTATGAGGGCTGGTTTAGTCCCTGAGCTTGTTATGACATCCCTCTTCACTTCGTGAGAAAATACACATAAAGCAACCCCAATGTGCCAAGATCCATTCCACCATCAAGCTTCCGAGGTTGCTCTCTCATGTATTGGAGTACCTAGGTTTTCCGATTGAGCCCCACTGTCGAGAGCCATCTGTTTATGAGGCCACATTGGTCGTTGAGAAGTGGCAAGCAGAGCCAGGCCCCTTCTCTTCCCCGCATATCCCGTTGAGGTAACCCTCATAAACCCCCACAGTCCGCTTCGCTTCCTGCCTCGGGAGCCCCACATCCCTACTGTCGGCCAGCCTCTACTCTTTGACCTAGTGCCCGGCACACCTATGCCCGCAAATTACACACTCACCTCCAGCCTCACTGCTCCACTCGTCCCAGCTCATCTTTCACCAATTGGGCATATCATCCACATCGTCGAACTTCTTAAGCATCATGCCGTTATCCGTACTTACATCCTGGGTTCTTTTGTCGCTACACAAGCCGCTATGCCCGAGTGGATGGTTTGCAGACCCGAAGCCGCCCCGCTCAAAATACTCCATCCTTGCTCGTCTACAACGGCTGCTTGCCACTCATCCTCTCACTCCACAGCGAATGGGCCACAGATCACAAGTTTTCACCACCTACACCCAAAGGGTCTTCTTCCACTAGCAAGCCACCGCTTAAACGCTTCCACCAAATTGCTTCATCCTTCACTTCTCCCAAGCCACACATAGGATGAGGATGAGGTTCCACCCTCCATGACTACTGAGGAGTGTATCACTTTCATTAAGTTTCTCTGGTCCAGTTCACATCGAGGACAATGTCAATTTAGTCGGGGAGAGTTAATGAAGGAAGTGTCATTTTCTATGTTTTGACAAGTCTCATTGCTTTTGTTTAGTTAAATGACTTGCTATTTAGTTTTTTTTTTTTTACACACAGGGTATATGTTTTTAGTTTTCAACACATGCTTTAGTTATTGTCTATAATTTCTCATTTACGTAATTTTTTTTTGTAAAATGCTCAACTTACTTAGAGAAATTAAAAGCTCGTCCCACTCACTGCTGATGTTGTGAATGGTGTTATGCTTATTTTTGAGTTGATGAACTGTTGAAATTCTTTCTTGTCTTCAACCTTATTTCTTCCTTACTTTGAACTAACCACACATCAGGCAATATTAGGTTTTCAATATTAAGTTTAAAAACTGCTTCTTGCCTCCTAAACTCGTAGTCTGTGCCTAGTACTTTAACCAATCTTTTACTAGGATGAGACCACAATGAGTCTTTAAAAAAAAATTGTGACACTTGCCTTGAAACCCGAGCACTACCATTGAGGGGTATATGAGTCATGGATTTGTTGCTTCGTTACACGGTGGATATTGTGCTGAGTTTAGCAATTTGTAGGTGCCGAGTTTCTCGAGTTTATTATTAAAAGTCCGTAAACCTAAAGAGCATAGTGGTTGAGAAACTAAGACTTGATGCCCTAAACTCAATTGGTTGGGAGTCACTTGTGAACCCCCATTGCATGACAATTATGAATTGCTTCAAGACTGCACCCCCACAACACAAAAGGCAAAATGTGCCGGTCCCGACCTATCGAGGTTAGTTAATCTGCTAGGTATAGGTGTTGAGCTAGGTCAGGGAGAAAACAGCTTAAGGTACTATTTTTGAAACTAATCAAGTTAACACTTAGGTTTTTGTGGAAGGTTTCAGTTGGTTCTCATGGTTTGATGCTGTTTTGATACTTGATTTTCATAGCACACCTTCCTCGAGATAGTCTTTAGGTGATTCTTGGTACTCTTTGCTTAAAGTCAAGCATTTATCCTCATTTTTTACAAACCATTTTTTGTGGATATATAGTTCGTATGGCTTTTACTGTTCTTCTTTCATTGCAAGGACTCAGTAGCAGCTGTTGGGGGAGGACACTACCAAATAAGGTTGAGTTCTGCCACCCTGGGCCTGGGTTTTAGCACTTTTACGTAGGATTCAAATTAAATTGACCCAGCTTGGCATGTTAAGGACCTAGCAATGCTTCGATCAATTCTTATGTAAGTTTTTGTAGTTTCACAGCTATAAATATCGAAGATAGATGCAACTCGAGCATGAAGAAATCAATTTAACTCATAGCTACGTGAACCACAAGGCAAAACCAAAGTGTAAACTCAACACTTTCACGTGGTTGCAAATTTTGCAACCCCTCTAAAGTATCAAATTGCTAAATAGTTTTATTCTGCCTTTTGACTTTTTTACCTCATTTTTATGTTTTATTCCCAAATTACTCCCTGTATTAGCTTTCATCGCTTTTGTCATTTTTGGTACTTCAGATTGTATCAAGATGTATAATGCCCAAACAACACTTTGTATGGATCGAACTTTTCATTATTGAAGTTTGGGGAAGCTTGTCAAACAAGCTCCCGTTTTCTTTTCCTTTTATCTCATTTTCTCACTATCCAAACACCCTCTGAGGATGACAACCCAGAGGATGAGTGGCTAAACCCCCTCATTCCTTGAAGTAAAGGGCAAGGGGAAAAGGAACCTAAGTCAAATAAAGGGTTCTCATGTTTTCAACGAAGGTATTCACAGACATTTATGTGTTTTCCTTAAACTCTAGGTTTAGATCCCTTCAAGTCACCTTGAATGGTCAGTACTTGGTAAGCTTTCAGGGCTCATTGGATGCTTAATGCTAGATCCAATGATGTTCGTTAGTTATCATTTATGAGCTATTGGAAGGTGAGTCAAGGAGGCATGTTTTTACTGTTTGAGACCATTAATGCTCAGTGAATGCCATTTTCAAAGGATATATTGAGGCGCCAAGTTTTATAGCTAAACCAGTTCGATTCGAAGTAACTATATATGTTACTATCCCTAATGCGAGGAAAAGACCCCGATAAACCCCTCATTATCTCTAGAACCCCAAGCCCAGCTGGACCTCAACACTCAAGGATTTCTATTTTACATTTTTACTTCATTTTATACTTTTAAGCACCACACAACAACCTTTTATAACAACCAAAACTAAAATGAAATCACCCAAATTAAACTTCACCGTGAGTCATTTACACAAAGAAACCCATCTCTCGTGACCTATCCTAAACCACTGTACTATAGTGTTATGTTACGCTAGTACTTAGGCTAGGTTATAATTTTGCTGATTTTGTAGCCACTGGCTGGTTTGAACGCTTAATTTATTAGCAAGGGATCAAAATACTCAGAACAAGGATATATCTGCATCAATTTTTACTGAAATATCGGTAATATCGTGGATACTTTTACAAAATATCGGTTATTAAAATTCTTTTCATATTTTAATTATATAGATTATGAGAAATGATTCATATCTTAATAAGGTAGATTAAAAATCAAATGGATTTAGTACTTTATTAAATTAAATATATATTTTAATATAATATTCTATACACATGTTAGCAGATACTATTATTTGTTTTTTATTATTATAAATATTATGTAGACAATAGAGGAGTATTCAAAATATTATATATTATACTTTAAATTTTTTAAATTATATTATTTTATTTCTTTTCCTTTTCACTAATATTTGATTTGTGGTCATCAGTAAATTATATTGTAAAATAAAAATAAAAATAAAATATTATAAACGGATTTATGAACAACAAATAATAAGAGAATATATAAAAACGCTTGCACCATATGTATTATGAGTAATCAATGGCTTGGTGGTTTATGCGCCACTCAGCATTTTGGTGGTTCAAACCCTTCCGTATAATTTTTTTATATTTTTGAGTCTAAGGAACAAGAGTAAATATCGATTTTTTGGCTTAAATATTGAAATTGAAAATATCGAAAACTCCACATTTTTCCCGCTTTTCGATATTCTTATTTTTTGTTTCCATTTTTCTTCTTCCGATTTTTTTTCCAAAGGTAAATTTTTTCTTGTCACTCGAAACCGATTTTTTCGACGATAACCGACCGCAAATCCGATTGCTCCTGTTATTAGATGGATTTTGAATTGAGTATAGACTTTATTCTGACAAGGTTACCCAATAGTTTTGCATAGTTTGTGCTCAACTATGGGATGGAACACATTATATCTACCATACCGGAGTTGATTGGCTTGCTCAAGATAGATAAGGGAAACTCGTTGAGAATAAAGGCAAAGAGACCGCCCTGAAAGAGACTTGCTTCTATTGTGGTCAAGTCGTCATTGAAGAGTGAACCTAGCCTTACTTAGAACTAGAAGAATGTGGCATGTGATGCCCATCATCTTCAGTATTTATATCATATATACATTGCTTCCTAACAACATTTATATAATACCCATATGTGGCTATACATATGGAACTTGTATGCCTAAGGAGTAGTAGGAAGCTCATAAAGGAAGAATCCGACTTTCGAGTGGGCAATGGTACAAGAGTTGCAGTTGCTACTCTATGGACTTATGTTTTGAACCTCCCTACTGATCTTTGGTTAAATTTGGATGATTGTTGTTATATACTAGCATTGATGAAGAACTTTTTTCTAAGGTTTCTATTTCCTTGAACAAAATTAGTTTTATTTATATTTTTGTAACAATGGTTGTTGCATTATGATGTTTTATGCTAGCAAATATTACAATGGGATTTACAAATTAGATTAGAAACACAATCAATTTAAATGTTAATGACAATTAAAGGGCAAAGGGAGATAATTTGAAATCATCTTAATCATGGCATTGTAGCCTTGGCCACGCAAGTGAGAGACGCATGACTGAGTTACACAATTGTGGTAGCTTAGGGTCATTTGATTGTGAATCATTTGACAAGTGTGAATCTCGCTTGTTAGGCAAAGATGACTGAGTTACCCTTTATGGGAAAGGGTGAACATGCTTATGGACCATTATACCTAATACATTCAAATGTTTGTGGTCCTTTGTCCATTAAGGCCAGAGGTTGTTTTGTCTACTTCATTACCTTAATCGAAATGATCGTTCATGAGTTGGGTACTTGTATCTTACGAGATACAAATATGAACTTTTTGGAAAAGTTCGATAATTCGGGAATAGTTTAAGAAATAACTTAGAGAGTTTTCAAATCACTTAGATGAGATCAAAGTGGCGAATACTTAATCCAAGAGTTTCTAAGTTATCTCCAAGGTAATGAGACTTTATCCAAATGGACTCCACCTTACACATCGCACCTAGTAGTGTGATGAAAAGGACAAACTGAACCTTGTTGGACTTGGTAAGGTTTATGATGGGCAAGGCGGATCTATTCAAGTCACTTTAGAGGTTTGCACATGAGACTACTGTTTAAGTGTTAAACAAGGTTCAATCCAAGTCAATTGTGGTTACTCCATATAGGATATGGACTAACAAGAATCCCTATTTTTCTCACCTAAAAGTATGGGGTTGTCCTGCTTATTAGAAGTGAACTTTGTCAGACAAGTTGGAGACTAAATCTGACAGGTGTCTGTTTGTAGGATATCCTAAGGAAATTTTGGGTATTAGTTCTACAAAAATTTGGAGCAAAAGTTGTTTGTTTCAAAGTATACAATCTTCTTAGAGAAAAAGTTTCTTTTAAGAGAAGACAGTGGGAGTAAGGGTGAACTTGGTGAAGTTCAAAGTGCTCAAACATACATAGATCAACTAACTTAATCTAAGGTTGTTATTCATATTGATGTAGTAGTTGATCCTTTTAAAACATAAGCACATCGTAGCACAAGTAGGATATGTATTGTTCCAAAGAAATATAGATTCTCATCAGTGAATAGTGGGATGTATTGCTTATAGAGGTTGATAGCCTACTACCTACAATGAATCTCTAAATAGTTCAGAGTCTAAAAAATGGTTTGAAGCCATGAAGCCAAAGATGGATTCCATGTGAATCATTCAAGAATGGACCATGGTTGAACTACCCGTAGGGATAAAACCCATAGGGTGCAAGTGGATCTTCAAGAAGAAGACTAACATGGAAGGTAATATGATTACCTATAAGGCTAGGCTTGTAGCTAAAGGTTATCGTCAAAGACTAGGAATTGACTATGACGAAACTTTAAGCCCAATAGCCATGCTTAAATCCATAGGGATACTCCTTTCCATTGATGCTCATTGTGATTATGAGATATGGCAAATGGATGTGAAGACGGTTTTCCACAAAGGAAACCTAAGTAAGGATGCGTGTATAACATGACCGGAGGTCCTCATACCCAGAAATGGCAATAAAGTATGCAAACTTCATAGATCCATTTATGGATTGAAGCAAGCATCTAGGAGTTGGAATATCCGATTTAATGAGATAATCAAAGAGTTTGATTTCTCATAAAATGTGAATGAGCCTTGTGTGTATAAGAAGGATAGTGGGAGTGCAGTCATATTCCTATTATTATATGTGGATGACATATTAATTATTGGAAACGATATCTCAAAGGTACAATCTATCAATATATATATTGGTTATCTAGGAACATTCTCCATGAAAGACCTTGGAGAAGCAACCTACATATTAGGGATATGGATCTATAGAGATAGATCAAGAAGGTTGCTTGGTATTTCATAGTCTATATACATAGCTTAGATGCTAAAGAGATTTGGCATGGAACAGTCCAAGAGAGAATACGTTCTCATGTTTAGTGGGATCACCCTCTCAAAATCCATGTGTCCAAAGACAAAGGATGAGAGGACACTCATGAGTATTGTGAAGAACTATAAGAAAATGATGTTTTTCTTATTGATTGAATGAGTAAGTTGAACGTTACAAGCCCTACCTACTTATATACATCAGGAAGACATAAAAAGGAAATAAATCAAGTACAAAAAGGAAGCAAAATATTGTATAGTAAATGAAGGGAATAAATCAAAGAAGGGAATAAATTCAAAGGATATTCTAAGAATATCCTATGATTCTCAACACACCCCCTCAAGCTGGAGCATATAGGTTATATGCACCAAGCTTGTTACAAATAAACTAATCCTCGACCTCTGAGACGAAGTTAAATGTCTCAATAGTCAGTAACTCGAAGCTGACGAAACTAGTAGTCATACATCTTGAGGCAATCTTCTCTCGAATAAAGTGAAAGTCCACTTCAATATGTTTGGTCATCTCATGAAAGACTGGGTTGGAAGCAATGTGTAGGGCTGCTTGGTTATCACACACAAGCGTCATTTGTCCATCCTTCCCAAATCTTAGCTCTTGAATAAGTTGTTTGAGCCATATAAGTTCACAAGTTGCCAAAGTCATAGCTCGATACTCAACTTCAACACTAGACCTGGCCATCACATCCTGTTTCTTACTCTTCCAAGATATTAAATTACCTCGAATAAATACACAATATCCCGAAGTGAAGCGTCTGTCTACAAGCGAGTCTACCTAGTCTGCATCACAATATCCAACAATTTGGGTGTGACCACTATTTTCATATAACACCCCCTAGCCCAGTGTTCCTTTGATATAACGGAGTATACGGATTGATAGTTTAATATGACTTAGCAACCTAACCAAGATGAGGAGGGGGCACTGATGAATTGGTCGTTTCAAAAACTTTTCACAAGAACAACAATAAATCTTCAATTTAATGTGTAATAACGATAAAGCAGAGATATGATAGAGAAAGCAAAACCCGGATTTATAGTGGTTCGGCACACACTTGCCTACGTTCACTTCTCCTCTACCTTCAACCGATAAGGTTTCCACTAGTATCAAGCTTCAACCCGAGCTTCTTTCTTTACACTTGGATTATAGCTCCAATGAGCACCTCTTCAAGCTATACACACTTGAAGTTCAAAGCTCCAATCCCGAGCTTCTTTACACTTGGATTATGGCTCTAATGGGCTCTTCACAATTCCTTAAAGCAATACACACTTGAAGTTTTCTCACTTAAGCACAATGAGACACTCTCTTAAGCTCTTAAGATATTTCAATTACAACTCAAGCTTTTGATCAACACAAAGGTGCACTCTACAATATGCTCATGTAATGAATGCACTCAAAATCTTAGTTTGAGAATTGATTCGCAAGAGAAATGACGGTTGAGAGGATATTCAACAAGTGTCTAACCTCTTAAGTGATCCTCCACACTCTATTTGTAGAGTGGGAACTTGGTAGCATTTAAGCTACTAACCGGTCGACCTTTTCCTATATACTAGTCGTTTATAGACGTTGAAACCCGACCGTTGGAGGAACCTGTGTCCAATCGATCAACCGTTTTGTTATGTGCACTCTAGGTCACTATTTTCTAGCCGTTGAAATATGACCGTTGCACTAAACCATTCGACCGTTTCAAACAACCAGTCTACTGTTTCCTCTTCTGATCTTTAGATGAGCTACTACATCCAACCGGCCGAGTCACACACCTCATCCGGTTCCCAACTGGTGGACCGTTTCATCGACCAGTTTCAAATGGAGGCTACTGAATCCAATCGATCGAGTTTCACCACTCTTCCGGTTCTAACCGATCGACTGTTTCATCAGTCGACACCAACCGGTCGACTAATTCATCTGGTTTACCTTTTTAAATGTTCAATTTTATGTGTTGTTGATTTCAAACACTTCTAAACCTTAGATAAACATTGAAGCTCATTTTAGGATTATTAAGTCTAAGGTTTTATACTTAAACTCATGTTTTCAAAAGATATGCAATTTGGGATTTGAAAACCAGTTTAGAGGATGCATGATTAATGATGATATCCTAAAGTGCACCAATGCATTCACTTCATAAGGATTCCTAAGCTAACAAAGTCTTCACTTGATGCTTGAGCTTGGAGTCTTGGTTACTTATTATCTTGGTTCTTTGATTTTAGTGAACTTCACTTCTAAGTGCTTGATCAACTACAACATTGTCATCTTTAGCTTGTAATATTTTTATTTGATGCTTGATAAATTCCAACCTATCACTCAACTCAACTCAACTTTAACTATTAGTAACCAATAACCTCGGTTTGTTATCATCAAAACCTCAACTAGAGGTACCCTTGGGCTAATGTGGATCACAGCATCCTAGTGACTATCACATGGTGACTGTAGGAACTGACTAACTACACTCACAGGAAAGGAAATGTTTGGTCGAATGATGGTGAGGTAGTTTAGTCTCCCCACTAGTCGTCGATATCTCCTTAGATCTTGTAGAGGCTCTCCTATCCAAGTACAAGCTTGACAATCAAATCCATAGGAGTGTCTACAGGTTTATAGTCTAGCATACTAGTTTCTTCCAATATATCCAAGACATACTTCCTTTGAGACATAACTACACCAAAATTAAACTGGGTTATCTCAATCCCTAGAAAGTATTTGAGTTTCCCTAACTCTTTTGTCTGAAAGTAGCTGAAGAGATGTTGTTTAAGTTTCCGAATACCATCATGATCATTGCCTGTTATAACAATGTCGTCCACATAAACAACCAAATAGATGCATTGTCTATAAAACCCGAGAAAAATCGAATTTTTCTGAAAAAATGGCAAAGCGATAAATTTCTAGAATAGTATAGGTTGAAAACCTGGAAATTTTCTAGATCTCGGATGACAAAACTAAACTCACCGTTGGATTCTTCTCACGAAATCTAGTTACTAAGATGAATTTCGTCGAATTCCGAGACATTTAGATTTTCACTTTTTTCGGGGTGATGGGTGTCCAGTGACTCCCGAAAGTACAAGATTATTTACAAAAATATTGAAAGTTGGGAAATGACTTGATTTAAGTTCATGGGATATAATTTGAACTTGAACTGAGATTTTAATAAATCGCCGTTTAATCGACCTCGAACGAGGGTGGACACATGTTCATTATTACGCCACATCCAACTTAAACTTAAGTTGGGACAAAAGACGAATTAGGGCTAGAAGAGCCCATTTTTCCTGATTGATCGAAAGAGAGAGGATAGGTGAGAAAGAGGAGAGCCAAAGGCTTCCTCCTAAAATCTACGGAGTTCTATTGGTCAGTTTTCGTTGGGCTAAGAACGAAAGTTCATCGCATCAACGAGGGGTACACATGGGTACCTGGAAAGAGGAATTTCGTCGAAGATCCAAGAGGGGAGATTTCGGGAAATCGAAGTTGTCGGGTTTAGGAGGCTTCTTACCCATGTATCACGCTCCTAGAGGTAAGGGTTTATTCCTACTTTGGCTTACTTTCCATATTTGGGCCAAGAAAATAAGGTTTTTTGTTAAGGGCCTGTTTGGCGAAGAAAAACTGGATTTTTGGGTTTTGTTCGATGTTTCTTCACCTAAGTGAACCTTAGTTCGCCTAGGCGAAGGTGTGAATCTTCTCAAGGAAGATTGGTTCTTTGCCTAGGAGAAGGGTCCGCCTAGGCTACGCCTAGGCAAGCCTAAGAACAGGAAAATGGGACATTCTAGTCTGCCTAAGCGAGGTCATTGCTCACCTAGGAAAACCACTTTTCCTAGGCGAGCCTGCGACTGTCTGAGGCTTGTGTTTATGGCCTATTTAGAGTAGGTCTCGTGACCTGGTTTGTGATTGTTGTGGCTTGCTTCGAGGGCCATTGTGTGACTTGTTTGAGTGTGTCATTGCTTGATAATGTAGTGACCTGTTTGGATGTCAATATGAGTACTCCAACGTATTGACATATGATGAATTGTTATGTGCAATGGCCATTACACGGCTTACTTGTGTATGTTTCATTGCTTGATCATAGAGTGACATGTTGAATGTGAATGTTGATATATGCTTGTATGATATATTGATATGAATGAAATGATGTATGGAAGTCATATGAAGGTGATGTGATTGTCCATGTAAGTGGTGTGGATTGTGTTGTCATGTAGCATTCATTATGCATGTGACATAATATAACATACAATGGCATATTGCATTGCATATGCACGGGGATATCACATTAAGTGCGAGTGAGTGCATGGTTAGTAAATCGACACTGCGTTTGGTGTTTGATTTGGTGGGCTCTGTAAATGGGACAATGTCCAACAGAGTCGCACGGTTGAATAAAATGGTAAAGAAAATATGTGTCGGGTATCAGCAAGAACAGATAGATCCCCCCTTGGGTGAAAGACCCGCCAATTATGGTCAGACATAGTCTCCAGTGGTGAAAGGCCGTAAAAGTGTCTAGGTTTGCGAAGCCTGTGGTGTGACACCAAAAATCCACTACCCACAAAAAGGTGCATGGTTTTGAATATAAAATGATCATTGTGATGTATCATCCAAAAAGCTTTTGGTTTATAAACAAATGAAATTTGTTTTGAAAATGATCATTGGATGTCATCCAAAATGACGGTTTATCACACATGTGCTTAAGTGTTGTGTGAGGGAGTCGATGAGGACTCGGGTGCATGGTACATGATGAGTCTCATCTCATTTCATGGCATGGTGTGTAAGATTCCATATAGAATTGGCATGTTCTTATTGGAATGTGAATGTGAATGTTGAGTGAACATTGCATGTGCACTTAGGTGGGGAGTCGCCCTTATAGGAGGTATTCTCTACTAGGCGTGGCTCACCCTTTATGGGACAACCTTTCAAGTGCAGGGTTTACATCGGTGGATGGCGCTCAGACGAGGCTGTGACTATGAAAAAGGCCGACTTGTGGCCTTGATAAATCTTTTTGTAAAAAGTTCTTGGGACAAACTAGTTCTAGCATGTATTTTTGTATAAAAGAATTGTAATTAATTTCTTTTGGACTATTGCCAATATAGTTGGGTATGTAATAATCGTAAGAGGGTCGTGATCAGACTCTTACGGACTGTATTTAAGTGTATTCTCATATTTTTAACTTAAATATGGATGAATTGGTCTTGGTAAAGAGACGTATCGAGGTGGTACCAAGGCTTAGGTGCACAATGACCTAAGGTAGTAATTTCGCAGGTTAACGATTGGTCAATGAGACCCCCGGATTTTGGGTTGTCACACTATCCTAATGATGTATGATGATAGAAGACAGAGTGGTATGACGTACTTTGAGTCAAGCCGACCACCTGTACCACAGAGCTAAAGCGACTAAACCAGGCTCGAGGGGATTGCTTTAGGCCATATAAGGAATGACGTAGCCTGTATACCAAACCAAACTCCCCCTGAGCAACAAATCCAGGCGGTTGCTCCAATATACCTCCTCAGTGAGGTCGCCATGGAGAAATGGATTTTTGATGTCCAACTGATACAAGGGCCAAGAACTCATAGAAACCATAGATAAGAGAAGACGAACAAAAGTCATCTTGGCAACAGGAGAAAAAGTGTTATAGTAATTGGAGCCATATATATGAGTATACCCCTTGGCAACCAAACGAGTTTTAAGACTATCCACTCCACCATCCAGACCAATCTTAACAGTATAAACCCAACGACAACCAATAGGGGACTTTTCAGTAGGTAAAGGGACTAGGTCCCGAGTGCTAGTAGAATGCAGAGCAACCATTTCTTCAACTATTGCATGTTTCCAACCTGAATGAAAGAGGGCCTCATGTACAATGTTAGGAAGAGAAACAATAGACAAGGTGGAAATAAAAGCAGAATATGGTGATGATAAATGATGATAAGAGAGGAAAGTATAAATAGGATGGGGATAACGAGAGAAACGAGTACCTTTCCGAATGGTGATGGGAGGATCAGTGGTTGACGTCGTGGAGGGTGGTGCCATAAGAGATGAGTCATCGAAGGTCTCTGATGTTTCACGCGAACGATCTAGTATAAACCGTAATACGAGGTGGGAGAAGTTGAGGACTCAGCGATAAGGCCGAAGGGAAAAGATGAGAGGTAAAGATAAGACCTCAGGACTGGAAGGCGGTGGGGAAGAGAAGATAGAAGAGTGTTCAAAAAATGTGACATCAGCGAAAACGAAGTATCGATGTGTATAAGGAGAGTAGCAACGATAACTGCATTGAAGGTGGGAATAGCCAAGGAAGATGTACTTTGCGGCCATAGAAGAAAAGTTGTCTAGCCAGAGGAGTATGTGGACAAACAAGTGCAAAGGGAAAACACACTGAGGAGACGTAAGGGTTGATTAGAAAGATAGCAGAATGAGAACCCGATCATCTCAAAGAGAAAATAAGGCATGTGATTGATCAAATAGCAATAGCAGGTGATTAAGATAGCATCCCCCCAAAAAGGTTGAGGAACTGTATGGTGGAGGAAAAGAGTGCAGTCTACGCCATTCGTTATATGGCCTAACCGCCCTCTAGCTCGTTTAGCCGCTTAGCTCAGGCAAGAGTTCAAAGATGACTGGCACATCATACCAATCTATCTTCTATCATCATACATCATCAAGAAAATGCATCTATTTGATTGTTTAAGTGAACGACCAATGTGATACCACCTGGTTCATGACAACTCGTCAACTCGCGGGAATACTCGTGGAATGGTCGCAACCCGACTTACCATTTAAAACGGGCGTAGTCCCTTTGTACGGGGAGCTCTACCCAGAGTACATCACCTGTCCCAACACCAATCATATGAGTAAAAACGGCCTCTTGGGCCCATAAACCAATACTCATCACAAAATATATATATATATATATCCAACTATATAACCATAGTTCAAGAGTTAATGATTTACTCTTATACAACACATATATTAAAATGAAAAACATTCTAATACATGTATGCACAATGATAACAAAGCCACAACCTCGGCTTTCTTCTACAGCGGCCTCTATGATGAGCCGTCTTCCCATGCGCTCCCTGTACTTAAAATAATATAATTCCCTCGACAGGGTGAGCTAATGCCCAGTAGTGGAATCATCCTAAATGGGTTACTCTCCACCTAAGTGCATATGCAAGGCTCCAAAATAAACACACATTCAAGCAGATTCATGATCCTACTTAAATGTCTACATGATCAACTCATAACCCGAGTCCTCACCGACTCCCTCACACTTGCCTAAGCCATGTATAAGAAACTCCATTTCAAAACAGTTATTTGTTTTAATTAAGGACAACTCCGATATTAGTAGTGGACCGTCTCCGATATAAGTAATTAGTGGACAACCCTCTGATGTATATCAATTGGGCCGACTCCGACGATTGATATTTTATATGGACTACCCTCCGATAATTATTATTATTAGTCAACCCTCCGAAATCACTCTCTCAATGAACTACCTCATGCACTCACTCCTATCGTTCTAGGGTGCCCCAGTGCATATGGAAATGCATAATGCCAATTCCAATATAATTATATAACACATGTAAATATATAATCATGCATATATTCACATAATTTAAATCACACAAACATGTTATGCAATTTCACATTCCATTACACTGTAAAAATTAGCTCAATGGGCTAATTAACAACCACTGCAGAAATTGACGGAATTACTCAACAAACACATTATTTCACAAAATATTTTGTGAACACTATTCATATGAACAAGCAGTAACCTCTCTGCCATCGTTCCCGACAATTCACCAATCATCAACACTTTGTGAACTCGACTCACAACATTCTACCTCATACAAACTAACACATAATTTATTTGACAAAGCATTAATCCAATGTACTTAAACTGTACTGTGCTCACCACCTGACCGCACAATTTGGGTCAAAAATTTACACCAATTCTGCCCAAGATTTGGATCGAATAAACTACTCGCCTCAATCAATTCAAACATCATAACACACTTAAACAAAGTAAACTCGCGACAAACCCTACCTCAATGGAGTCATCGAAACTCCCAAACCGGAGTCACCGCAGCCCCCATTACGTAGAGCGGCTTTGCTTCTTGCTCCGAAGAATTCCGACAGTCGGATCGTCCGGAAATATAGAGAGAAGTCCCACTTTCTCTCTATATATTTCAAAAACACAACATTCTGCATCTCCTATGGTCCCCCTCACGTTTTTCCCTTTGACTTCTTAAGGAAGAAGGCCACTATTGACTAATTTGTCATTTTCCTCATTTAATCAAATTTCAAAATGACCATTTTGTCCCTTAGCTTGGATTTTCGACATTTGGCACAATCTCGGCCGTCCATTTCCATCATCTATCTACCCATACACCTTGTGTAACATGAGTACATGTTATATGTGACTTTTTTCACATCTCAAGTCATTTTCCGCCACCCGAAACTCGATGCCTCGAAACGTGCAACCTAAAATCGGGCTCCTTAATATGACAAAATCTCGACGTGGTAACTAGATTTCGCGAGATCTATCTAACTGGCAACTGCTTCACATTCGAGATCTAGAGAATAAATTTCATACTTTTG
Organism: Tetrastigma voinierianum; assembly: GCA_016808115.1. Classification (NCBI taxonomy): domain Eukaryota; kingdom Viridiplantae; phylum Streptophyta; class Magnoliopsida; order Vitales; family Vitaceae; genus Tetrastigma; species Tetrastigma voinierianum. The sequence continues at coordinate 147,531 of JAEQBH010003344.1, read as the reverse complement.
ACCGAAATTACGATTTTTCCCTTTTTCCAGAAATTAGAATTTCTCGGGTCTTACAACCAAGCTAGGAGGAGACAGTGGTAGGAGACTGGGCCACTTGTTGTCACGTGCTACCCACTCACTGACGCATGGTGGCTGCCATACAGGAGAAGTCACGCATGTGGAGGCACGTGACACATTGGTGGTTGCCAAGGCTGTCAGCTTAATTAGACGATTTACCGAACCCAATGATGGGGTCGCTAGTCTAATGGGAGTACAATAAAAAGTCATTATATTTTTCTAATGAGGTTTGATGGCAATGTAGCGGATTCGAGCCTTTAAGACGATGGTCATGGATGGTATCTGAATAAAACACAACCATTAGGTGGTTTGTTGGAATTGAGAACACGGCGAAGCCCTAACGTGAACCTTCCATGGCTCTGATACCATGTGAAGAAATATAAGAAAATGATGCTTTTCTTATTGATTGAATGAGTGAGTTAAACATTACAGGCCCTACCTACTTATATACATCAGGAAGACATAAAAATGAAATAAATCAAATACAAAAAGGAAGCAAAATATTGTATAGGAAATGAAGGGAATAAATCAGAGAAGGGAATAAATTTGAGGATATTCTAAGAATATTTTATGATTCTCAACAATTATGACCCCATATGCTTTGGCGATATGATCAATCATGTACGCCATGTAATGTACTAGACCCGACATATCATATTCTTGGAGAGTCACGAGCAGAGCACCGCTGGACCTGTGGAGTCAGTCAGGTCACATCACAACATCCCCACACTTCCAGAAAAAAACAGACTACATATGGATGGCTCTCTCGACACACAGGATAGGAGCAGGAGATCTTGGCGGTAAGATGCCAACTGCTGATCCGACAGAGATGACCTACATCTCCACTGCCAATGTTCACATTTAATGGTGGCACAATCAGTAGGAAGAGTTCCAAGTAGAAGATGAGTGTGGATTCTATAAATGAATCAGAGTACATCGTTGCTTCCTATGGAAGCTTAGGAAGTGGTGTGGATAAGTTAGTTCATTTATGAACTAAGAGTGGTCCCTTGCATTGTTGATTCGATACTGTAGCATTGGGATAACGATGGAGCCATTATGAAACCAATAGGAACCACGGTCTCATCAAAGGTCTAAACTAGTACTCAAGGTGATGCCATATGATTTGAGAAATCTTTGGTAATCATAATGTAAAGATAGAGATATGCCCACTGGTCAGAATGCATCTATTCTCTTGGCTAAGCCACTTCCCAGAAAAGTGTGATTCACATCTACTTGCCTAAGGTATAAGATACAAAGGCAATTGGCTTTAGTGCAAATGGGAGTTTGTTAGAGAAGTGCTCTAAAGGCAATCGCCCTTAGCACTTATTGTACGCACTATGTAAGGCTTCTTCATTAATTTGATATTCATACGTTGAATTGATATAGATCTTTAATCGAATTAATGAAGTTCAGATACATAACATAGCATGAAGGAAACTGCGATGGGATCACACACAAGATTCCTATCATGCCAATTGGCAAGGTATCTAAATTGTCCCTAGTCATAGGATCAACGAGATTGGACATTGTTGATCCGGACATACTAGTACATGTCATACTCCTTGATTGGATCAAGCAGTGGATCTTATTAATTGTGATCATGAGATGATTAGAGTTAACATGTGGATGCTTGCTAAGAGTAGCTAAGTACATTGGAGACCTTCCATGAGATAATCATATGGATTATCTATTTAAATGTAGATGATTGTCTCATCATACCACGTATGAAGTATTCCTGGGACTGAGCGCCACTGATATCTTGGATGCTAAGCCTGTACTTTGACCTTGATCCATGTTGCCTCTTAGAGGTCGCTCTTTGGATGATAGTCGGGTATAGCTTGAGGTATTCTAAGGTAATTGAGCAGCCAACAAAGGATTCACCACTCCCAAATAGAGGGAGAGTATACCTATGGCCTCTTGTCATGATCAGTACTCGGAAATCTCTAGCCATAGTGGAAATTCCATGAAGAGTATCTTCAAGTGCATAACTGATGAGTAATGAGTCCGGGGACAAGTTCTATTATCACTTGCGCTAGATGTAGCGTAGATAGCCTAGTGGGAGCTACACTTTGTCCATGCTCTGAACCGAGTGGGGTATAGATTAGTGAAATGATGAATTGCATGGTATATGTCTATGGAAGGGTTTGCAGTCAGACCACTGACTCTCCGGTCAATTAGGGGTTATGATCTGCTGCTAGATGATGCTCATGACTTGCTTGATTCAATGGTTGAATCAAGTGGCCAACATAACCATGAACCTAATGGGTCACACACTTAGAAGAGTGTAGAGCTTATATGAAATGGATTTGGATGTGATCCAAATATGAGGGAGATCAATCTCAAGAATGGAATGTCACGAGATTAGTGGAATCCCGGGTTCGAAGGCCCTCGCTAAGAGAGATAGTAGGCTTAGGCTTGTTCTTTGGCTTAAGGCTTATGAAGGAACAAGCCATAGTGCATAAAGATGCGTGTGCCTATCATCCCTTAAAGTGAGGGGCATTTAACATTTCATGAGCTAGGTTTTCTTTATAAAGAACCTTATGGATAAACCTCTACATTCAAGCCATTTGTTCACTTCTCTTTTGAAAGTGTTCAAGAGAGTTTGAGAGGGTGTTCTTCAAGAACTCCTCTTTGTGAGACCGGGTTTTGGCTCCCTCTTCGGATTGAGACTTGGCTAGCACTTGGACTTCTTCCGAGACCGTGGCCTTGGAGGTTATCGGCTCCACTTTTCATGTGAATACCGTTAGAGGCGAACCTAGGACTTGGTTCACTTCGGTCTTCGCTGCCCCGACCAGTAGATCGGTTTTTGAAACAGAGACAAGGTAATCCCACACCTTTCTCTATGGTTTTGAACCGGATTTGATGCCCCAAGGGATCCTTGGGAGGGTTTATTTTGAGATTTTTTTTTTTGTTTTTCACTACTTTTGGCATGAGATGCCACCCTCAAAACCCTACAAATGAAATATTCGATGACACTGGCACTATAGCCCAAAGAAGATCTTAAACAGTAGAATGCCCTAAAATGAAGATTGACTCTCTAAAAGAGGATCTAAGATAATCTCTGAAGAATGAGGGATGCTCCTGATAAACTAGAATAAAGGAAATAAATGATCAAATGAAAGCTAAAACGAGAGGATATAAAACTCGAAACCAAACATGATGACCAGCTTAGGGTTGTGATGAAAATTAAATACTTGATGAGGACACTATGCGCCCGAGGAAGATTGTAAATAGGGTGATGCCCTAGAATGAAGATCGACTCTCTGAAAGAGGATCTAAGATAATCTCTTAAGAATGAGGGATGCTCTTAATAAACTAGAATAAAGGAAATAAATAATCAAATGAAAGCTAAAACAAAGGGATATAAAACTCGAAACTAAACATGATGAACAGCTTTGGGCTATGGATGCAATGAATAGCTTACGGTTGTGATGAAAATAAAATACACGATAATGCGGGTACTGTATGCCCAAAGAATATCGTAAATAGGGGGATGCCCTAAAATGAATATCGACTCTCTGAAAGAGGATCTAAGATAATCACTGAAGAATGAGGGATGCTCTTGATAAACTGATCTAGAAGAAAAGAAGCAAATAACCTAACTAAGACTAAGGAAATAACATCTAAAAAAACAAACTAAACATGTCAGATATGATGAAACTGAAATACTGAAAGATGGAGCATTGTACGCCCAAAGCAGGATATCTAATAAGGGGATGCCCTAAAATGAAAATCAACTCTCTGAACGAGGATCTAAGATGGTCTAAGGAGAATGAGGGATGCTCCTGAATGATCGATCGAGTGATAGTATCTATGGCTGGAAACACTTAAAATCAAACCAAGACAAAAGAGAGTGTTATAGAACCTAAAGCAACTAAATGAGACTATATGAAAGCGGTGACTCTGAATGAACTCATTGAAAAAGGGGTATGCCCCTGTACAAAAGCTCTATAAGAAGAAAAATCTAAGCAATGACTCACAAAGACCGATGAACAGATCTAACATCCAAGAAGTAAATCACAGCAGTCAATAACCTCTAGAAAGGGGTATGCCCTAGTACAATAACTCACAAGTAACAGCAAATGGATCAAGCAACCATGAAATCAACAGAAGATATGGTAATCTCGATGGAGGGGGTGTGCCCCAGTGTCTGATGATGATCAAGCACATTATCAAATCTATCTGACTCCATACCAGTCCGAAGCTATAGTAAATATCGACCATCGATAATGTCAAAATCTGCATACTACAATAGTGCCCTCATAGCAAATCCAAAAAAAAAAAAAAAATGAAACTCTAATACTGGAAAGTCACTGTATCAATCAATCCTCTATCGGAAGGCAAGACATGTATCGAAACTATTTCTAACTCAAATCTGTGCCCACCACCCTCACATCTTAACGCACTACTGAAAATAGTGAGATACTGATCAAGTGCTCCACAATAGAATGACATCAAGCTCAAAATATGTAGAATTATCTCTATGCTGCTCAAAAAGGTCTAGTAGTAAGAAAATATCATCGAATCCTGCACACTATTGATGGCACCAAATCATCGATCAACTAAATGACTCAAAACACATATCCAAGGACTGTGGTAATCTCTAATGCCTCCGACTCAACAACAATTTGCTCGGTGCTCGTAATCCACTAACAAAGATATAACCAAAACATCAAGGGACTCGGTGATCCTAAGGGTGGAATCACTTCTCTAGTGAAAATCAACTGAATCTCATAAATCTGAAAATCTCAACTATGAGGAAATACGCCCTAACATGTAAAGTCAACACATGGCACTGTAAACGTAAACCACTAAGAAGTCATCATGACGAATCTACTGACATCTCGAAGAAAATACACTAAGTTGATCTAAAGAACATAAGTAAGTCTTGATGCAAGGTCTACGAAATAGGGGGATATACCCCAGTACGCAGGGTCTACGAACCCTAGGGACTATCCTATACTTTGTAACAATCATCCGATATATCCCAAGGGTAATCCACTAATCCAAGAGAACAAATGATCATCTCAAAAGTACCCTACTAGGGACTGTTCATGTGTCATAATGTACTCCCACGAGGAGCTGGAGTGTGCAATAGTCAAACTGTCCCCCTTAACAACATGCTACCAAGGGAATCATGATAAGAAAACTGTCAATAACTCAACAGGATGTTCTGCCCTAAACTGATGCTATATCAAATAAATCCAATAAGACTATCGAGTCAATAAAAACAATCAACCTCAAAGAAACTACACCACTAGGGACTCGTTTCAATCCAAAGAAAATGAGATATGCCCCAGTATAGCAACTGATGTGTAGCTTCAAATAGCTCTATAGAGAATCCATAAGTAATCATGCGATGTAGCACCATTGAAAGTATGTATGAAAAGAAAAGCACCCCAAGGTAAATCCATCAAGAATCACATGTAGAAACCCAAAACTATGAATTGGATCCACAAATAAAGACAGATCGTGCAAAATGAAACGTAGCAACATCGTACCATCAAATCAATGGCCATCATAAACAAGACAACCATATGGGCTATCAAAAGTCTATAGTCTCCACAAAATGAACATATCTTGTAACGCCCTAAAAATAACCTAGCAGTTTTATAACATGTTTAGGGTATAAAATAAGTTAAATTGTATTTTTCCTGATTTATATTGTTAAATAATAAAAAAAATGATAAAACCCAGAAATTATAAAAGAATTAAGGTTAAATTTGTAAAATGTCAAAATGAGGACCCAAGGGTCATAAATGAGAAGTGTATGTGCCAAAATGGAAGAAGGGAATAAGTTGAATAGCAAAATGAAAGAGAAAAGAAGGATTAAAATGCAAACATGAGAAATTAGGAAATAATGTGCTAGCCAAACAAGGCCTAGTGAAGGTTTTGAGTTAAGACCAAAAATTGGTCTTTGAATAGCATTTCTTATTTGACATATCTTTACATTGAGAGCTAGGGCACGGTTGAGAGAGTGAGAGAGGAGACCAAGTTGGCTTTCTACTCTCCAAGGATTTGAGTCAAACAAAGAAGGAAGTGAAAAGAAAGATATTAAAGGTATGAAACTAACCCTAACCCTCTTTAATGTTGTGTTTAGGTTTGATGAAAACACCAAATTGGAATAGAAGTGTTTTAAATGGTTGTAGATTAGTTTTTGGGTTGTTTTGTATTAAGTTTCAAAGTGCTCTTGGGTTAGGATTGGTTTTGAGGAATTTTTGTATAAAGGAAATGTTGGGGTTTTAGGGGAGATGTTGTCAAAATTTTCCAAAACCCATCTTTTGTTTTTGGCCATAACTTGGCCATCACTCATCCAAATTGAGTGATTCAAATTTTTAGGTAAACTAGACTTCTATGAGAACAAATCTCCTTGAAATAAATCTATACAAATTTGGACCACACCCAGAATGTAGGCTCGTTTCTGACAAATTCTCGTCTAATTTGGTACAATTTTTTTGGTGTTTTGGAACGCTGAGACTTGTCATCACTCATTCAAACTGAAGTTATTCAAATTCTCTGGTAAACTAGACTTAGGATAACAAATATCTTGAAATAAGTGTATTCTAAATTTAGACCCCATTGGACCTATAACGTCAGAGTGAAGTCATTTTCTGTGTAAATTCCGTTCGTTTTGAAAATAGAGTAGTTCCTGCTGTTTTGAACATATCTCGAAGTTTCAAAGGTTCAAATCGGGATGATTCCAATTTATGAATAAAATAGATTTATAGGGGAACAATGGACTTGAAGAAAGTTGGGTAAAATGTGGTTCATTTGTTCCCATAAAATTTTACTTGAAGGAAGTTAGGTAGAAAATAACCCTAACTAGAAACCTAAATAAGCCAACTAATATTGTTCTGTAATTGTGATGGATTAGGGGTTAGTGACGAGGAGGCCTAGCCTAAGAACGGGATTCCGATGATAGGAATCAAGGAGCGACAACCTTTTTGGGTTTGTTCTCCACACCTCTCTTCTTATTTCAAGTTTTGTGATCGTTGGTTGAAATGATTTTCAAGAAAACTACATATGTGATTTGTTTTAAGCGATTTAGGAAAATTGATTTGCATGCATTGCCATAAAAACGCATAAACATCAAAATGTGTTGCTTTGGGTATAAATGTATATACATTGTAAATTACTATGACTAAGTTTTAATGCCCTTAATAAATGTTATTCGTCATATTCGAAAGTTAGGATAGATTACATATCAATAAAGGTCAAACTAGCAGTATTATGAACGAAATGAAATATAGTAGCATACCGATCCTAGGCCTGAGGCACAAGATCGGTAGTGTACACACACGATTTTTAAATAACCGGGCCAATAACCCATGACTCATACCATGTTATAAAATATATTTTATACAGCCCGCAACTCCAAATGGACCGTGTCACATTCTATCCTAGGCACCGAAAGAAATGGTTAAATTCGTTTAAGGGCAAAATTATAAATAAATGTGTAAAATTCATGATTTGAGTTTCGAATGAAATATTAAAACAAATTACACGAAGTGATCAAATGACGGTAAATGAGTATGTGGAAATAAGCACATATATATAATGTATATACATGGACTATTGAAATTGTGCCAAAACATTGTTTCAAAAAAGTTGCATATTTGTGTTTAATTAAAATGAAGAGAGAATTGTATAGAACCACTAAGCATGAAAATGATTAGTGCGTTGTTTTTATCATCGCGCAGATACCGAGTGACTAGGGACAAGAGCAAAGACTACAGAGTTCAGAGTTATAACGACCGTAAGTGAGTATAAGTAAACACTCCGCCTCAGATACATTTCATATCCCATGACATTATTTGATCCTTATGTAATGAAACTAAAATATATAAGTCTTCATGGGAAGAACATATTTGATTTATCAGAGATGAACTCGATAATGTTTTGTAAATGATAATATTGAAAGGGGCATACATGCCATACTTCGAATGAAAGTGTTAATTGACAAACGAGAGCCCTCTTAATCGAAATGATTAAGCGAAAATTATTTCTACGCATTCGAAAATGTATATATGGTAAACTGGTATGCATCCTCATCCACTCCAAGGCCCGGTCAGTCAGTACGGGTGCTTACATATTTTGTATCGAGCCTAGATTTAGGCAAGGTTCATTAAAATGTGATTTTTGAAATTGTTTGTGACACGATTGCATTTGCATATGCTGATGACGTGGACTCGATGCGGATCTTGTCGGGCCCATTAGGTTATGTGGAGGTTCAAAGCACCATAAGGTCAGAGGTGACTCGGGAAGTCGCTCAAATAGCCCCGCTAGTGTGGATGGTGGGCAAGCTCCCATGCTTCATCGATACATGAGCAAGGTCAAGTAGCAGGAGGTACTATCGATATCCTCCGTAGGGCCAGGCTCGAATAAAGAACTGGGCCAGTTGCTCCTCAACAATAGCCATAGAGAGAATGGCAAGATACCAACCTGGCAGATTTTCTAAAGAAGGAGCAATGAGCCTTCCATGGCGAAAATCGCTCAAAAAACCGAGAGAATGCTTCATTGAAATGCACTGCACACGTGAGAAAATTCAGAGGAAGCATCTCACTGCTTCAGATGATGCTTACCGGGCCAAAGTCTATGACTAGGACCGCACCACCGGAAAGTATTACATAGGAGTTTTTCATAGCAGAATTTAGGAAGTAACACGTGGGTTGTATTTACCTTAGTAATATGAGAAGAAAGTTCCATACTTTGAAGTAAAGGCAGATGAGTGTGACAGAGTATTAAAGGGAATTCACCTGGTTGAGCAAGTATGCTCCAGAGATGCTAGTTATTGAGGAGGAGAAGTGTCGTAAGCTTGAGGATGGCCTCAATGACTATATTCGGGCATATGTCACATGATTCGGCCATGATTACTTCTCTAAGATTATGACATGTGCGTTGAATGTTGAAAGGGTAAAGAAAGAAGAGTATGATAGAAAAGAAAGAAGACAGAAGAAAACCTTAACTGCTGCCTATCAAAGACAAGAATAAGAAATTTAGAGGACCTGCTGTATTTAACACCATACAACTCACTAATACCAATTATCACAAAAGAGTAAGTTATTTATCGAACCACTGGGCTTGCTTAGTGCACCTGTGTGGCTCATCGAAAGCGACCAGCCTCTCATTACACACATTATGGAGTGGTTCATAAAGAAAAGTGTCGAGATTGACAAGTGCTTGTTTGGCTTCCAGGGATCCAATGAGCATAAAGTAAAAGATCATTCTAACTCGTTTCTTTCACATCACCCCGCATCGGGGTACGTTTCAGCAATACGTATATAATAAGGAGAATAAGAGTATTGTATCACCTAGTGCTAGCCGAGACGTTTAATAATAAACCATAGGCGCATAAGATGTCGTTCACTGGCGTATAAAAGAAGGTAATCAAGAGCAAGATGCCCTTTATGATAGTCAAAATTTTCATATCTTGAGACTATTGCATGCATTGATAGAGATCAAGGATCGTAACCCATTCCATGTTTGTATCATTCCAGGTCGGGTAGTTTAACAAGAATGAAACCGGTATATATCTGGTGAAAATCCACTAGGGCATAATGGGTCAGGAATGTGAAACACAGAGATCGCCCTATCAAAATGAGTGCTGGAGTTTCCGAGACTCTAATCAGCTATCATCTTGTACAGCCTACATAAGAGCTGGGACAGATCAAGCATTCATACTCAGTTTGTATGTTTGATCGTGAATGAAACCAGTGACCCTAAGGGACAACTGAGTGCAGAAGACTTTTATTTCTAAGCAGAGGCCGAACCACCTCTCTAACGTGATATCCGCCGTCACCGCTATTACGATCATTCTAAAGGGTGTGAAGCCTACTAAAGATATGTGATTGATAATAAGGTGGAGCCTAGTTTATCGCATCCCTAGAGTCAGACATCTCGATGTGTTTTCGGAGGAGTTTCCAGGATTGCCTCCACAGAGAGAGATTGAGTTTGCAATCGACGTTGTTCTGGGTGTTACTTCGGCATCCATTACACTGTATAGAATGGATCCGGTGGAGTTATAAGATTTGAAGCTCCAGTTGCAAGAATTATTAGAGAAGAGATTTATTCGTCCAAGTGTATCACCATGGGGAGCTCCAGTGCTCTTTGTTAAGAAGAAAGATGGTACACTTCGGTTGTGTATTGATTATAGGCAACTGAACAAGATAATGTTGAAGAACAAAGTGTCTGCATCTGTAGAATTGATGACTGTTCAATTAATGAAAAAGTGTCTTCAAGATCACCAAGATCTGGTATCATCAATTAAGATTACATAAACAAAGATAAGAAGATGTTAACTTATGTGACATTATGAGTTCTTTGTAATGTCGTTGGTTTATTGGGAAAATGCACCAAAGGATTCATATTACTATGAATCGCTTCAACCGTATGTAGATCGGTTTGTCGTGGTGTCTATAGACTACATCCTTGTGTATTCAAAGGATCAAGAAGATCATGATACGCACCTTCGGGTAGTGCTAGAAACCTTGAGAAAGGAATAGTTGTATGCAAAAATGAGTAAGTGTGAATTTTGGTTGAGGGAAGTGTCCTTTCTTTGACACATTGTATCAGAAGAAGGAATTACATAAGATCCAAGAGGAAGTTGACTTTGAATGGAAACCACCGAAATGTCACGAAGTGCTGTAGGCCTTAGGCTTGGCAAAGCTACTACTGGCTGTTGCTGTTGCTTAAATTTTAGACAGATTGCGCCCCAATGACGAGATTACTCTAAAAGAATGTGAGATTTGAGTTTTGAAAAGTTTAAAGCATTCTTGACCGAGGCTCCGGTCCTTACTCAGCTGACCTACGATAAAGAATATGTGATCTTTAGTGATGCTTCGTTTTAATCGACCCCTGATGCCCTACGCAAGAGCAAAGTGGTAGCTTATGTTTCAAGGCAATTGAAGTCGCATGAAAAGAATTTATTCCTACGATGATTTGGAATTGGGCAAATTTCATTGTAGTTGTAATGAAAATATGAGACACTATCTTTATGAGAAAAGTATTTCATCTACACAGACTACAAAAGTCTTAAGTATTTGCCCTTAATGAGGTTTCAACTTGGAAACAACGCTGATGGATAGAATTGATCATGATTAAGATTGTATCTACTAACATCCCTTAGAAAGCTAATTTTTGTATGCACGCCCGAAAGAGAAAGTAAGTACAAAACACTATAAGTATTAGAATGTTTCATTATTACAATCATTTAATTATATTAATAGTATTTAATTATAGCAAAACCAAATTTGTTAAATCGAATGCTAGAGGCACAAAAGAGTGATGAGAAAATTTCTGCAATTGTAAGTTATAATAGAAAGGGGAAAGAAACTGAGTTTTCAGTGAATGAGGATGGATTCTTGTATTGTAGAGACAGAGTTTGTGTACCCAATGATGATGAGCTGAAGAAATCCATTCTTGAATAGGCACACAGTGGATCCTTTGCTATGCATCACAGTATACGAAAATGTCGGGATTTAAAGACTTCATATTGATGGTCCAGAATGAAGAGAGATGTTTCGGAATATGTGACCAAATGTATGGTGTGTCAGAAAGTGAAAACGGAACATCAAGTTGCTTTGTGATTGTTGTAGCCTATTAGAATACTCGAGTGGAAATGGGACCGAATCACAATGGATTTTGTGGTCGGGTTACCATTGACAGGGAGAAAGAATGATTCAACTTGGGTCGTGGTAGACCAATTATTGATGGCTCACTTCCTACCGATGAAACGGAGCTATTCACTTGATAAGTTGGTAGAGGCTTTACATAAAGGAAATGGTTCAAGTTACATGAGTTCTAGGTGTCTATCATTTCAGATCTGGTCAGAGGTTTACCTCGAGATTTTAGGGAAAAGGTGCAGAGGATTTGGCGCTCGCTGAATTCGATGCGACTTTCCACCCATGACGGATGGACAATCAGAGAGAGTGAATCAAGTTTTAGAAGATATGCTGAGAAGATGTGTGGTCGACTATGAGGGTAGTTGGGATAGACATATTACTTTAATTGAATTTGTGTATAACAATAGCTTCCAGTCGAGTATTGGGATGGCACCTTTTGAGGCTCTCTACGAAAGGAAATGTAGAACACCATTATGTTGGACAGAGTTAAGTGAGAAGAAAGTAATCGGCCCCGATTTGATTCAAGAGACCGAGGAAAAGTTGAAAATTATCAGAGAAAGATTAAAGGTAGCCGCGGATGGGCAAAGAATCTTCTGCAGACTTGAAGAGGAAAAAGACATTCAATGAGATGTCGGTGAAAGTGTTCTTAAAAGTTTCTCCTTGGAAGAAAGTCATGAGATTCGGGAAAAAGGGCAAATTGAGCCCTAGGTTCATTAGGTCGTATGAAGTGATCGAGAAAGTGGGTCCAGTGGCATATAGACTAGTCTTTACCTCCAAAGTTAGAAAAGATCCATAATGTTTTCCATGTTTCAATGTTAAGGAGGTATAGGTCAAACCCATCACATGTGGTCTCTTTGGAAGTTATTGAGCTTAGACCGGACTTAACATATGAAGAAGAGTCTATAGAGATCTTGGCTCGAGAAGTCAAAAAATTCTTGAACAAAGCGTCATTGGTCGAAGTATTTGTGAAACCCTGAGACGAGAGGAAGACCGTGAAGTAAAGAAGCCATCACGTCAGTAGTATCCTGGCTGATTGATGAAGGTAATTTCGAGAACGAAATTCTTTTAAGGAGGTGAGAGTTGTAAAGCCCTAAAAATAACCTAACAGTTTTATAACATGTTTTGGGTATAAAATAAGTTAAATTGTATTTTTCTGGAATTTATATTGCTAAAGAACAAAAAAATTATAAAACCCGAAAATTATAAAAGAATTAAGATTAAATTGGTAAAATGTCAAAATGAGGACCCAAGGGTCATAAATGAGAAGTGTATGTGCCAAAATGGAAGAAAAGGTAATAAGTTGAATAGAAAATGAAAGAAAAAAATGATTAAAAAATGCGAAAATGAGAAATGAGAAATAATGTGCTAGCCCAGACAAGGCTACCAGTGAAGGTTTGAGTTAAGACAAAAATTAGTCTTGAATAGCATTCTCATTTGAGCATATCTTCGCATTGAGAACTAGGAGCACGAGTTGAGAGAGTGAGAGGAGACCCGAGTTGGCTTTGTCTTTCTCGAAGGATTTGAGCTAATAAAGAGAAGAAGGAGTGAAAGAAAGATGTTAAAGGTATGAAATTATACTATACACTTTAATGTTGTGTTTGGGTTTGATGAAAACCCTAAATCGGAATAGAAATGTTTTAAATGGTTGTAGATTAGTTTTGGGGTTTTTTTGGGTTAATTTTCAAAGTGCTCTTGGGTTAGGATTGGTTTTGAGGATTTTTTGTATAAAGGAAATGTTGGGGTTTTAGGGGAGATGCTGTCAAAATTTTCCAAAACCCATATTTTGTTTTTGGCCATAACTTGGCCATCACTCATCCAAATTTAGTGATTCAAATTTCTAGGTAAACTAGACTTCTAGGAGAACAAATCTCCTTGAAATAAATCTATACAAATTTGGATCCCAATGGACCTAGAAATTCGTCAAAGTGATGCTCTGTTTTCGGACAAATTATGGTTCAATTTGGTACAATTTTGGTGTTTTGGAACAGTTTTGATACTTTGGTCATCACTCATTCAAATTGAGTGATTCAAATTTCTGGGTAAACTAGACTTCTAGGAGAACAAATATCCTTGAAATATCAAATTTAGACCCCATTGGACCCATAAATTCGTTAAAGTGAAGCTGTTCGAGGCCAAATTACAGTTACATTTTGAAAATAGAAGTAGTCCGATTGTTTAGACATATCTTGAGTTTCAGTACTCCAAATTGGATGATTCCAATTTATGAATAAAATAGATTTATAGGGGAACAATGGACTTGAAGGAAGTTGGGTAAAATGTGGCTCATTTGTTCCCATAAAATTTTACTTGATAAAATGTGGCTCATTTGTTCCCAGAAAATTTTACTTGAAGGAAGTTGGGTAGAAAACAACCCTAACTAGAAACCTAAATAAGCCAACTAATATTGTTCTCTAATTGTGATGGATTAGGAGTTGGTGACCGAGGAAGTCTAGCCTAGGCGAGTTCGGGGATGAGGTCGAGGGCGACAACCTTTTGGGTTTGTTCTCCATACCTCTCTTCTTATTTCAAGTTTTGTGATCGTTGGTTGAAATGATTTTCAAGAAAACTGCATATGTGATTTCTTTTAAGAGATTTGGGAAAATTGATTTCAGATGCATTGCCATAAAAATTGCCTAAACATCAAAATGTATTATTTGGGTATAAATGTATATACAATATTGTAAATTACTATGACTAAGTTTTAATGCCCTTAATAAAATGTTATCCGTCATATTCGAGTTAGGGATAGATTGGTATACCAATAAAGGTCAAACTAGTAGTACTGTGAACGAAATGAAATATAGTGGCATACCGATCCATAGCCCAGCGGGACAGTATCAGTAGTATACATACAATGATTTTTAAATAACCAGTCAACAGCCCAACAGGACCGTACTATGTTATAAAATTTTTTTTTTTACCAGCCTGCAACCCAGCGGGACCATGCCGGTGATTCCGTTTTCCTAGGCACCGAAATAAATGTTTAAATTCGTTTAAGGGAAAAATTATAAATAAATGTGTGAAATGCATGATTTGAGTTTCAAATGAAATATTGCAAATGAAATTGTATACTTTGAAGTGATCAAATGATTTGCAAATGAAAGTATGTGAAATAAGAACATATATATAATGTATATGCATGAACTATTGAAATTGTGCCAAAACATTATTTTAGAAAAGCTGCATATTTGTGTTTAATTGAAATGAAGAGAGAATTGCATAGAATCACTAAGCATGAAAATGCTTAGCGCATTGTTTTTATCGTCGCGCAAGTATTGAGCGACTAGGGACAAGAGCAAAGACCACAGAGTTCAGAGTCATCGTCGAATCGTGCGGAGAATAAGTAAACGCTCCGTCTCATGCATACATTTCATCCCATGACATAATTTGATCATTTTTGTAATGAAACCAAAAATGTATAAGTCTTCATGGGAAGAACATATTTGATTTATTTGTGGAGATGAACTCTGATAATGTTTTGTAAATGATAATGTTGAAGGGCATACATGCCATATTGAATGAAAGTGTTAATTATTAAAGCGGTGGGCCCTTTTAGCTTCAGAAATGTTATACGCGTTTATTTCTACAATATTCAAAAATGTATATATGGTAAAGCCCCGGTCCGTCCCGGATCGGTTCGGCCTCGGCGGTCGAATCGAGGGCGCGACATATCTAAAATCTTGTATACCTTAAAGTGAAGGTTGAACAACATCAAATGATCATGAAATCAACCAATAATCTACATCTACAACTGAATCAACCTCAATCATCAAAGAAGCATCTCCTAGAAGAAGGAGCATGGTGACACCATATATCCGCCGGATCTCAAGCACCTGCCCAAGTAGAGGCTGATGAAGATACCATCTAATCTCATGGCCTCAAGGTGGTCTTATGACTCGAACCTTAATGTAGGCTCAAGGTAAAAAGGTAATAGAATCGAAGGAAAACTAGGCTAAAATACCTAATGATCAAATTCCCTGCCCTCATGTGTAATATGCATAATATCCGAAAGATCTCATAAGCCATGGACCTAACAATGTCTAATGTAGACACGTTAGTAGGGAAATCGAGAAACAGCGTGAATGTGTTAGCAATGATAGTGGATCAAGGAATGGTATAGGCTAATCAACGTGATATATATGGGTGGTGGGGATGATGTATCTCACATGAAAATGTGGATCAATGGAAAGAAAAGTGATGTAGGCTAATATGGATGTTATAAAAAGATGAAAAACAATGAGATCAAAAGGAAAGAAAACTAAGTAGCAATCATCTAAAATAAAAATATAGAGAATGGTCAAATCATCAATGGATGGGATGATGTAAAGAGACAATAACCTAGAGTCCAAAGGAAAAAGTCATCTATCTCTCACTCGCCTAATATATACAAAATAGACGCAAAAGGATATGGGGGGCTAAGAAAGCACACATACAAACTCTCAAGATCAAATAAAACTCAAAGAACAACCATCAATGGCCAATACATGTCCAACCGAGAAACATATTATATACGTGTGCAAGCACTTATTTTATTTTTCTTTCTTCTTTTTTTTCTATTTCTTTTGTTTTCTTTTTTCTTTTCTTTTTTTTTTTTTTTCATCATACTTAGATAGATATACTCTCAAACAATGATGTACAAAGAAGCTCTCTCTAATAAAATAACTCTCTCATCTAAGGATTTCCAGATCACTATCTATAAGATGAGAATGGAGAAATCAGTATAACCATTCCTATCTGATAGGATGTGAAAGATCATCACTCAAGATATGTAAAGAACATGAAAGCAAAGCAAAAGGATAAAGTGGGGAATATAAAACAATGAGGTATGATAGAGGATGATACTGATATGACCATAAAATAGTGAAAAAGGTGGGTCAATAAGTCAATGGCTCATGAAACTCTTGAAAAGAATACATATACACTAAAGGGCCCCCATCCTGGTGTAGAAAGTAAGCAATACTATAAGAAATGAAAGGTCATAAAGTTCATGTGAGGCTCGAGGACCTTGCTTGTGGTCTAAATGTCCACTTAAAAGGGTGATAGCTATGAGGCTAACCAAAATGATGGCCACCCATCCTACAACCATGATCTCAAATGTCATACTTCCTCCACGAAGCCACATGGGAAGGTCCTAAGAACTAATGAGTCAATCAATCATGCTACCTCCCTCTAAAATGACATGAGGTCTACTCTTACTGGTTTGAACATCTCTGTAGCTGTAATACCAAGTAAATGGGAAGCATAATGGAGAACTGCCACCTCACGAGTCAAACAAATACCCAGAATGCTCCAATCCATATATGAAAAAAGTGACTATCCAACTATCATCCCACACCTCTACCTCAAGTCCAAAGTGTAAAACAATCATATCTATTTGATCTCCAATAAGAAGAAAGGTATAATGTCCTCCAAAGGATCGCCTCTCCTCCATGAAAAGCGTTGATCTAATACCCTCAAAACTCATAATATGTGTGTCATCTCCACGAAGAGCTCTCATGACTGAACTGTAATGTCTAAAATGTAACCGAAGACATCCAATGTCAATGCCCTCTTAATATCAAGCATCTGAAAGTTGGTGGCAAGATGATTGTAGATGATCTGTCACTGTCATCCTAAATAATGGTCATGTTAAGTACCATCATTTGTCCCAACTCATGCTAGAGTGTATCTAAGTGGGTGCGTAAGTCCTCTGAAGTCGAGATAGGCATAGGCACATAAGGTAGTGGTGGTGTCTGATCAAACTGTATAACCTCCAAAGTCAGGGTCCATTGAACCTGCTGCACATCCATCGCTTGTCTAAGGCTAGATATGGTCATATGAACTAAATCTATAGTCGTAGTGAACTAATCCATGGCGACTGTCTATGATTCCAGATCCACTCTAATCCAAGTGCTCAAACAAGTGAGCATGCACTAGGCTCGAACTCTAAGTGAAAAACCCTAAACTGAAGCGAAAAGCGAGTCTTGAAAATGTAGAGGAAGCGGATAAGATGCACTAGGAGAAAAGCACCAAGAGAACACTAAACTGTTGACCTGTATAAAAAGGGATAGACTAACATAACTATAAAAGACGATCCAACTAGAAATCGAACTCATATCGATCTCTAAGCACACCTCACTGGAGACCAGATGAGGGAATACGGGACAAAACTGTGACAAAAATAGCCCTAGAGGCTCACATATGCACCCACGTGTAGGATAAGTAATCCTAAAAAATGATCTAAGCTCAGCCTATAAGGTCAAGGTGGCTCTAAAAATTGAGGATCCGAGTGTTGGGTCCTAATGGCAAAGGCTCTCAAAACTGGGTGACATGAGCTCACAATTCTCAAACACTCAAAGACGATCTAAGGTGCACAGTGGGATATGGATGCATCCGAAAACCTAACAAGCTAAGCACCAAGAAAGCACACTAGTCACAGAAATATCCTAAAATCTAGCTTTAGGTTATACAAGTCTTCAAAGATCGAACTCTAATCAGTATCATTATATGACCACCTTCAAAATGCTCCCAAACATAGATATAGCTCATAGCTAGACCTTACTCCTAATCACTAGCTCGATCAACAAGCAAGTAAGAAGAACCAAGTCTCCAACTAAAAAATCAAACACAAGAACAAAAGAAATAAAAGGTCGACCGAAACTAGGGAGTTGGAGATAAGGGGATAGATATGTGTCTCACACATACAGACAAGACTGTCTGATCAAGCAGAGAAGAGTGGTCGCCTTGACAAGCGGTCAGTGATCAAATATCATTCCAATTATACAAACAATCTAAGGAAGATATATAAGATGAGCAAGATGAATATATAACAAGAGCAACATTCTCAAAGAGGTTATCAAGATGAACATACAATAGATAAAATCAACATGTCAAGGAAAACGAGATAACCAATCAATCATAATGTACATATGTAAGGATGAGTAGAGTAATCATACAACAAGAATCAACATGCTCTAAAGATAAAATATCAACCAATATAATCAACAATGTCAATACAATTAGAAGTATGCAACAATAAGAGTATAAATGCCAAGAATAGGATAAAATATCATATGGTAAGAAGAAGTTAACATACTATGATAATAATCAAACAAAGCAATCCACACATCAAAACAAGTGGAATCTACATCAATGATAAAATAATATGTGTCAAGATGAACATAATGAGCATACCACAAGAAACAAGTAACAGAACAAGATGACTAAAAAAAAAAAACCAATAAAGTCAACCAACCAATATTAATAATACAACAATCAAACATGTGAAAGGTACAATGAACAAATCAAAACTCTCGATATACAGTAAATAATCAGTATACAAAAGCGAAAAGAGGTATCATCAATCAACTAATCAAAAACCACATTTTCCCTAATTTTGTATTCAAGCTTAACCCTCACTGTCCCCAGTGGAGTCGTCATTTTGTGAACCCCGCATTTTTTGCTATTATGTGTTTCCCACTTAAAAGGCGAGACTCATTTCGTATTTTGAAAAACCATTTTTAGAAAACGGTTTGGAGTCTACTTATTTTTGTTTTATTTTAAAAGGGAAAACAAAATAAGAAGAAAAAAAAAATCTAACTGTGACTCCTGATAAGAAAAGACAAGTTTAGGAAAAACAAAGTCTAGGTCCGGGGGTCAAGTTACTTATCATTAAGGTGAGATGGAAACGTAGCACCCTTCTAAGCATCTAAAGTCGAGTCTCTATCAAACAAACTAAAGAAAATACGATTTTTAGCTAATCGATTAATAGATACCAAAAACTAACAATAACAATATAACAACATACTAGATATATATAAATGAATAGACATATAAATAAATAAGCGAAGTTAGATGAGAAAAATGTGTGCATGGGTAGCATATCCGAAGCTCTATCAATTAGAAACAATGTTAATGCAATAATAAAATACAATATATTCATAATCAATTAGAAATTTGGTTATACATTATATGTTAGATTATTTATTCAAATGATACATGGAATGTTGGGCCTCACATAAGCCCATTTATCTTTTACACAAATTAACCCCACAAGATTCAATTTTGTTGGAATTGTAGAATTAATCATGTGATTGAAATTTTTTAAAACTAATTTAAAATCGAAAATTTGAAAATTGAAAGTTTGAAGATTGAGAATTTTGAAATGAATTTGAAGTTTGAGAACTTTGGTGGGATTTTGGAAATTAGTTTTGAAATTAAAAACTCAAATTTATAAATATGAAATTTGGAAATTTGCAATTTAGATTTAAAATTTTGAAATTATAAATTAGGAACTTAGTTTGAAATTATGACACTTGAATTTTGAAATTGAGGAATTGTAATTTTTAAATTGGAAACTTAAAAATTTGAAATCAGAAATTAGGGGACTTCGAATTTTGAAATTAGGGAACTTAATTTTGAAATTATGAATTTTTTAAAAATTGAAATTTGAAATTAGGGAAGTTGAATTTTGAAATTATGGTACTTAATTTTTTTTAAATTGGAAACTTGAAAAATTGAAATTAGGAATTAAGGGACTTGAATTTTGAAATTAGTGCACTTGGGATTTTATAAAAACTGAAATTAGGAATTGAGGAACTTGAATTTTGAAATTAAGGTACTTAGAATTTTGGAATTGGGAATTTGTAGTTTTGAAATTGAAAATTTTGAAAATTCGAAATTTGGGAATTTGAATAAGTTAAGGGTGAGTGATAGTTCATGAATTAAGTAAAATAAATTAAATAATTAAACAAAAAATATCAACAATCAATCTAATTAAAACAACAATATACTCATAAGAAAAAATAAAACAATAATAATATATTTAAATGACTAATTAAAGAAAACAATTAATTAAATATATGTTCAAAACAATTAATTAAAAAATAAAAAATATATATATTTCTTAACTAAAAGGAAAGTCGAGGGAACTTACCTAGTAAAGGGGTAGCTCCTCGGACCGAGCCGCCTCCCAAGTCAAGACCATCTCTAAAGCCAGGATCACCTCCCAAAATTAGGACCTCCAAGCCCAAATTATTAAAAATTTTAAACTGTGAAAGTTTTGAATTTATCTTCTTTTAAGAAGATGGTCAATCCTCCCTTAAAAACTCATAGACAAGTTTAAGCCTCCAATTAGAAGCCCATTGTCCCAAAATTTTTCTCTCCCCTCAAGGGTTAGAAACTCTCAATTTTAGAGGGAAATCAGGCCTCCCTCCCTCTCTCACTTTCCAATGTGAGACTCTAAATATTTGATGAGTCAAAAACTCATTGAATTTTTAGTTCATTTTTCTGATTTTTCTGACACTGAAATTGCTTGTTTTTATGCAAAAATATGTACTATTTACCAAATTTCTATTTTGCAGAAATGAAAATTCCAGCAAGGATTAGAAGTGAAAATAGTTCAATGGCTAGGTGAGGTCGCGACAGAGAATCGAGGTCACGACCAAAAATGATACTATACTGAATGAAAAGTTGTTGCGACAAAAGAAAAGTTACTGAGACAGAAAAAGGGCTTCAAGGAAGAATTCTATGTCATGACACTAAAAAGAAGACATTCTTGGTCGCAACAGATAATGGATGTCGCGACCAGGAAGAAATGCTGAAGGGACTTGTAAGGTCTCTACCAGGCAATTTGAGGTTGCGACAAAAATACAAATTTAAGACACGATCGGAGGTCGCGACCGAGGAATTCATGTCGCGACATAAAGGCTAGGCTAGACAGGTTAAGGCATGTTTCGATAAGTTTGAGCCACTACGACAAAAACAAAGTAGAAGGGCTCTTGCTCGATTCATGACCTGCTTATCTAGGTCATGACGGATAAAGAAGATGATGGGAAGGCATGTTGAAAATGAGGTGGCGATTGGAAAGGAAGGAAGAATGGTTGCAACATACTTTTGAGGTCGCGACAGGAAATGCGGTGATTAAAGAAACTATTGGTCACGACCTAATGACCATGTCGCGACAAGACAATGAAAGGACAAAGCGGTGCAAGTCGCAACATGAAAAGGGAATTTGTGACCCGAGAATCGATTCTTGACAAAGTGAGGTCGCGACATCGCGTGAGGTCAGCGACACGAAATCGATAGGCAATGAGACGGCAGTCGCGACATGTGTGGGCGAGGTCGCGACATAGAATTTGTAAAGGATGGAAAAAGCGTGATCGCCTTGAATCAACGGATCATCATAAATTATGTCGCAACATCAAATCGAGGTCGCGACACAAAAATGCAATAAAGGCAAAGAGAATTGAGGTCGCGACACCAATTCCTGGAAACAAGAAAAATGAGGTTGCAACCAGAGTTCTCACTGCTGACAACTAACATAGTCACGACAAAGAATTCATGTCGCAACCACTAATCAAATTGCAACTGAAGAAATAAGTCGCAACATAAAACATCAGGTCGTATGCTGTACAATTGCAAGTACAAAGTGAAAGAAGTGACCGTTTCACGAGAGGTCGATCGACCTAACAAACCAAACGGGAGTTTTACTTAGCGACAAGTTTTACGAGGTCCCGCGACCAAAGCGAGTGAAGGTTGGGCCATTGAATTTAGGGAAATCCACTTGGAGCCTTGGAATCAGACCCAATTTATGAAGGTTATAAATAGGCGTACAGAGTTTTAGTAAAGTAGCTTCCATTTTTTTTCTAAAACCCATTTGTCTAGGAGGAGGAAGACTCACTGTATATTGTAGAATATATTTTTCTTTTCTTTTCTTTTCTTTTCTTTTCTTTCTCTGGATCTGAACCAGTAATCTGTTAGAATGTAAAAGCTGGATTTAAATTTTTATTCCCTTTTCCAATTACGACCTGGAATCAATGAAGTTCAGACAATTTTTGGAATTCGTTTCTTCCAGGGAATTATAGTTATAGTGGATGTTTTTTTATCAATATTCCATTATAGATTGTGATTTTGTAATGAGAAGCACAACTTCACTAGAATGAATTTATTGTTAGTTACAGTCTTTTCTGCATGAATTAGAGAGAGAATAACCTAGATTGGAATTTATTTGGTTGATGTGTTATTGAATGGATACGTTCCCAATAGTAATATCGAATACCCTCCCAAGGTGTATCACCTTTCTGATTTTCAGGAAACCCTCTGAGTGACACAAAGATGGAGATTCCTGAGAGTTTGGAACATTCATTTGGTGGGTATGTTAGACTACCATTGAAGAACTATTGAGCTCTGAGAGTTCGCTTATAAAAAATCAGAGCAGGATACACATTTTTTGAAAAATAGAATTACATTTTTTCCTATTAAATTTTATGATAATAAAATTATTTTTTAATAAAATTTTCAAGATTAACAAATAAATATCACCTTAATCCTTTTTTTTTGAAAAGATAAATAATTTTATTGATTCAAATTTCAAACTATCAATACATTCTATAGAAACAAAGAATCAAATCCTCTAAAACCATTAGAGGATAATGCAGCATCTAGACTAATAACATAAATAATCTAATATTTTTTGTTGTTTAAATCGACCATCGTTGTACCAAGACGACACGACCACACGTCGTAACAAGTCGACTACAAAACCACACATCATAACAAGTTTGCGACAAAATCACAAAAAAAAAAAAACAAAAACAAAGTAAAAACATAGATTTATGTGAAAGAATTACTTTATTGAAAAAAAAAATGACAAAGACAGATGTAAATGAGTGATTTAAGGCCAAAATGGCAAAAAAATTACAGCATTTTGTAGAAAAAGGGCTAGAAGAGAAAAAGGTTCCTTAATCCTTTTAACATTTGCCAAAATTTGATTTAAATATGTGGTTTATTTCTTTTGTACTAAATTTCTGATTTTTCAATTAATTATTTCATAAATAGTTTAAATATATATTTCTTTTAATAATCACATTATTTGTTTATTATTTTCTTTTTTATTGTTTTATAGCTAATTTTCTCTTCATTGTTTTATATATATATATATATATATATATATATATATATATATATATATATATATATATATATATATATATATATATATATATATATATATATAATACTCGATGTGATTTTAATCAAACGTATTAAATGAATTAATAAAAATAAGTTTCTCTTTTATTTTTCTTATTTATTTTCTCTTCTTTGAAGAATATATTTTCTAAACAAAAAAATGTGTTGCAACGCCTCCAAATAATAAATAATGAGTAGAGTAAAAAAGATAAATATTTTTAAAAATTAAAAATATATTATTTAATAATATATTTTTAACTGAAAAATAAAATAAAATGATATTTTGTTAATATATAAATGGTATTTTGAAGAATTTTGAACAATTGATATGATTGTATATTAAATTCTTAAGAATAGTTAGCAGATAAGAGAAAGAAAAAAAGAGATTGTACTAACAATGAATGAATGGAAGAAAAACTATATTAGTAAAATGATTTGGTAGAAAAACTATATTAACAAAGGGCTAGTTTTACAGATAAGTATAAAACAAGGTCTTACTTTTATTAGTATGTGTAATAATATATATAGATATAGATTCTTTGACAATGGATCCATAAATCAGACATTCTGTAGTGCACATCATCTGCTCCATTTCATTTAAAGACATGTTAATTGCAAGAATGAATTTAATTGCAAAAAAGAATTAAATTCCTCATTCGAACTTAACAGCTATGGGGCTTCTAGCAGAGTGGCATGGCAGAAACCATTTAGGAACCATGAACATATTGCTTGCCTGTAATGTGGAGACTTGCTCCTCTTAAAGATGACCGTATATGTCTTCTTCTGGTTCTTTCTGGTGAAATGGAGCTTACGTGGCTTCACACCGACATCCACTCCTGGAGGGGCAGAGATGTGAACTACGTAAGATGAAATCTGAGGTACGAAGGGTAGTTGAGCTGAGCTCGTAGCGCTCGACTCTGTACACTTCAATAGCGGCAACGGCACTTACTTCGTGCAACAAATCATATCAGCATGGTATAAACAGCTGGTTGAATGTCGCCCTGGTCGCTTGCGCCGTACGCACATGGCCTTGCTTCTCAAATAGCAAAGACACTGGCTGGATTTTCCGCTTGACGGAAGATAAGAACCTTATGGTTCAGCGTATCTGCAGTAGTCATGATTGCAGACCATTGCAGCCGCTGACCAGTTCGATGGCATCTGAGCGGCCACGACGTGCCCGACACCAGGTTGAATTCTCGAAGACCAGGCCATGCCGCTGAATACCATACCAGAACACACCGGAGCTCGCCGTCCTCGCGGCAGCTGACCGGCAGCCGATCGCCATAGTCCCTTCGGTCGCATTGGTCAGATTTCGATGCCGCAGGTTTACTCGAGCCCGCGGTCATCGCTGGGAAGAACGCAGTCATCGCAACGCACGTTGAGATGGATCGTATCGCCAAAACGCGTTATTCACAAGCTCTTTCGTTATCTTTTTCCGCTCGGCCATCCGCCTTCCTTTAATTTCGAGCATTCGCCGGATCGCAGGGTGAGCGCGATCGATTCTCATAACGCGGGTTGAGTCAGCTTTCGCCAGCCCCATCTTTCACGCAAGCCCCATGCTTCGCGCTGGTGCGCCGCACTACATCGCACCATTGCGCCATGGTCAGCAAGGGTCGACCACGCACAGCCACCGCGCATAACGCGCAAAGCACGCCGACGGCCATAGCGTCGTCATAGAAGATAGATGATTCGTTTCAGCGCCGCTACACATATTTGCAACAGTTGCGAGCATCGGCATAGTCGCCGGCCGGTGCTCCTCAAGATTTCAAGAACACCAAGGCATTTTCAATAAATTTTCAATGATGCCGGTCGCAGCCGCGGGTCGGCGAAAACAGAAAGTACCGCTACGGTTGCTTGATTTATTTTGCTGAGCGGCCGGGAGCACAATTTCACATTACCTGTTCATTTGGCCAGGAATGGCTCTTCGCCCACATTGCTTCTCATCACCGAGTTATACTTCCCAAAGCACTCCTTCCATAGTCAGGACTGCCAAAACACTCAAAGAAATTAGACTATGCGCTGTAGCGCAGCCCCGCAAGCCATCCCTTCCAGCCTGTCAAACCTCTTCCATTTTTTTTCTTCCGTCACTGTTGCAAATGCGATTTGGCACTACGCCTCTTTCATCATCATTTAATGCCGCTTTCTTATATATAATGTTTTTGGTTTACTTTCTGATCATGTTGGCTAGCCAATATGAAAATGAGAATAGTGATGAGAATTACCATATTTGCAATACTTCACCTTTCATGAACGGTCAATCGTCAGTAAATTTTTCTTCGTTAACATATCTAGTTTCATTATCAGATGAGTGGTTGTCATGTCATTTTACTAATGAGTTTCATATTCATTTTCCATTAACCAGTTTCATTAACTACCCGCCATTCCAAACCAACCTATAACGGATGTGCTAATTTGTGATTAATGTTTAAAGCAAATTAAAGCAAAATGAATAATTAAACTCTAATTTGTTTAATTAATGTTTAAATGAATTAGCACATTAACGAGTTTCATTATTCAAATTAAACATTAATCATTAATCAAATTTGAATAATGAAACTCGTTAATGTGCTAATTCGTTTAAACATTAATTAAACAAATTAATGTTTAATTATTCATTTTGCTTTAATTTGTGCTATTTGCTTTAAACATTAATCACAAATTAGCACATCCGTTATAGGTTGGTTTGGGGCAAACTGGGTAGTTAATGAAACTCGTTAATGGAAAAATGATTCATGAAACTCATTAATTAAAAATGAATGATGATAATGCAACTCATGCTATTAGTGAAGCTAAGGTTATTGATATGTAGCGAGAAAAAGTGTTACCTTGTGATTATTCTACGTTCATGGAGAAATGGGATTTGGAGTATTGCAAATCATGGCAGTTCTCATCCTTTTTGTTCTCATTTTCATGGCCAAATCTTCCCCTGCAAGTGCTTATGATCAAGGAGGAGAAAGTAAACTAAAAACTTACATTGTCCATATAAAGAAGCCGGAGAGTGGAGTTTTTGCAGAAGCGGAGGATCTGGAGGGCTGGCACATGTCATTTTTGCCAATGGGTCAGGAACGCATGGTCTATTCAGACAACAAAGGTCGACCGGTTTTGCAAACCGCATTGATCGGTGAAGAAGCTAAAGAAATGGAAGTATGAAGGGTTGAGCTACTGCTTCTGGAAAAGGATGTACCAATTGTACACAACGACAGTCCTAGTTTTCGGGTTTGAAAATCACGTCACTGTGGAAAGGGTCTAACTTGGGGAAGGGTGTTATAATCGGAGTGATGGACTCAGGAATCATTCCGAGCCATCCGTCTTTTGGGGACGAAGGAATGCCATTCCCACCTGCTAAATGGATTGGGTCGTGTGAATTCAACAAGACCGGCGGCTGCAATAACAAGATCATCGGCGCTAAGAATTTTCAAAGCGTATAGCGAATGTCATTGATGACACCGCCATGGTGACCACACGCCAGCATCGCCGGAAATTTTGTGAACACGCCAAGAAAAAATTCTGAAATGCCGAGGGCACCGCCACAGACAGCGCCTTGCTCACTGGGTTATTTATAAAATATGTGCCAACTGGGACCAGGCGCACTGCTATATTGGCCGCATTTGACACGCTATCAGCCGACGGTGTTGACGTGCTTTCCGTCTCCGTAGGTCAAAAATCTACTCCTTTCTATGACAACGCTTATCGCCGGGTCGGCCGCGGTCAGCGACCGAAAGGGATCCCCGTAGCCGCTCGCTGAATTATATCTAACCATCAGCTTTTGGCACGGAATGACGCACCATGGATTCTTACGGTGGGTGCGAGCACCATAGATAGAAGCATAAGGGCTTCCGTGAAGATCGGGAACGGGGAGAAATTTGACGGGGAATCGCTTTTCCAGCCCGCAGATTTCCCTTCAGAATCATTCCCCCTTGTATACTCACCTTATTTTTGCAGTCCAAGAACACTGAATGCTTCTGAAGTTAAAGGAAAGGTAGTCCTTTGTGACTCAGACGGAAAAAGGATAACAGAGAAAGGGCTTGTAGTGAATAGCGCCCGTGCCGCGGCCATGATCGTCGCCAATACCGATCTCGTCGGCTCAACGACCGTTGCATTAGAGCACGTTCTTCCAGCAACAGACGTGAGCTATTCCGCAGGCTCCAGAATAAAAGCCTATATGTCTTCAACATCAAATCCTACAGCTTCAATCGCATTCGAGGGGACTATCATCGGAGAGTCGACAGCTCCGGAGGTTGTTTGCTTCTCCGCAAGAGGACCAAGCTTGGAAACCCCCGGGATTTTGAAACCGGACGTTATTGGTCCTGGTATGAACATTCTAGCGGCATGGCCTAGTCCTTTGAAATTCAACCTGTTGTCAGGCACGTCAATGGCCTGCCCCCATCTCAGCGGAGTCGCAGCATTGATCAAAAGATCTCATCCGGACTGGTCAGCGGCTGCAATCAAGTCTGCAATCATGACTACTGCAGATACACTGAACCATAATAAAGGTTCACCCATCTTAGATCAAACGGAAAATCCAGCCAGTGTCTTTGCTATTGGGGCAGGCCATGTAAACCCATTACGAGCAAATGACCCAGGACTGATTTATGACATTCAACCCGATGACTACATACCATACTTGTGCGGTTTAGGTTACAATGACACGCAAGTAAGTCTCATTGCCTTACGCACTGTGAAGTGCTCTAAGGAGTCAAGCATACCTGAATTTCAGCTCAACTACCCTTCATTTTCTATTACTTTGCAATCTAAGACCCTAAGGTTTCAACGGACCGTCACAAACGTAGGCAAGCCGAAGTCATCTTACGTAGTTCACATCGCTGCCCCTCCGGGAGTGGATGTCGGTGTGAAGCCACGTAAGCTCCATTTCACCAGAAAGAACCAGAAGAAGACATATACGGTCATCTTTAAGAGGAGCAAGTCTGGGGTTATCACAGGCAAGCAATATGTTCAAGGGTTCCTAAAATGGGTTTCTGCTACACACTCTGCTAGAAGCCCCATAGCTGTTAAGTTCGAATGAGGAATTTAATTCTTTTTTGCAATTAAATTCATTCTTGCAATTAACATGTCTTTAAATGAAATGGAGCAGATGATGTGCACTGCAGAATATCTGATTTATGGATCCATTGTCAAAGAATCTATATCTATATATATTATTACACATACTAATAAAAGTAAGACCTGTTTTACACTTTTATTCCAAAACTACCTTTGTTAATATAGTTTTTCTACCAAAACTACTCTTACTAATATAGTTTTTCTTCCATTCAATTCATTGTTAGTACAACTTTTTTCTCTCCATTCAAGCAACTCTTCTTAAGAATTTAATATACAATCATATCAATTGTTCAAAATTCTTCAAAATACCATTTATATATTAACAAAATATCATTTTTATTTTATTTTTTCAGTTAAAAAATATAATATTAAATAATATATTTTTAATTCTTAAAAAATATTTATCTTTTTACCTACTCATTATTTATTATTTGAGGGCGTTGCAACACATTTTTTTTGTTTAGAAAAACATATTCTTCAAAGAAGAGAAGTTTGAATATGCCCTTTCAAAAAAAAAGGAGTTTGAGTATGTAAATGATTAAAATTAAATAAAATAAATAAGAAAAATAAAAGAGAAACTTATTTTTATTAATTCATTTATTACGTTTTGATTAAAATCACATCGAGTATTATATATATATATATATATATATATATAAAACAATTTCCTAAGAGAAAATTAGCTATAAACAACAAAAGAAAATAATAAAACAAATAATGATTATTAAAGAAATATATATTTAAAACTATTTATGAAATAATTAATTAAAAAATCAGAAATTTAGTACAAAAGAAATAAACCACATATTTAAATCAAATTTTGGCAAATGTTAAAAGGATTAAGGAACCTTTTTCTCTTCTAGCCCTTTTTTCTTAAGCAAAAATGTGTAATTCTTTTTGCCATTTTGGCCTTAAATTACTCATTTAAATCTGTCTTTATCATTTTCTTTTCAATAAAGTGATTCTTTCACATAAATCTAAGTTTTTACTTCTTTTTTTTTTTTTTTGTGATTTTGTCGCAAACTTGTTATGATGTGTGGTTTTGTAGTCAACTTGTTACGACGTGTGGTCGTATCTTCTTGGTACAACGATGGCCGATTTAAACAACAAAACATATTGGATTATTTATGCTATTAGTCTAGATGCTGCATTATCCTTTAATGCTTTTAGTGAATTTGATTCTATGTTTCTATAGAATGTATTGGTAGTTTGAAATTTGAATCAATAAATTGATGGGTCTTTAAAAAAAGGATTATGTGATATTTAGAAAGCATCTTGGAAAATTTTATTAAAATAATTTTATTATCATAAAATTTAATAGGAAAAAATGTAATTCTATTTATATATCATGCAAATCATTTTTTCAAATTTGATTTTTTATTAGCTCATAATATAACTATTTCTTCTTAATTTTGAATACCACTCTTCTTTTTTAAAAGAATTTTGAATATCAGTCTTCAAAAAATAAAATCGTACACTAATTTATTTATTATTATTATTTTTTCATCTTTTTACTAATGCACGTGTTAAACAAAAAGGTTTTTAATGCCCTATTCCCCAAGATAATAAATATCAAAATTCAAATTAATTGGATTTATAACTGAAAATTTTGATACATATCAAAATTTGGATTAGTAAATATCAAGATTGAATTTTGATACATATCTTCTCTTCATAAAAATCTGAGACATATCTCTCTTTTTTTTAACTATTCCCTAAATTGATAAAAAAAAGTGTAATTTATTTTAGCAAATAATTTCCTAACCCTACAAAAAAAAATTCAATAGCAACCAAAGTGGTGGTGTTGGTGACCACATTACGACCACTATGCAATCACAGAAAACCAAACATAAAATCATTAAGATAACAACCACATTATGACCACAATCAGTGACCCTAGTTGAGTAGTAAAAAAAATTAGGGAATTTGAGACAATATTACGACCACATTGTGGTCACTAGCTAGTGACCATATTGTCTATGGTCATTGGTCAACGACCACGTAGCCTATACTTGGTAAATGGTAACCACAAACATAGCGAGTTTAATTGATTATATAATGATCATGTATATTACCTGTGGTCACTGTTCATCAACCACTATTCATATGGTCACTGTTTTACTACAAGAATTTTAATAAAAAGTAATTAGTTTTAAAAAAAATTAACAAATAAATAAATTTAATAAATAGATTTTAATCATCTATCAATGAATAAATTGTAGTTAGTATTGATTTCTTCTTTTATTTATCCAATTAATAAAAATACTACTGGAAAGTTTTATAAACATTTATATTTTCAAAAATATATTTCATTAATGTCATGAATAAAAAAATTGTTTTCAAAGAGTTTAAAAAAAAACTGCTTTCAAATATTTATATTAATAATATTAAGTAAAATATATATATTTTTTAATTTATAGATTAAGGTTTTCTTATTTACTTGAATATAATAAAACTCTTCAAATAAAATATTTTTTGAAATTTAATTTTGAGACTGATATGTAATTTATTTTCATAAATTATTCTTAATTAAATTAATATACATAATATTGCGTTTTAAAATTTTATATTTTTACTTTTTAAGTTAACAATTTTATCCTATAAATAAAATATGGTTACATGAAGTTATAAAGTAATAAATATATAATATAAATGGATTTTCATAAAATTGACTTAGATAGAAAATAAGAATTTAAATTTTGTGTGGTAAGATTAATGTGGTGAAATCAGAACCGTTTGTTTTCTACTTTCATCGACATCATTCATTTGAAAACCTTAAGAGAATATATTTTTCTCCATTATTTCATTATCCTGCCGCACTTTCCCTCCTCTTCTTTTTGTCTTCCTTCTCTTGAAAGTCCTAATTGTGAATCTCGACGACAAGGAAAATGGCGACCATTCGAGAAAGAATCATAGACTCTACAAGGATTAATCATCAATTTTCAAAGATAACTTCAAAGAACACAACACTCACTACAAGAAAAAAAGGTGATTGTTGACATATATTATCTTGACTTACACAAATATATGTCAATATTGTCCATTTAAATGAACAATTATGACATATACAACTTGTTTACACCAATAATGACATTTGTTGAATTATTCCAAAACTTATATGATAGAACCTTGACAAATAATTATAAGTCAATGTATTGCTAATATATATTTTGATGTCTCAATGTAATTAAACAAGAATAATAATGAGCATATTTTTTATACTATAAACCTAATTTACTTACAAAGTAACTATTATAAATTGAAGTAACCACCCACCTATATTAATAAAAGTAATAATTATGTTTGTATATAGTTTAATTTTAAGTACATCAATTAAACCTTCTTTTTTTTTTTATTAGACTTGTCTGAGAGCTCGCGCACACACGAAGCTGCCTCAAGCCTATACAACACCTAGATGACTAATCCTCGTTTGAGTCGATAGAATCACAATGAGAAGAAAGATCTACCACACAACATAGTCGCAACTCGGGGACTCACCCGAGATAACTGTTGCCAAGATGGTAAACCTTTTTTATTCTATATCAATTACAAAGAAACACTACTACAAAAAATGCATTTGTTAACATATGATTTAATGACTTATGTCAATATACATATTAGGTAATTAATTTAAGCAATCTTGACTTATATGGGTCTTTCAAAAGCTACCTTCAAGGATCAAAATATCAATAAACACGAATATATCGGTAATTGGATTTTACGGAAATATCAGAAATATCGGAAATATCGGTGGATGTTTTTACAAAAATATCGGTTATTAAAATTTTTCATATTTTAATTATATAGATTATGAGAAATGATTCATATCTTAATTAAGGTAGATTAAAATCAAATGGATTAGTAATTATTAAATTAAATATGTTATATTAATATATTATTCGCATATTATTATAAAGTAGACATTATTTATTTGTTTTTGTTATTATTATAAATATTATAGATAATGAGGAGATTCAAAATATTATATATTATAATTTTTACTTAAATGATATTATTTTATTTCATTTCTTTTCAAATTAATATTTGATTTAAAAAATATTATAAGTTATAATGTAAAATAAAATAAAATAAAATATTATAAAGGGATTAGAACAAATAAATAATAAGAGAATATAAAAAGTTTGCACTATATAATAAGTACAATCAATGGTTTGGTGGTTGAAGGCCGCCACTTCAATATTTCGCGATTCGAACCTTGGGGTTAATTTTTTCATATTTTTTGAGCAAGGGAAAATATCGGATTTTTCGGGGAAAATATCGGATTTTTCGGGGAAAAATCGGCGATTTTTCCCAATTTTTTTGCTGGTTTTTTTTCTTCCGATTTTTTTTTGTCAAAATCGCCATGCCGCTCGAAAACCGATTTTTCACCAATAAATCGGCCTAAAAATCTGATTTTTTGTTCACTGACTACCTTGACACATGTTAAATTCAAGGTAGTCACTACTATAAAAATTTATTTAAAATATAAAATAAAATTAAGTTTTTTTTTTTTTTCATATATTTGATTTTCATTACAATTTTATAAGATACGTTTCAATTGTTTCAAACTCGCATTTTCCCTATACTGGCCCAACCTTAACTATCGAATCCGCACTTACTGCAATAAAATTAAGTTGATAAGATAAAGTATTAATAAAAATTTAATAATTTTAATTACTTAGATAAATTTAAAAAAAAAAAAAGTTACCCAATAATTAATAAATTTTAGAAAAATTAAAATGCAATAAATAATTTTTTTTAAATTGTTTTAAAAAAATTAAAATAAATAAATATAAACATGTTAAAAGACATTAATATATATTTTTAAAAATATTTATCTTGATGATGCCTACCTTAAAACTGTTTTATATATATATATATATATATATATATATATATATATATATATATATATATATATATATATATACACACACACACACACACACACACACCAATAACTGCACAACTTATGTCGAAAAAAAAAACTACACAACACTTGAAATAATCCAATTCACTCCCTATTTCTTTGTGTCTCCGATCAATTTTAAAATCTCTGTGTTGAGATTTAATACGGAAATTAACACACAAGATTCTAGATCATTGAATTCAAACTCATCTCTGATAATAAAATAATAATAATAATAATAATAATAATAATAAATATAGATTACATACCGTTTGAAGAACACGCAGCCATGAGATATTTCCCTTCGCTATGATCTTAAATCTCATCTCTTCTTCCTTATCAAACTTTGGATACGCACTGTTTTCCTGCATCGATGGAAGAGTGCTCTAACCGCACATGAAAGGTTACCTTCAAATGCGGCGCATGCATCGATGGTGAAACTCAAGGGGCTGGGTTGAAGATGTGTTTGTCACCGTTGGAAAGTTTGTATTCCCAAGACGGCACTCGACATGGGAAGAAGATTCACAAGTACCCCCACTATTGGGAAGACCATTCCTAGCTACCGGAGCAAAATTCGATTGACATGCAAAAGGAGTTCTCATCTTAAGGGTCGAGAAGAAGTCGGTTAACTTGGATTAAAAGTATGCAAAATATGCATTGTGGAAAAGGAAGGCTACAATGTAGCCGATTTTGTCTCTATTTCCAACCCCCGACAGCACAATGATTGTAACACCTCCAGCTTTTTATCAATGAAAAAGATGAATTCCCAAAGATAATTAAGATGTCTATTCGACTTCCATGCAAAGAATATACATAAACCCAGTTGAGTCGGGAAGAAATTAAAAGATAATGGGGAAGATAGTGAAAAGAGAAATTCATCAAGAGCATCAGCATGCAGGTCTAGTTTTGAAAGAGTTGCTATGTCATTTAAAGTATGCCTACTAGAATTACCAAAGAAAAAAACCAAAGGATCATTTCAGCCGTATTAAGTGAGAATGAGGAACAAAGATTGCTAGAAATATTAAGGCTTATTAAGGAATCGCTAGCTCGTCCATTGAAGAGCCGAAGGGTATCACCATCAATTTGCATGCATAAGATTCATGAAGAGACTCAAACCATCTCAGAGAACACCAAGAGAGGTCGAATCCAAAGGATGAAGGAAGTAGTCGAAGGAGGTGCTCAAATCGTTAAATGCCGGTTTATCTATGCTATCTCTCGTGGCTACCCGT
The DNA here is from genome assembly GCA_016808115.1 of Tetrastigma voinierianum. NCBI lineage: Eukaryota > Viridiplantae > Streptophyta > Magnoliopsida > Vitales > Vitaceae > Tetrastigma > Tetrastigma voinierianum. The sequence goes on along the minus strand of JAEQBH010003344.1, from coordinate 112,705 downwards.
GGTTCTCAGCTCATGTCTCAAGAAAGGGGGGCTTTACCGTGGATCGTAAATGAAAAATGAATTGATTCCAAACAAGAACAAAGGATGTGATTGAAAGGTGTATTGATTACGTGAAGTTGAATACAAAGAACTTAAAAGATCATTTTCCTTTGCCTTTCATTGATCGTGATGTTGGATGTTAGCAAGACACCTCACTTTGTTTTCGGATGGTACTGTGGATATAATCGTATTGCTATTGCACCGTGAGGATCAAGAGAAGACCACGTTCACATGCCCTTATGGCCTTTGCCTTTAGAAGGATGCCAAGCCATATGTAATGCTCCAGCCTACATTCCGCGAGGTGAATGATGTCTATATTCTCGTATTTGGTTGTGTTAAGTGATGGAAATTCTCATGGATGATTTTATCGTATGGATCCAAATTGATCAATGCTTAAAACAATCCGAAACAAAAGATTCAAAGATGCCAAGACAAACAAATAGCACCGACTGGGGAAAATGCCATTTTATGGTAACAAGGTATTGTTCTGGGCATAAAATTTCTGCCATCGGGACTAGAAGTTTAATTCACCCAGTATCCATTATCAAGACTCTTGCACCACCTACCACGTAAAAAGGAGGCAGTTTCGGGGCATGCCGGATTTACAGAAGATTCATCAAAGACTTTTCAAAATAGCCGACCACTATGACATCGGAAAAGGATACAAGGTTCAATTTGATGACTCGCAAGGATGTTGGCGAAATCAAGATAAGATCGGGTACAAAGACCTATAATGGCTGCAACTGCACGGAATCGTGATCAGAAATAACGTGATGCCGCGATTTTGCTATGGAGTCGGTTGGGCAAAGAAAAGAGAAAGTATTCGCACATATAATTATGCTAGTAAGACTTTCACGAAGCACAAGAGAACTACTCAACAATCAAAAGGAGATGCGCTAGCCATAGTATTTGCTTGTGAAAAATTTAGACAATACATTTTAGGATCCCATGTGGTAATTCCACCGATCATGCAAAGAATCAAGTACCCGAGCACGAAAAAGGAAGCTAAGCCAAGATTTGATATGTGGGTGCTGTCGTTGCAAGAATTTGATTTGGAAATAAAGAGGTGCGATGCGATAAATGCGATAGCGACCACTCACAAGAGAGAAAGAAAGAATGATGAAGAAGAAAATGCGCAGCTAATGCAGAACTCTGCACGAGCAATTATTCAAGGTTTCTTCCAATCCCCATGGCATATCGATATTGTGAATTATCTAGCTTGTGGAGTAATGCCTCGTAACCTCGCTACCAAATGTAAGAGGAAACTCGTAACCGACACAGATATTATATTTGGGATGACCCACTATTATTCAAGAGAGGTAAGCGACATGATAATAAGAAGATGTGTGCCGGCGTGAACAAGGCAACATTTTAAATGAATGCCATGCATCAAATTACAAGGGGGACATTTTTCTGGAGAAAGAACAACTCACAAGATACCCAATCAGAGCTTTATCGCCCACCATTCGCAGATTGTGCAGAGGGTGAAATTGTGTGATCGATGCCAAAGGATTGGAAGACGCAAATAGGAATGAAATGCCCCTAAAAGGTATTATGGTGATACAAATTTTTTATGTTCGGGGAATAGGATTTATGAGACCTTTCCCACCATCATCATTTGGAAACCTATACATATCGCTAGCAAGATTACATCTCCAAATGGGTGGAAGCAAAGGTCTTCGTTCGAGGAATGATACTAATACGGGGCCATATTTCTTGCAAAGGAATATTGAAAGGTGTTTGAACCCCCGTAACTATCATTAGTGATGGGAACCATTTTGCAACAAAATATTTGGGTAAAACTCATGAGTAGGTATGGGATCAAGTATGTAATGAGCTTAGCTTATCATCCCCAAACCAATGGACAAGGCAAATTTCCAACAAAGAGATCAAAAGAATACTTGAAAAGACTGCGGAGCTCAAGCGTGAAGGATTGGTCTTCCAACCGATGATGCACTTTGGGCTTACAGACTACATACAAACCCCCATTGGAATGTCCCCATATAGAGTCGTTTCTAAGAAACGCGCCATCTACCTCGAATTAGAATACGAGGCAATGTGGGCTATCAAGAAGTTAAACTTCGATTTCTGGGTCGCAGGAAGAAAGATTGCCTTAACTGTCGAATTGGAAGAACTGTGGGAGAAATGAAGCCTATGATAATGCTAGAATATACAAAGACAAGACAAAGAAATGGCATGATCAAAATCCCGAGGAAAGTGGTTCGCATCGTGGAATTGTGTCGCTTTTTAATTCTGCATCGGGTTGTTTCAGTGAAATTAAACCAATTGATCGCTATACACGCTGGTACTGGCACATTTGGAGCAAGAACACCAAGACCGATAATGGGGAAGAATCTGTCAATGGACAAAGGTTAAAGCATTATCTCAACAGAAGCAGGAAGCGGTTAACCTAACCTGCTCCTTTGAGGAAAAAGAAGAAGATCCACAAATGCTGAAGTCCAAATAAGGACCTAAAATCGGCGCCTACGGGAGGTAACCCATTAGGATTTAAATTTCAATTTAAATTTGAAATATTTCTTTCTTTAGCTGTTGATAAATTCAGTCAGATTTGTTTTCTAGAAGGATAGATTTAATTTAGAAACAAATTGTGTTTAATTAGAATTTTCAATATTGCAAGGATCTTCGAATCCAAGTTAAAGACATGAATAGCAAGGCAACTACAGGAGTAATTCCAAGAATCTCATGCGAGGAGTCACATGAGAAAAGGGAGTAACTTTCTCCCTAACCTCAACTCTGTAGATATATTTGAATTAATTGTTAAATCTTTAAATACGCCTCAAGAGATGTCTAAACTAGTTAGGAACAATAAGAGAATTCAAAGTTTTGAAATCATTGAATTAGGTTGGTCACGACAAATAGCGTTATGTCGTGACAAAGCCGTTGTCCTACAAAACATCATGTCGCGGACTAAGAAAGAAAGAACAATTAGTGAGTATATAGTGATACGTCGCGACACCACGTTGATGTCGCGATGCTGAATTAAGTTTCAAAAAGCATGACTGTCGCCACATCAAACAAATCCTCGAGAACCTTCGTATTGTCGCGGTATTAGGTAGGTCAGCGACATAAAAGTGTGACATGTGCCAACCACTACTTCAAAAGTTCTAAATTTAATGACCTCAAATAAAAAGCGAAGTAATTGAAGTCGCGACAATTTAATTGAAGCATTAATTAGCCCACAAACCATTGGTCGATTGCAGCAGTTGGAAACTATTTCATTCCTCAACCCACATAACCATTCACATACGTCTTCCTCACGAATCTCGGCCTCCGAAAACCACAGCATTCAGGCTTTACGAAAAGCTTTCCTCTTGTCTTAGATGGCTGAAATTCCCACCTGGTCACTAACCTAGACGAGATTATGAGGAACCACGAACAATCGAAGAAGAAGAAACTTGCCAAGGAGAGCAGGTTGGTGGTCGTCGGGAAGAGCAAGCGGGAGAGATGCCATAAAACACCAGGAAGCTCAAACTGACTTCTCGGAAGACGGAGCGAGAGAGGAAAGGGAAAGAGGAGAGAAGAAGAAGAAGTAGAAGATTTGTTGTCCGATGAAGCTTATTTCAGGTGGAAGAATACTATGCTATGGTTTTTGTTACGGAGGAGATTCAAAACCGACTCAACTCCAAGGAGATGATAGAGCAGAGAGGATGGGAGAGTCTCTGCGCACACCAAAAATCAGGGTATACAGCACTGGTGAGAGTTTTATTCCAATATGGTAGGAAGGAAGGATGGAGGCTGTTTTGTTGAGGTGGGTCTCATACGACCAAGGCCATCAACGAGGCCTATGGGATGACAATGCGCAACATGGCTCCAAATTGAAAATTTTGGAAAAACCGAATTTTAGAAAGATTGCGAGAAGCTCAACGCGATGGAAGGGGCGAGTTAGACCAAGGAGAAGGAAAGCCAAGAGCTCTGAACAGGGGAAGCCTCACTGAGGAAGCGAAGATCTGGTTTTATACCTGCGTGCGACTTTTTAGTTCAACAAAACATTTATGCACAGTGAGAGAACAAGAAGGCACATCTTAGTATGCCATACTCGAGGGTACAAGATCAATATAGGAGTTATCATAGAACTCTATCATGAGGTATCATGAAGGGAACAAAAAGAGGAGTGCGCTTCCTCACCCGGCGGCAATACTGGAGGTTCATGCTTGAAGGGCAGGTGAAGAGAAAGAATTTGGGAGTCAGAAGTCCCGAGCGCTGCTCGCCGACGGGAGTTATGAGGACGAAATCGGAGGAGGAAAGGAAGTCTTTGGTAGAGAGACGAGAGGTGAAGCCCAAATTTGAAGGACCGAAAAAGAGGAGACCCGGAATGATCGAAAAGAAGCGAGCACCACAATGAACTCACTGACAAGCAATGATTACATGTGCACGAATGTGAAGAGTGGGATGAAGGCAGCCCAATAGACTTCTCCATCCCTTTGGCCAGTTCTCCTCCTGTGCAGAACAGAAACTTCCAACCTGGAGAAAGTTCAAGAGGAGCTACAAGAGAAGAGCAGCTAGATCTTTGAGCTCTCCATGCCTGCTGAAGAGAATAGATGAAGAAGGATTGGAAATTACAGCAGGAATTCAGGGAAAGTATTTATGAAAAAGAGTTGAAGAGAAGAGACCATCAATGGGAGGAAGAGCTAAATAGAAAAGAAAAGGAGCATGAAGTAGAGCTACAGCAAAGAGGAAACGGTGATGGAGAGAAAGAGTTGAAAGAAAGAAGAGCGGATGGGAAGAATTTTGAAGCGGCAAGGGGAAGAGTTTAAAAAGAAATGGGAAGAATCCTGATCTTTTCTCGCGGCTAATACAGTCATGACTTTTTACAACAACCCAGTTTGAAGTGGATTATAGCTCTTAACTATGATAAAGGAAAGAGATACAGAGCAGGAATCCAAATTTGGGGAGCAAGTCAAAGTTGAGTTTTTATACAAGTCTACACAAGGATTTTGAGGAAGAAATTGGATGATAGAGACATGAAGCAAAAGATAAGATACATAAAGCGAAAGAATGGCTTGACTTAGATCGATTAACAACAATCACATTGAGTCCTGAGGTTACTTAATTGAAATGGAAAATACAATGAATGGCTTGGGAAAGAGGCAGGATGATTTGAACAGAAAGGTTGATCTCTCTAATGAGATTTTCCTCGAAGAACAAATGGAGAAGGAAACCAAGAAGAGAAAGGAAAGAAGAGAAATGAAAATTCCTGAATTTCCAGCCCATCTAGGTACATTAGACCTAGACCCACCCAACATCTTTGCTCCTGGATATTTCAAAAGAAAAATAGACCTTCTCCCTGCCTAACTCATTACCTGTGCCCTCTATCACATTATGTCAGCAGTTTCAAATGAATTAGAAATAAAATAGAAAAATTTAAATTGAATTGTTGTGTACTATTTTGCATTTGATTGTTCAATGTTATGATGCTTTGTAGTTTGCATGATTAGGAAATCAAAGTAGGAAATAGTTCCAGAATAAAAACTGCTGAGAGGACATTATCTTAATTGAATGAAGCAGTTAGAGTAGAAGTAAGCTGAAATGAGGAAAAATTGCAGAATAAGGACAAAATGCATATAGTTTAATTGAAACACAAGGTGCAAAAAAATTACTTATATTGTGGTAGTGAATTGAGAAGACATGTGAGATGGAACAGTATATTTTAGTTTGTGGTATGGAAACGATAAGTCGAGAACTGATGATATCAATTAACAACTTCTCATAAATAAAATGAGTCGAAGATACTCCATATAATTAAGTCACATTTGTTAAATCATTAGATTCTAGAATTTGTTAGATTCTGATTGAGGCGAAATCTGGGTGATGGATGACAAGAAATGATGCAGGCCATTCTAGGACAGTTTGAGCCATTCTAGCCATCCTTATTAATATGCTGATGCATATCTGTAGTTCCGTGCATTGAGAGCACGAGGCTGATTTTTCAAAATAAGCCAATGGAAACTGACCCATCCAGAAAATTCAATCCTTCAGTAAAAAAAACCAATGATTACCAGAATTCCAAGAAGGAAGAGAAAGAAAATGAAGTTTGGGGGAGTATATGTTTTGAGGAACTCAAAAAGGGAATGAAAAGAAAAAGGCAAGGAGCAGAAAATGCAACAGAAAAGAAGGCTTCTAGGGATAAGTTTTATCTTGTGGCCTAACTCTCTTGAACAATTAAGTTCTTAGGGGTGTTTCAACACCCAGTACCCTAATGCCATCTGGTATGGGAGTTACTAACCCAAAGTTCGCTAAGAGTGTTAGAAAGCCTAAAAAGTTAAAACATTGCACTATCCCTTAGTAGTAGCAAACTAAGGAAATTCCCTAGTGAAATTACAAGTGTGAAATAGGGGGCATACAGTTCTGAATTGAAGAAATCAAAGAGATATCCCAAACATGAAGTTTAGGGAGTTTATTATAGAAACTACAAGAAAGAAAGAGAGCGAAAGAGGAGAAAAGGTTCGAGGTAATCTTAACCTAAAATTCCTTCCCATCCTACCCATTTGCAGGCACAACAATATAAAAGCCCCGAAAGACCTGATTGATCTTGAGAGGGTTTGTAATCATCTACATTAGTGGAGATCAATATGAAAAAACAAGCCTATAGATTTGGAAGAAAGGGAACAATGAAATTGTGAAGAACTTTAGGGAGTTAAATGACTCAGCAATAAAATGAGAAAGGAAAACAATTCATTATTCAACAGGATCCAATGAGTATACTATTTGTCACGCTCAATTTCAACATGTTAGTTTGCATAGCATAAAGTAGAGACCAACCTTGAAGCTGGACTTGAAGCTAGATGTCTGAGAGAAAATTTTGCATACCTTGCATTGCAATTAAATTGAATGACCTTTGCGGAACAAATCACGAGAAAAATGTCCTTAAAATTATTTTGTTTGAGGAGACCAGACAATTCTTTTCTTTTCTTTGCTCGAGGGCGAAGCAAAACTTTAAGTTTAGATTTGATGAGCTTAAAAGTCATCTATTTTTAGTCCATTTTTTAACTAATTTTTCATATCAAAGAGACAATACTTTGCGAAATATGAAGAAACTCACCCATATCATTATTACTTGGTGAATGGAAGAAAGAAAGAAAATCACGGTAGAAAAATACGATAAGTGGAGAAGGAGTCACGGTCGAATGGCGGAGCGAAAGCGAAAACAATGGTGGGCGATTCATTGATGCGATTTTGGGGTTTGCCTGATCAAATTACGGTCGCGACACCAAGAATTGAAGGAATTTGATGCGGGTCGCGGCAGTAAGTGCAGATAAGCGGTGAAGGGTAACGGGAGCTAAAAGTGGCAATGCTTGTAAGCGTCACGAAGTGCGACAGGGTTGACATTGACTAGGATAAAGGTGTAATCAACGAAACACCTTTAAGCTATGAGAGGTTTGGGTGATGAAAATTATCGGAACTCAAATGATGTCGCGACGTGAGATGATCGCGACACAAGACCTGCTCGATTGAAGGTTGAGCTCCTTAAAGGTACGGTCGCGACAGATATTGATGTCGTGACATCGAACTGACCAGATCAATGATGCGAGCCATAAAGAGATGTCGCGACAAGATATTGATGTCAGCGTTAACATGAGCAACCGGTTAGGCCTACGGTTCTTTAAGATGATATCGCGATAAAGAAATTGATGTCGCGATATCGAAAACTATCAGTTAGAAGAGCTACGAATGAAGCTTAAGTGAAATTCGCGACCGAATATGGCGATCGCGACATCGAGGAAGAACAATTGAAACACTGCGAGGCGTGAGAAGATGTGTAGCGACAAGATATTGATGTCGCGACATCAGAATGACCAAATCAGGTTACATAGAGTAGGCTGAGGTCGCGGCGTGAAATTGATGTCGCGACATCGATGTCACGACAAGGAAGCGGAAATTAGCGACTTGAGCAGTGACTTAGGCTGGATACTCAAAAATCCTGGCGGCTACATTAGGATTAGGGCCCGATTGAAGAACCCTATAAATGCAGCTATCAACTCATTAAAGCGACTTGGCGGCCCACGGGCGAGAGTGCGGATGGCGAAGCTCATTTTCTTTATTTTCTTTTCTTTTTTTTTCTTATTTTTTATTTCCGTCGTTTTAGAGCAGATTATGTTCTCGTATTTTTATTTTCTTTGTATTTTCTGAATCTGGATGTTATCGTTTTGGTAGGCCAGATCACGAGAATTCAATTTCTTTTCAAATTACTGCAGAATGTTTGAAGTTCGGACAAATTTCTAGAATTCGATTGTTCGGTTTCAAATTGCGAGTTATTCTTATGATCGGAGGAATCTTTGGCGTATCGTGTAATTCGATGGTGGGAATCCGGCTTCCATTAAGTGAGCGTTATAGTCGAGAAGTTATCTTTCCTATAGTTGTTCACGGCTTGGTAATTTCGGTTAATGAATTTATACGGTTTTGGGTTTGTGTCTTGGGATCTGAATATGGAGTTTCTTATACGTTAAGATTTGCGTCATTGCTCACGATTTCCAAGGAGGTCCTCACGGTGACACGGAAGACATTCACGAGGTAATGTACATTTCTTTGAAGGTATACTAACCTGGCAGTAGGGATCTTTTGAGCTTTGTAAGTTCACTTAGATAAATCCTCTTCTCACTTGAAATCGAAGCGAGTTGAATGAGTTATCTATTTAAACAAGCAAGAGTTCACCTCAGCGAATTGGATAGTGAGGCCAATCCGTGTTAGTTGAGATCTAATCAAGGAAGGTTGATCTATTCTAATTTCGGAGGAACAATCTGGAAGTTGTATATCCTTGCTTGTGGATAAACTTGGGAATTTAGGTTCTGATCAATAAAATGGGTATGAAGTATTCTGAAAGAAAAATATCAGGAATTAGAAGTCCACTTTGTTAAAAAGTGGTTATCTAATTCCATGTATTCGAGAGAATCAGGTCAGATATTAGATAATGAAATGTGGAGTGTGGAGAGATCAGTACTGCCTAGCATGTAGACAAATTTTAGCCAGGAGATAATCGAAATTTTGCTCGGGAGTAACTACGAATCGATAGTTCATATCTTGTTTCTATTGATGTGTCCTCTGAGGATAACTATTCAGTATTCATTTGTTTTATTAGAAATTCATTATTCTTTATTCTTTATCTTCGAGTATGTTGGATAGTTCCGGTTATTTTCCTTTTGTTAAGCTTAATTTTCCCGGCACCTTAATGCTGGATCCTAACTATCGTTTTGTGGTCGAATAGTATGGAAATTAATTAGTCGGGGTGGTTGATTTAAAATTCTTGAGATCTCTGTGGGATCGATATACGGACTTAAATCCATTTTATTACTTGTCGGCACATTGCACTTGCGAATATCAGACGAAACCAAACTTTGAAAATGATGATTTACTCTAAGAGATTGGTGGTTTATATAGTATAATATCAACAAAGTTTTTATTCGTTGCGAGATTAGACAATAGTCCTTTGGTAATAGTGACATAAATTTGTGGTATTTAATGTTTTGGTTCGATTAGCAAGTTTTGTGTAGACTAAGAGGTGGAAACGATAGTCCTTTGGTAATAGTGACATAAATTTGTATTTGTGTTTTGGTTCGGTTAACAAGTTTGTCACTATTACCAAAGGACTATTGTCTAATCCCCGGCAACGGCGCCAAAAACTTGTTAACCAAACCAAAGAACAAATACAAATTTATGTCACTGTGAGACTTGTATCCCCCGACAACCTATACTATATAAACTAATCTCTTAGAGTAAATCATTTTACTAAAACTAAGACTGTTCTATTCAATACGAGATGCCTGAGCTCGGCACAATAATAAAATGGATTTAAATCGAATATCGATCCCACGGTGCCGAAAATTTAATCAGCTTCACCTGACTTTCTCAGCTTCCACATATTTGGACCCATAGCAAATGGTAAGAACGTGGAGTGTGAAATAGCGAACAAAGGAAGAAAATAACTGACATCAACATGCTTTGAAGGCAAAACAAAAAGAGTAATAATTTCTAATAAGCAATGAATGCTGAATAGTTATCCTCGAGAGAACATCAATAAAGCAGGTTATGTGAACTGTATCGGTCACGGTGCTGCGATAAGAAACTGTGATTATCTCGGGACCTGTACGGCTCGAGAGCGTTGTAATGCGACTGGATCTCACTCCACATTTCATTATCTGGCTCTCTGACTGGAGTCTGAATAGGAGCCAGGTAACTACTTTGCGGAACTAATTACGGATATTTTCTTTGCGTATGCCCATTTTATGGTGTAAACTGCCAGCTCAGTCACTCGGTAACAAAAGATGACTGGTGCTCTCCTCGAGGCGTAGAAATAGATCCCGACCTTTCCGTTCAAATAATCTTGCTCTTTCCCAAGCCATTCATTATTTTCCATTTCGGTCATAACACTCTAGGAATTTGGCGGATTGTTGTTAATCGGATCTAAGTTTTCGGCCATTCTTTGCGCACTTAGGATTACGCATCTTTTTGCTTCCAAGTCTCATCATCGATTTCTTCTCAAAAAATCCTTTTAGCAGAGACTTGTATAAAAACTTGAATCCCCTTTGACTTGCTCCCAAATTTGATTTCTTGCTCTGTATCTCTTTCCTTTATCATAGTTAGAGTTGAAAATCACGCTCCAGCGGTTGTTGTTGTAAAGCTTCATGGTAGAGTTTGAGTTTAACAGATTGTGATCTCTTCCTTCATTTCTTTTTTAAACTCTTCCCCTTGCTGCTTCAAAATTCTTCCCATCTGTTCTTCTTTCCTTTTCAACTCTTCTCTCCACTGCTGTTCTCTTTGTTGTAGCTCAACTTCATGCTCCCTTTCTTTTCTGTTTAACTCTTCTTCCCACTGTTGGTCTCTTCTTTTCAATTCCTTTTCATAAATACTTTCCCTGAATTCCTGCTGTAATTTCCAATCCTTCTCTCTTTCATCTATTCTCTTCTGCAGGGCATGGATAGCTTCCAGTACTGATCTGTTCTCTTGTGCTCCCTTTGAACTTTCTCCAGTTTGGAAGTTTACGTGCACCTGGGGAGGGCTTGGCCAAGGATGGAGGGAATCTATTGGGTTGTCTTCATCCTGCCCTTCATTATCTGCACACATGTAATCATTGTTGTCAGGTGAGTTCACAGGGTGCTCTGCTCTTTGATCAGTGGCCCTCTGGGTCTCCTTTTCTGGTCCTTCAGCTTGGGCTTCACCTCTGTTCTCTACCAGCACTCCCTTTTTCCTCTGATTTCTTGGCCCCTTGCTAACTCTGTCGGAAGAAGTGGTGAAGGAAGCTCACGGGACTTCTTCTTGACTCCCAAATTCCTTTCACTGACCTTCAAGCGCCATTATTGTTCTTGGGTGAGGAAGCGAACTTCTTTATTACCAGCATTCTGTGATGAGTTCTCTATAATGCTTCCTATATTGATCTGCTACCCCTTAGTATAGCATCTGTGATGACTTCTTGTTCTCTCACTTGTGCATAATGTTTTTGTGGAACCAAAGCAGGACGCAGGAAGTAAACCATACCTTCGCTTCCTCGGTGAGGCTTCCCCTGTTCCAGTTCTCGGCTTTCCTTCTCCTTGAATTACAGCGCCTTCCGTGAGTGAGCTTCTCGAGCAATCTTTCTAAAATTCGGTTTTCCAAAAATTTTTCTTGAATTTGGAGCCATGCTTGTGCATTGTCATCCCATAGGCCTCGTTGATGGCCTTGGCTTAAATATGAGACCGGACTCCTCTAACAAAAGCGCTCCATCCTTCCTTCTACCATATTGGAATAAAACTCTCCTGATCACATATACCACACGATTTTGGTGTGCGCAGAGACTCTCCCATCCTCTCTGCTCTATCATCTCCTTGAAAGGAGTCACAGGGTTTTTGAATCTCCTCTCTGTAACAAAACCTTTGTTAACATAGTACTTCTTCCACTGGGAATAAGCTTCATCGGATATGAAATCTTCTACTTCTTCTTCTTCTCTCCTGCCCTTTCACTGCGCCGTCTTGAGAAGTTAGCCGGGCTTACGGGTGTTTGATGGCATCTCTCCTGCTTGCTCTTCTCGACGAATCTCATCTAACTGTTCTCCTTGGCAAGTTTCTTCTTCTTCTGATTGTTCGTGTTCCCTCATAATCTCGTCTAGGTTAGGGACCAGGGTGGGAATTTCCCAGCCGCCCGGAGACAAGGAAGCTTTTGAAAGTTTGAAATGCCCAAGTTTTCGGAGTTGGTCGGGAGAAAACGAAGGTGAATGGTTATGTAGGTTAGAGTGAATGAAATAGTTTCCATTCCCATTTGCAATTCAATCAATGTTTATTAAAGGGAGTAATTAATGCTTCAATTGGGTATCGCTCAATTCATACTTTTATTTGAGGTCATTAAATTTAGGGCTTTTTGAAGTGAGTGGTTGGCACATGTCACACTTTTATGTCACGACATACCTGGGATGTCGCGACAATACAGGGTTCTCCAGGATTTGTTTGATGTGGCGACAATCCTTCTTCTTTTTGAAAATTGCTTGTCGACATCCTTTGTGGTGTGACATGTATCTCCCTTCCTCCATTACTCACTAATTGTTCTTTCTTTCACGAATCACGACATCAATGTTTTGTAGGACAACAGATTTGTCACGACATAACCTTGCTGTCGTGATAACCTATTGATTTCAAAACTTTGAATTCTCTTATTGTTCCTAACCCGTTTAGATATCTCTTCAGGCATATTTTAAGCAAAGATTTAACAATTAATTCAAATATATCTACAGAGTTGGGTTAGGGAGAAAGTTACTCCCCTTTTTCTCATGTCGCGACTCCTCTGCAAGTTGCTGGAATTACTCCTGTAGTTGCCTTGCTATTCATGTCTTTAACCCGTTCAGAAGATCACTGCAATATTCAAGAAAATTCTAGATTAAACTCTGATTTATTTCTAAAAAGAATTAAATCTATCCTTCCTGAAAACAAATCTGACCCTAATTTATCAGCAACCTAAAGAAAGAAATATTTCAAATTTAAATTGAATTTAAATCTAATGGGTTGCCTCCCATTAAATTTTCAGTTTAGTCATATTTAGACCTTGTTGTGGATCTTCTTCTTTTTCCTCGAACCCGATTGGAGTTCTTCACTTTCCTCTTCCACAATTTGAGATAATGCTTTAACCTTTGTCCATTGACCTTGAATTCCCCATTGCTCAGTCTTCGGTGTTCTTGCTCAAATGTAGTACTTGATACCACTATGTATAGCCTCAATTGGATTTTAATTTCCTGAAACAACCCGGTCCCCAAATTAAACGGCCTGTTCCCACAATTCTGAACTCTTTCCTCGGGATTTTAAGTCATGTCATTTCTTTGTCTTGTCTTTGTATATTCTAGCATTATCATAGGCTTCATTTCTCAGTTCTTCGGTCGAACCAGTTGGAGCAATCTTTCTTCCGCTGCGACCTTGAAATCGAAGTTTAACTTCTTGATGGCCCATTGCCTTGTATTCTAATTCAAGAGGTAGATGACATGGTTTGCAGCGACTCTATATGGGGTTCAATGGGGGTTTGTATGCGATCCTATTAAGCCCGAGTGCATCGTCAGTTTGGAAGACCAATCCTTCTGCTTGAGCTCACGGTCTTTTAGTATTCTTTTGATCTCCACTGTTGGAAATTTACCTTGTCCATTGGTTTGGGGATGATAAGCTAAGCTCATTATGCTTGATCCCATACCTCATGAGTTTTGCAAATATTTTTGTTTGCAAAATGGGTTCCCCATCACTAATGATGGTTCTGGGGGTTCTGAGCACCTTTCAAAATATTCCTTCTTGAGAAACTCACAAGTTGTATTAGTATCATTCCTCGGACAAGACACTGCTTCCACCATTTGGAGGCGTAATCTCACGCTAGCAATTATGTATAGGTTTCCAAATGATGGTGAGAAAGGTCCTATCAAATCTATTACGAGCATAATTTGCTATCACCCGTAATACCTTTTAGGGGCATTTCATTTCTGCTTCTGATATTTCCAATCCTTTGGCATCGATCACACAATTTCACCCTCGCACAATCTCGAATCGTGGGCCAATGATTGAGTATCTTGTAATTTGTTCTTTCCTCGAGAAAAATGTCGCCCATATGGTGATGCATGGCGTTCATTTAAAATGTTGCCTTGTTCACATACGGCACATCTTCTTATTATCATGTCGGCACCTCTCTTGAATAATAGTGGGTCATCCCAAATATAATATCTAGTGTCGGGTTAAGGTTTCCTCTTACATTGTGGCGAGTTGGACATTACTCCTGGCTAGATAATTCACAATATCAAACACAGCCATGGAAGTTGGAAGGCTTGAATAATTGCTCATCACAGGAAGTTCTCTGTGCTTGCACATTTTCTTTATTCATCTGCTACTCTCTTGACAAATGGTCGGCTATCCCGTGTCACATCCTTTTATCCTTTATTTCCAAATCCAAAATTCTTGTGACACCCACCTTATCAATCTTGGCTTAGCTTCCTTTTTCGACATCGAATTGCCCGATTCTTTGCATGATCAGTGTAGTTACCACATGGGATCCTAAATGTATTGTCTAAATTTTTCGAAGCAAATACTATGGCTAGCGTCTCGCACTGATTGTTGATGGTTCTCTTGTGCTTCGTTGAGTCTTACTAGCATAGTATATGGCCCTAAATACTTTCTCTTTTCTTTGCTCCAATACAGCTCCCATAGCAAAATCACTGGCATCACACATTATTTGAATCCTGATTCCATTAAGTGCGGCCATTATAGGTGCTGGCCTGTCCCGATCTTGATTTCCTTCGAAAGCATCCTTGCAGTCATCAAATTGAACCTTGTATCCTTTTTCCAATAATACGCATAGTGGTCGGCTATTTTGAAAAGTCTTTGATGAATCTCTGCAAATCCAGCATGCCCAAAAACTACTTACTCCTTCTTGTGGTAGGTGGTGCAAGAGTCTTATTAATGGATACTTTGAATTTAGTCCTTCTAGTCGATGGCGAAATTTTATGCCCAAGAACAATACCTTTTGTTACCATAAAATGGCATTTTTCCCAATTCGGTGCTATTTGTTTGTCTTGGCATCTTTGAAATCTTGTTTCAGTTGTTTAAACATTGATCAAAGTGGATCCATACCGCTGATAAAAATCATCCATGAAAATTTCCATCACTTCTTCAACCAAATCTGAGAGCTCTAGACATCATTCACCTGCGGAATGTAATTTGGAGCGTACATAACTAAGCGGCATCCTTACGAAGGCAAAGGTACCATAAGGGCATGTAGGCGTGGTCTTCTCTTGATCCTCACAGTCTGATAGCAATCTGATTATATCCACAGTACCCATCGAGAGAAAACAAAAGTGAGGGTGTCCTGCTAACCTATCAACATCTGATCAATGAAAGGCAAAGGAAAATGATCTTTAAGTTCTTTGTATTCAACTTCTTGTAATCAATACATACCCTCCATCACATCCTTGTTCTTGTTGGAATCAATTCATTTTTTCATTTCGATCACGATAAACCCCCTTTCTTTGGAACCACATGGTAGGCTCCGCAAGGTATGCGAGATAGCATAGATAAAACCGGCATTTAACAATTTGAGCACCTCCTTCGACTACTTCCTTCATCACTGGATTGACCTCTACGGTGTTCTGATGGTTTTGATCTCTTCTAAATCTTGTATGCAAATTGATGGTGATACCCTTCGACTCTTGATGGACGAGCTAAGCGATTCATATGCTTTATATCCATTTCCTAGCAATCTTTGTTCCTCATTCTCATACATCCCAGCACAAATGATGTGGTTTTTTCTTTGGTAATTCTAAGTAAGTATCTTTAAATGTGTAAGCGGCTTCTTTCCAATAGACATACATGCGGTCTGTGATGAATTTCCTCTTTTCACTATCTTCCCCATTATCTTTTGTTTTGCTAAACTTCAACAGTTTCTATAGCATGAAATGCTTGCATGGAAGTGAGAATAGACATCTTCGGGTATACTGAGATTCATCTCTTTTCATTGATAAAAGCGGAGTGTTACAATCATTGTGCTGCTCAGGGGTTGAAATAGAGACAAAAATCGACTACATTGTAGCCTTCCTTTCCTGTCTATATTTTGCATACTTTTAATCAAGTTAAACACAGACTTCAGCCTCAGCCTTAAGATGAGAACTCCTTTTTGCATGTCAATCAAAGTACACTCCAGTAGCTAGGAATATGGTCTTCTAATAGTAAAGTACTTGTGAATCTTCTTCCATGTCGGAGTGCCAGAATACACTTCCCAGCCCATTGACAAACACATCTTCAATGACCTTCGGGTTTCACCATGATCTGTGCGCCATTTTAAAGAGTACTGATTTGTGAGGAATAAGCTCCCAGGCAATTTCTTGCTTGATAGAAAGAGGCATCGGATTGATACTAATCTGAGTCTGAGAGGCTTCATGGAATTCCATTCCTCGACAATAAAGGTGGCAAACTTCTGGGTCCTTAAATCTTTCTTGGTAGTTCTTTGCGATTTACGCAAGTAGCGGTGAGATTCACCCTATTCCTTCTTCTACTATTTTCTTTTCTTGCTGGAGTATGTCCTTGAGGAAATTTTGCATAAAGTGGCATCCCGAGTCACCATCGATAAAGATGCGATCTCCGGCTCAGAGTTTTCAGAGCCTTGCAAACTGCTCCTCCATCTTTAAGTTACAGTCTTGTGAAATGAATGCTGCGAACTTTGTTCCTTGAATGTTCTTCTTTTCTCGCTTCTTTGTCATTCTCGAGTGTCTCTTCCCTTTACGGTCTTGCTACTTCTTTGTTCTTTGTCACCTTTTCTTTCCTCTCTTCTAACTCCTTCCCACTCCTCGTTTGCCGACCATCACAGTCTTTTGGGTTCTTCCTTGTGTCCTTGGAAGGCATCCTTTCCTTTGGCTTTGCGGGGTTAGGGCCGGTACGCCCCCACTTGTGTCCTCGGGTTCTTGGGGATGCATTGTAGTGTTAAGGTGAGAATTGGTAGCGGCTGCTTCCAATTCTCCAAACTTTTTGTTCATGGAGGTTCAGCAGCTTTTTATTATCCCCCATAAACTGCGGCATCTATTCCTCAAAAGATGGGGCCCTCCTCGACCACGATGTTCGTTGCATTGCTCATTTCCCACTGTTTGCTACTCTTCTTGGGACAACAGAGCTGCGATACCGCTTGATGAGGTTACGTCACTGCCTTTGGCCTTGAAGGCCCCTCACTGTACGAAGTTCTCATGGTTCCTGAGTCTTGGTGATAATGTCTTTGGAAGGTTAGGATTGGGTTTGAAATGGTAGCTCTATCACCAAATAGTGCCTCTTGACATCATAAAGTCCTTGAGTTACTCTTCGGCACTCCCTTCATTAACTCCTTTCAATTGCTCCTATTTCGCGACGGTGTGTGTCTTCTTTCTTGTATCTAACACATGCATAATGGCATCCAACTTGGCCTCCATAGGTATATGCTGGCTCTTGAATCTTACCTACTCTTTTTGTTTCTCTTAGCTCAGAAGGAGTTTTCATGTTACATTTAACGAATCTTGATAGCTCTTTTGCCTCTTAGCCTTTGGTTTGGTCTCTGACATGAAGCATCAATGATCCTTTTGATGTCTCATTCATGGCATGATATACCAATGTCCATCTGAGTCTTAGGATCTATCAGTACGTGGACATCTTCTCGGCAACCGTTTGAATCTTTCACGAGCTACATACATGCTTTCATCTTCCCCTGTTTGGAACACAATGATCTCCTCCTTCTTTGCGACTTTAAGTTCAGGGCTGGGGGAAAGAATCCTACCTATTGAGCCTCGACTGCTCCTCCCAAGTATCAAAAGAGTATATGGTAATGATTCACCTCTCTATGTTTGTTGTATCTCTTAGGGAGAATGAATAGATGCAGTTTATGACACGGTCTCCACCATTGACTTGATATTAGCCATCTGAAGAGATCTTCAGTGCTCGTTTGGATCTTAAGGTGGGATGACCAGTGGCCCCCGTCTTTGCTGGACCATTGTAATGGGTGCTGGCTTCAATTCAAAATTATTAACATCAGCTGCATTGTGATCATTTGGTATTCTTCTGTATAATTGGTCTCTAGAAATCCTCCATTACATCATTGAAGTGGGAGGCCTTCTAGCTCCCTCATATGTATTTCAACTGATCCTTTTTCTGCCATGGTTGAGTTTTCACTTCTTGATCTGCCTCAAGCCACAGGCGTCCTTTCTATTTACGTATTAAATTAGATATAGGATGAATATTCTTGTTCCTATCATAAAGTTTGCTAGAAAGCAAACACTCCATTAATAGGATTAGTCAAATCATCAAAAATATTCAATGTGTTTCGGTTAAAAGTTTAGTTGGCTACAAGATTCTTTAACTTGAAGCTATTTGTTCTTTTTCTTTTAAAAATGTCCAGTCAATGTTCCTTCTTTCATCTGAATATTTGATTTATAAAATTCTTTCGATCCTGACAACGGCGCGAAAACTTGTTAGCAGAGACAAAACACAATGATACAAATTTATGTCACTATTACCCAAAGGACTGTGTCTAATCCCCGACCTTGGCGCTAGCTTTTGTTGATATTATACTATATAAACCATCAATCTCTTAGAGTAAATCATTTTTCAAAGATTTGGTTTTGATGCACGATAGCAGTGCAGTCAGACAAGTAATAAAATGGATTTAGTCAGGATCTCGATCCCGTGAATCTCGAAATTTTAAATCAACTACCACGACTACTCGATTTCCATATCTTATTTGGACCACAAAATGATAGTAGGATCCGGCGGTAGGTCTTTGGAAATTAAGCCAACAAAAAGGAAAATAAGCTGAACTATCGACATCTTGGAAGATAAAGAATAAAAAGAATAATGAATTTCTAATAAAACAAATGAATACTGAATAGTTATCCTCGAGAGGACACATCGATAGAAAGCAGATTATAGTGAACTATCGATTCACATGGTTACTCTGATAAAATTTCTTGATTATCTCCGGTTTCAAAAAATCTGTCGGCGTTGTAGTGCAATTTGGATCTCTCCTTTCCACGTTCATTATCTAATATCGACTGATTCTCGAATATAGAATTAGATAACTACTTTTTAACGGGGACTTCTAATTACGGATATTTTTCTTTTGCAATACTTCATACCCATTTTATGAATTTATGAAACCTTAGCTCCCAAGGTATCGGTCAACAGGTGCTGCTTCAGTTGCTCCTCCTCGAAATTAGAATAGGGTAACCTTTCACCAGTTAGATCTCGGCTAACACGGGATTGGCCTCACTATCAGAATTGAGGTGAACTCTTTACCTTGTTTCAAATAGATAACTCATTCAACTCGTTCTTGATTTCAAGTGAGAAGAGGATTTATCTAAGTGAGCTTACAAAGCTCAAAGATCCCTAATAGCGAGGTTAGTATACCTTGAAAAGTAATACATTACTCTCGGAATGTCTTCATATGTCACTCGGAGGACCTCTCCCTTGAAATCGAGAAGCGATGTGTGAAATCTTAACGGGTATAAGAGCGATATTCGGATCGAGACAATAAACCCGAAACCGAAGTAAATTCATTAGCGAAATTAACAATTTGCTATAATGACTACGGGAAGAATGTATTTATAACGTTCACTTAATGGTACAGTTCCTCAATTCTTGAATTACACGATCTACCGACATTCCTGCGATGTAGAATAGCGCAATTTGAAGCTGAAACAATCGAATTCGAAATTTATGCGAACTTCAAACATTCGAGGTAGTAATTTGAAAGAAATTGAATTCAGCGTTCGGCTTCGGCTGAACGATAACATCGGTCGGAAAATACAACGAAAATAAAAATCACGAGAACAATCACCGCTCTAAAAGCGTGAATAAAATGAAAAAAAAAAAAAAAGAGAAAGAAAATAAAGAAAATAGGCTTTGGCTATCCGGATCATGATGTAGCCAGGCGACTTTAGCTGAAGTGAATGGCTGGCATTATTTATGGGTTCTCAATTGGGCCTAATCGATGTAACTTTGTTGTGGGTTTCAAAATGGTTTAGCCCGATTCCTTTGTTGATCGCGACTTAGGTTTCCTTAATACGTGGCATCATCGATGTCGCGACGCTCAATCTCCGCGTCGCTGACATCAACACTGCATGGCTTGATTTGGTCATTCTTGATGTCAGCGACATCAATATCTTGTCGAGACATCTTCTCACGTCTTAGCGAGGTTTGGTGTTCTCTCGATGTCGCGGCGTTGATATCTTGTCAGCGACCTCGGCTGAAGTCATCTGCGGTCTTCAAGCGTGTCGCCGGATGTCGCGACATCAATCTCTTGTCGCGACATCATCTTAAGAACGTGAAGCTGGCCCGGATTTGCTCATGTTGTCGCGACATCAATATCTTTAATCGCGACATCTCTTTATGGCTCTCATCACATTGATACGGCCCGTTCACGATGTCCGCGACATCGATATCTTGTCAGCGACCTCACCTTAAAGATTGACCTTCAGCGGCGAGGTCTTGTGTGGCTTGATCTCACGTCGCGACATCGAACTGAGTTCCGGCGACTTCATCGATCCGAACCTATCACTTGAAAGCTTAAAGGTGTTTTACATTTGTCGCGACCTCTTTTCTTATCTGATCACGACATCAACTCTTGTGCGACCTCCGAATCTTTATCGCGACGTCGTTCTCTTAGTTCTGGTTACCGCCCGGTACTTATCACGGTACTAACATCGCGACCTGCATCAAATTCCTTCAATTCTCTTGGTGTAGCGACCTCGAATTTGGCTGGCTGCAAACCCGCGCATCGATAGATGAAGCCCGATTGTTTTCGTTTCTGCTCTGCCATTCGATTGCACTTTTCACTCGCTTATTCTTGTATTTTCTCTTGCATTTCTTCTTTCTTCATTTTACCTTGCTAATAACGAGATGATTGAGATTTCTTCATATTCTATGAAGTAATTGTCTCTTTTGATATGAAAATTAAGCAGAAAAATGGACTAAAAATAGATGACTTTTAAGCTCATCAAAGGGGTTTCTATATATAACTTATTGATAGGAGAAGAGGGCCAAGAATACACATTCAAAAACCGTTCTAAACGTGTTATTCGAATAACTGTTCTTATTCCAAAATAATAAATTATATTTATTATTAATAAGCGTTCTTATGCGAAATAATAAATTATATTTATTATAATTTACTAACAAAGTCGAGGTAAATATCTTCATAACAGGTTTAAAAAAAGATATTGGGTATTCTTTTAATTGGCTAAATACTAGGTTAGTGGGCCACCCACTTAATTTTAATGTGGAAATAACATTCTCCGCCCGGGCCACTAAACCGATTATGAAAACTATACGTGATCACGATTTCAATAAACTTAGCCAATACGTCCAAAATCATATACCATAATACTAAATCAGTTTAGATCATAAATGCATAATGTCATGTTTCCTTCCATGCACCACACATCAATAACCCTTACTAACCCAATCCATAATGCCAAATAGCCCATGTAATTTGTCTTGTTATGACAATTCCTGTTTATCAAACAATAAAACGTGCACCCATAATTAGAAAACAAGAATAGCGAAACAATTTTAATCATGAGTGTCAATTACACAACCACCATTCATTATCATACTTATTATGGATTCTTTCGAGCCCGTCCTCGTAACATGTTCTAAATATGCCTTTAGAGTGTCCCAGCTTAGTTAATGGATCAGCAACCATAAGTGTGGTCCTAATATTTTCAATTGACACTTGTTGTTTACGGACTCTTTCTTTACTTGACTAAATACTTTAAATCATGTGTTTTAGATCCCTTTAGAAAATTTGCTATTCTTAGAGAGATAAACGATTTGTGGTGTTATCACGATATATTCTCAGTTTAGCGATAAATCCCTGACACCAAGCCACGAGCAAAATTCATAACCATAAAAGAATGGCTTGAAGAACTGAAAGCAATGACAGCTTCGGCCTCCGTAGTGACCAGACGATCATTGATTGTTTTTCACTCTTCCACGAGATTGCCCCATTTGCTAGCATAAAGACATCCTTAAGTTGACTTTAAGCTATCGAAACAACCACCATAATCAGAATCCGAGTAACCGACAACCTTTAATTATTCAGATCTTTTATATGTTAGCATATAATCCTTTGTCCCTTGTAAGTACCTCATCACCTTCTTTGCATCTTTCCAGTGTTCGAATCCTGGATCACTTTGGTATCTTCCTAACATGCCTACAATAAAGTTGATATCCGGTCTTGTACATGTTTGAGCGTACATCAAACTTCCCACAGCTGATGCATAAGGAATTTTCTTCATTTTGTTCCCTTTCCATGTTATTCCTTGGGGCGCATTTTGCTAATTTGTCACCTTTGATATAGGTGCAATACCCAGATGGTATGGCGCATATTAAATCTCTTTAAAACTTAGATCAATATATCCTTCTGAGATAAACCTAGCACTCCTCGAGATTGATCCCTAAAGATCTCTCGATGCTAGCCAACATAGTTTGCCTCACCCATATCAACCATATGAAAGTTTTTAGAGAGATATTCCTTGGTTTCACCTAATAAACCAAGATCATTGCTAGCAAGCAAATATCATCCACATACAGTATCGAAATATAAACTTGCTCAGTAACTTTTCCCGGATATATACAGCGATCAGCAATGTTCTCTTTAAATGCGAAGATGTAATGGTATGATTAAGCAATATACCATTGTCCCGAGCTTGTTTAAGACCGTAAATGGATTTCTTTAATTTGCAAACTAGGTGTTCATTTCCTTTCTTTGCGAACCCTTGAGTTGTTCCATGTGGAAATATCTTCATCCAAATTCCCATTTAAGAATGTAGTTTTCACATCCATTTGATGTAATAAATCAAAATGAATCTAAAGTGCCATGATGATTTGTGATCTTTCTTGGAAAGCTGGAGAGAAGGTATCTTTGTAATTGATACCTTCCTTTTTGAGTGAAACCTTTGGACCTGATGCGGCCTTAAATCGTTCGATATTGCGCTTAGCGTCGCTCTTTGTCTTAAAGACCCATTTCACGACCTACGGGTTTACAAGCTGCTAGGCAATTCGTGAGATCAGGACAGATTATGGGCCGTAGATTTGACTCTTCATTCATAACTTCCATCCATTTACTAGAATCATCACTTTCCATGGCTTGTGAAACAAAACTAGATCCTTCCTTATCCCGATATCAAAATCAGATTCACAGCCAAATACAGCGTAATCGCTCTGTATTAGCGAGTCTCCTTTGTGAGTCCTCTCGCCGAAGGTGCGGTTGTGGTGGCTCTACCGGCATTTTCAATGGCAATATTTTTAAGTGGTAATAGAACCATCTCTATTATATTTGCTCATTTTCCTCGACTTGTTGAACGAGGTTGAGGAATGATAATTTCTTGAGGTAAAAGAGTGGTGGGATATCCACTCTTATCTCTTCAACATCTACCTTTCTTGGTTCATTACTCCCACTAATTTCGCCATTCTCTAAGAATCTGGCATTACCGGTTTCAACTATTCTCACACTATAGTTAGGACAATAAAAATCTATACCCTTTCGATTTATCCGAATAGCCAATGAAATATCCCGATATTGTTCTTGAATCAAGCTTTTTCTCATGTGGGTTATAGATTCTTTACTCAGCCTGAACAATACACATATATGTATATGTCTGGTAGGTTTCTATAGGTCAATAAGCTGAAAGGTTTTTGGAACTGCCTTACTAGGAACTCTGTTCAAGATATACATTATGGTTTAAAGGCCTTCACCTGATAGAAATAAATTACGGAAGAGTAACTCATCATACTCCTAACCATTTCCATTAAAGTGCGATTACGCCTTTCAGTAACACCATTCTGTTGTGGCGTACCAAGCATTGTGTACTGAGCACAAATGCCATGCTTTTCAAGGAATTTGACAAAAGGACCAAGATTTTGTCCTGATTCATCATATCTGCCATAATATTCACGCCTCGATCTGATCTCACAATTTTAACCTTTTTATCTAATTGTCTCACCGACCTCTGTTATGAACATCTCGAAGATGTGGCTGAGACTTTTTCATGCATTAGATAAACATAACCATACTTGAGATAGATCATCCCATAAGGTGATAAATATTTCTCTCCTGTAAAACATGGAACAGAGAGTGGTCCACAAATATCTGTATGAATTATTTCAAGGAGCTCATTACTTCTTGTGGCACCTTTCTTTGTATGTTTAGTTTGCTTTCCCTTTATGCAATCCACGCATACATGAATCGGTGAAGTCGAATTTTGTAAAATTCCTTCCTTCACTAATTTCTCGATTCTTTCCCTAGAGATGTGCCTAGTCATACGTACCACAAGATTGAAGAATTTTCATTAATTAAGCCACGTTTTGAACCAACATTTGAATGCAGGGTTATTAAAGCTTGTGCAAATTCATGATTCAAGGAAATCTTATATAAACCATCACATAAAATACCATAACCAACTGTAATAGAATTTAACATCAAACTTAATTGTCCATAACTGAATAAAACAGAATATCCAGTAGCATCTAGTTGGACTGAGAGCTAAATTCCTAAAAGAGATAGGAATTACGTAAAGTGTTTGGAGTCAGTAGATGATCGAGTCTCCTATGGTAAGCGATAGGTACCAACAGCTATCACTCCAACCTTGAGACGGTTTCCCATATAGAGAAACTTTTCACTTTCTTTAGTTTCTGGTTGTAAAGTGCATTAAATTAGTCACATGAGTTGTGGCTCCAGAATCAATCCACCAAGTATTTGAAGGAACTTCAGCAAGATTGGATTCATAACATACAAAATAAATATTTATACCTCTCTTTTCAAACCAAGCCTTGCGCTTGATACAATCCTTCTTTACATGCCCTTTCTTGCCACAAAAGTAGCAACTTACCGTGAATTTTCCATCATGACTCTGGCTACCTTCCCCAGGTCCACTTTTCTTAGGTGGAAAGTTCTTTCCTTTTTTGAATTTTCCTTTCTTCTTCATGACTCCATGAGTTACAACAAGAGCAAGATTATGTCCTTCTTGTCTTAATCTCACTTCCTCTTGTATACATTTACTGGTGAGCTCATTCAGTTCAGTCCTGTTGAGTATTATAGTGGATTTTGATGGAGCAAGCTATGATGAAAGTCAGTTAGGATAAGTAATACCCGAAGGACTAGTCCACTTCTATGCTAGTGCGCTGCGACCTTTTCAATCATGTTTAAAATATGTTCTTTGAATACCTTTAGACCATCATATTTCGTGGTGGTCAATTCAACCATCAATGCTCTGAGACTTATCGGCAGCGTTTAAGCGCTCCTCGACATGTTCGAAATTAGAGCCGAAGCTCGGTTTGAGGGAGAAGGTCTTGATATTATTGGCAATAGTCATTCTCATAAACATCAAGCCCAGTCATTGGATCTTACTTGAGGCACAGTTGATCCATTTGCTCCAAGTCTTGTCAGTAGCTTGGGGAGGGTTATCCATTATTAAAGCTAGGTTGAATCAAATACGCCCAATGAAAATTGAACCCTTTCATACCATTCGAGGAAAAATTCGACCCATCAAACGGTCATTCCGGATACAGAGAGTGTAGCGAAGTAGGAGCGTACAAAATAGAACAATGCTCACAATCAGGCCTCAAGTATAAAAATAATGATGACTATTAATATCTAGTGAAATTCTCCTTTGGGTAAATTCTAACATATCAAGTGTTCACTTGGAGGAGCTTAAAACACTTTACTATTTTGTGTCATTTATATGTTACCTTTGGGTATCCATTTTACCTTTCTAAGCAACACAAAATAAAACCATTAATTAATAATTAGCAGAAATTGACTCTCCTTTGGGTTAGTCTCATTCTCCTAATTATTAAGAATTTTATAAGTCTCCATTTATTCCTTTTATGCAATTCAATAAATATAAGGCTCACTAATTTAGGTTACTTTGGCAACTATCTAAATTGGTTAACCTAACATTTATAAATTGTCATTTTGATAAAATTTCACAAGATGAAATTAATTCTTTTATTTGAGTTAAATCAAAGGAAATAATATCTTTAATAATCATCCCGAGTTCGTAATCAATCATAATAAAATCCAAAGAAATCGACATTCTATCAAAATATAATAATAATTTCACAAGGTTCAAATCACATAGGATACATGGACATCTTAAAGAATTTCGGTTTCATATTCAAATAAGTGATAATGACAATCGGCTAACCCGGTCTTTGTGATTCTATTTCTCCTTTGTGAAGCTTCTAATCGATTAATAAAGGAAGTGCTGAAAGCGACCCGATTAATAGGCGCTTGAAAATGTAGGATGACGTCGAGCGGCGCCCTCACAGAGCATTGATCCGATCGGCGTTGCAAGGAAAAATAAAAATCTTCCTTCTGGCGTTGAAGTGAATCTTTATTTTATTTATTATTTTTTTTTAGTGAGACGAATTAATCGAAGATAAATCCTCAAAATTTAATCTTTATAAAAGCGATGATTTTGAATATTTAAATTCAATCGCTCGATACCATTTATTTGAGATTTAATACGGAAATTAACACAATATTCTGATCATTGAATTCAAAACTCATCTACGTGTAAAATAATAATAATAATAATAAAAAATATAGGATTACATACCGTTTAGAAGAACACGCGATATGAGAGATTTCTCTACTAGGTTTATAGATCTTAAATCCTTGATCTCTTCTTCTCCTTATCAAACTTTGATACCTGAAATTGTTTTACGCCAATTGATGGAAGAGTGCCTAGCACTTTGTAAGGGTTTCTATATATATAACTTATTGATAGGAGGGCGAGAATACACGTTCGAGAAAACCATTCTAAACGTGTTATTCGAATAATTGTTCTTATTCAAAATAATAAATTATATTTATTATTAATAAGCTACATTCTTATTCAAAATAATAAATTATATTTATTATAAATTTTACTCCATCAAGGGTAAATATCTTCATAACAGTTTAAAGATATTGGTAATCTTTTAATTGGCTAAATACTAGGTTAGTGGGCCACCCACTTAATTTTAATGTGGAAATAACACTCCGCACCTCAAAAATCCTCGAAACCCAAATCTCAGACACAACCAGTTTCGATCATGCCCACATTTTCATTTTCTAGTTACTCTTCAACCCTTTGCCCATCTGTTTCTTAACCCTCTCTCCCAAACCCATTTCTGCTTTTTCATTCCTAGGTTTCTAGAAACCAGCTTCGATTCTGAAATCGCCTACTTCGGGGACATCGTGTGAGACCCCAGAAAATTCCAATTTTCTAAAAAATGGCAAAATCGTAATTTTGGTAAAAATCCAAAAAAATTTTAGATCTCGGATGATGAAACATATTTCACCGTTGGAATCATCTCGCAAAATCTAGCTAATACGTCGAATTTCGTCGGAATTAGAGACAGTCGAAGATTTGCACGTTTCGAGCGAGGAATATCCGGGTCTTGTAAGCGAAATTTGATGTGACAAAAGTTACATATAACATAGAATCATGTGATACATGTTGCATGAGTAGAGAGATATTGGAAATGGGCGGCCGATAGAGTGCCGTCAAAATCCAAGATAAGGGACATGGATGGCATTTTTGAATTCTTAATGAGGAGGAAGACAAGATAGCCAATATTAGTCATCTTCTTCCTTCAAAAAGAGAGCAAAAACGTGATGGAGAGAAAGAGATACGATGAATTTGGATATTTAGGTTTCTTTGATTTTTAGAGAGAGAGAGAGTGCCTTCTCTCTAAGATCCTGGGCGATAGGACCGTCGGATTTCTTCGGGCCAAGAAGGAAAGTTGCTCTAAGCGGCGAGGACAACGCGTGGACACCGGTTTCTTGGAGTTTCGACAAACTCCATGAGGTATGGGTTTTATCCTACTTGTTTTACACTTTGTTTAAGTGTTTTGTTGATGATTGAGTTGATTGAGGCCTTGAATTGCCGTTTGATCGGTCCCAAAACTTGGGGCCGAATTGTTGGAATTTTGGAGACGGTTTGAACAGTCCACGGACTATTTGGTCATCTTGGGTGATGATTTATGCATTAATTCATGTTTTGGTGTGTATGAGGTTGGGTTTAGGCCATGGATTTCGGGTTCTAAAGTGGAACCGATGTTGGAGTAGATTGGCCGAACGATAACAGGGTTTCATTCATGTGAATAGTGTTCACGAAATATTTTTGTGAAGAATGTGCTTGAATGGGTAATTCAAATTGAATTGCTCGTGTTTATTAATAATTAGCCATGTGAGCCTAATTTTTTGGTGTAATGCTTGAGTTGTATAGGAATTAGTAGGTTCATGTGAACATTGTATTAACGTGAGTCAAATTATAACCAGAGATATAATTGTGTGTATAAACCGATGGAGATGAAATTGTGATTTGCTCAATTATATGGAATATAATTGTGTGTATGAGCCATTGGAATGTTATTGTGAATTGCTCAGTGAGCTAATTTGGGTGATGGTTGATATTGTTGAATTATGTCTTTGTGATTCTAAATTTGAAATATATACATATTTGATATTGGAGTATAAAAATGATTGAAATGGCATAATGCATTTAAGTATGCCGGGTAACCTGAAGTGGGTGAGTGCATGACATGGGCCTACGGCTTGAACATGATTCACGAAAAGGGAATTTCACGGGATGATTTTCAGAGAATGGGGTTGGGAGACAATCCAGCACGTATCTGTTCAGATGAGGACCACCATGACTATTTCGGAAGTTCTCCACAACACGCATTAGCCTCGGAGGGGAAACAGTCCGTCTTTTCTTAGGATCTCGGTAGTATATTTTCCAAGAGCAAATAGGTTTTGTTTTGAAAATGATTATTTTCTCATGCATGGCTTAGGCAAGTGTGGGGGTCAATTAGGGACTCGAGATATGGGAACGGGCATGTAGACATTCAAGTAGGATCTGTCGTACTTGAGTGTGTTTAATTTAGACATTGCATATGCATAGGTGGAGAAGTAACTCATTTAGGGTGATTCCACTCTTGGGCGATAGCTTCGCTCTGGTGAGGAACATTTTTTCAGGTACGGGGGTGCTCGAGAGAAAGGCTGGCTCATTTAGAGACCGATTTTGAAGCAGGGTTGTGGCTTTGATGTTTTTGGATAATATGTATTAGAATTATAGATTTTAATATGTATTTGTATTAAGAGTAATGAAATAACTCTTGGACTATTGGAATATAGTTGGGAATATGTTTGATGAGTATTGATGCAGGGGCCCAAGTGGCCATTTTTATTCAGATATGTGTCTCGTGATACGAGACGTATAGATTTTCGCGAGGTTGTGGTGGTCAGCCAGACACAGTTTTGGGGCGTCACGAGTTTGGTATCGGAGCTTAGGTATCACAGATACCTAGGGGCTCGGGTTGGGTATCCATCACCACTTGGTGTGGTTAGATGTAGGGTTAGGTATGTGAATTTTTGGATAATCACGGGGCAGTTAGAACTTTGCATGTGCATGATGTTTTATGTGTGATTGTTATATACGTGAATGATTGTTTGATGGTGTTGTGTGAATGGTGTGCATAACATGGATTGTTATGTTGTGATTGTTTATTGTGCTTAGTAATTGCTTTATAGAAGTGTTGGAAAAGTTTTGGAGTTTTACAGTATGTAAAACTGGAAAAAGAAAATAAATAAAATAAATTTTAATAAATTTATTTGGTTTATTGGAAAATGAAAGAAAAAAAATGAAAATGAGGTGAAGAAAGTTGTTTTTTAAGGTTTTACAGGGTGTAAAACTGAAGAAAAATGAGTGAAAATAAATTTTTATAAATTTATTTGGTGTCTTAGGAAATATGAGGAATATATATATATATATATATATATATATATATATATATATATATATATATATATATATATATATATATATATATATATATATATGTATGTATGTATGTATGTATATGTATTTTAATTGATTTCCAATAGGCTGAAATAAATGAAAAAAAAGTGTGAAAAAAAATGAAAAAAAAGGTGCGAGGAAATGGGTTGACTCTTTGCTTATTTGTATCTATCTGATAGGAAATTGTATTGTGACCGCAGCTTGAGGCTAGGTGTGAAGTGGGCTGAAATTGTATTGCAACTTGAGGTTGCTGGGTTCTGGTGTATTGCAACATGGGGCAGTTGGGTTGCAGGGTGAGTGTGTCACAATACACCAAGTGTATTGTGACAGTAGCAAGGGTTTGGCTAGGGGGAAGTTGTGTCACAATACAAGAAATTGTATTGTGACCCGGTGATGATAGCATTTAGGAAGTGGGTCACAATACACGAAGTGTATTGTGACGGACGGAGGCGCGCGGTAGTTGGGGAGCTGTATTGCAAGATAATAGGTTGTATTGTGACGGTGAGGGCTTGAGTGGTAGATGATAGTGTGTCCCAATACAAGGTTGTATTGTGATAGAGTTAGGCTAGCTGGGGTTGTATCACAATACAACGTAGTGTATTGTGAAGACGTGTATTGTGACTCAGAGTATCTTGTTTTACGAGTCCTTGTTTGGACCCTTGTTCATGAACAACATTCCTGAGATTTTTGAAAAAAAATTTTGAAAAATAAAATAAAACCAAATAAAATGAAATACAATTTTGTAAAAATGAAATTTTCAAAAATAAAATTTTTGTTGATAAAAAAAAAATGATTTGATATGTTGAATTAAGTTGTCTTCATTCTTATAATCACGAGGACATTGTATATAGGGGAAATGTTATGTGTATGAATAATTAATGCCAAGTACATGTTTATGCCTTAGAGATGCTAAATAATTGGCTGTACCATTTGACTTTTCAGTGAATATGTTTCATTAGGAAAAGTGGGAAATTAAGTTTGTCATTTTACTGTGCTGAGGCGAAAGTTTCTTGCAGTAGTAGGGATTACGATCCGCCGTATTTCACAGGCATGTGCAATAGTGAGTCGGGGCGGGTAACGACCTTCAACGTTTAGAAACACATCATCCTCCAATGGTTAGAGGAGGAGTGGACTCTAGGGTCAGGACGACTATGACCACAGAGGGAGAGGTAGATGACATACGAGGCATCCAAGATATGGGTGTTGGTACTAAGAAAAAGGAATATCCATCTTCTTCCCAGCCCGGAAGAGAGCGGAAGACTTCAGTTTTGCACACCCAGAATCTCAAGGGTGGTGAGGTCATCGGGACTGAGAGCCGGGATGGGACATTTAGTCAAGCAAGGCAGATGATGTGTTATTTCTACCGACAGTCTGGACACTTTCGACGAGATTGTCCGCGGTAGGAATCGGAGTTATGGGACACCTCGGTCGATCATCGATGGGCAATTAGGGTTACCCGGTCGGGATGGGCGGATAGTGTGCTACCATTAGCCGATGGCCGGACATATGAGGAGGATTGCCCTCGGAGGCGGGGATCTCGAGGTTTGGGGGCTGGTCTGCGTCAGTCGGTGAGGATGGGAGATTGGCCGCAGTTTGTTTCTCCATACCCTAGTATGGATCGGAGGACCGATCACCTAGTATTTACGAGGCCGGGTCACGCATAGGCGAGGTCGCGGTCGGGCGTAGGTCGAGGTCGACCCGCAGATTTGCGGTGAGTTCGAGATTCGAGGCTAGGCGGATGATGTTACCATTGCCTCTAGCAGGCCTGAAGGCGAGATTGTCATAGGAGGTAAATTTCATGAGTACGGTAGGTGTTGGTCAGTACAGGATGAGCGAGGTATGTTTCTACTCTCACACTTGTTGATTAGAGTTGCGTTTGAATTGGATGCATCATGTTCATTCATTAATGCATCTTGTGTGATAAGTTTGGGCATAGAGGTTGAGGCCTTTAGAAAAGCCATAATATGAGAGAATTCTTCCCTATAATGTAGGGTGAGAGTTGGCCAGATGCGTCGAGATCATGAGTCAGGGATCTCAGTGATTCTGCTCATGGTGGACCTTAGGGTGGTAGACGTATTGGTTGTTGATGTCATTCTTGACATATATGAGTTGATAGCCATCGGTTTGTCGATGGTGTGACCTTAATGGTTGTCATAAGCAGGTCTTGGAGTTGGAGTGAGTTACATATGCACGTGGTTGGATGCTTGTGCATGGTGGAGACCGAAATTCTTTTTAGAAAAGGGGAGAATGTGAAACCCCGAGAAAATTCGAATTTTTTGAAAAATGGCCCAATCATTAATTCGGTAAAAATCACGAAAATTTTCTAGATCTCGGATGGCAGAATAGTTCTCACGTTGGAATCATCTCGTGAAATCCTAGTAGCTGCGTCCCCAATTTCGTCGGTCCGAGACGGTCGAGGAATTTGTTTTTCGAGGCAGAGTATCGAGTGTCGTAAAGAAATTTGATGTGAAAAAATCCTTTGTATGCTATTATCTCATGTGATACATGTTGCATGAGTAGAGAGATGATGGAAATGGACGGCCGAGAGAGTGCCATGTCAAAATCCAAGAGAAGGGACATGGATGGCATTTTTGAATTCTTAATGAGGAAGAAGACAAGATAGCCAATAGTAGTCATCTTCTTCCTTCAAAAAGAGACCAAAAACATGATGGAGAAGGAAAAGAGATGCAGTAGGCTGGATATTTAGGTTTCTTTGATTTTTAGAGAGAGAGAGAGAGTGCCTTCTCTACAAAGATCCGAGAAGCGTCGGGCCAGTGGATTCTTCGGGCGAAGGAAAGTTGCTCGTGGCGAAGGGACCCTGGCCAGCGTGGACCATTTGGTTCTTTGGAGTTTCGACAAAACTCCGTGAGTAGGGGTTTTATCCTACTTGTTTTACACTTTTTTTAAGTGTTTTGTTGATGATTAAGTTGATTGAGGCCTTGAATGACCATTTGATCGGTCCCAAAACTTGGGACCGAATTGTTGGAATTTTTGGAGATGGTTTGAATAGTCCACGGACTGTTTGGTCATCTTGAGTGATGATTTATGCATTAATTCATGACTTTGGTGTGTGCTGAGAGGACGGGTTTTAAGCCATGGATTTCGGGTTCTAAAAGTGGAACCGATGTTGGAAATGATTAGTAGTGAGCGATAACAGATGGTTCAGCATTCATGTGGTGTATTCACGAAATATTTTTATGAGAAAATGTGCTTGGATGGGTAATTCAAATTGAATTGCTCGTGTTTGTTAATTAGTCTATGTGAGCTAATTTTTTGTGTAATGGCTTGAGTTGTATAGGAATTAGTAGGTTAATGCATGAACTTTATGTATTAACATGAGGTCACAATTATATGGAATATAGTTGTGTTTATAGGCCATTGGAGATGAAATTATGATTTACTCAATTATATGGAATATAATTGTGTGTATAAGTAAGTGGAGGTAAATTGTGATTTGCTCGATTATATAGAATATCATGTGTGTATGGGCATTCAGGAGATGATATTTGTGAGTTGATCAAGTGAGCTAATTTGGGTTATGGTTGATATTGTTGAATTACATATGTTGTGATTAAATTTGAGAATATATGCATATTTGATATATTGGCCTCTGAAATGATTAGTGGCATAATGCATTTTTTCATATGCCTTGGGTAACCTAGAAATTAGGTGTGATGCATGACATGAATTTCTGGCGAACATGATTGCGAAGGAATTTCAGAGGTAAATTTTTAGGAGAATGGGGTTGGAGGCAGTCAAACATATCATTTCAGATGACCATGAGCATTTCGGAAGTTCTCGACACATTCGCCTCGGAGGGTAGTCCGTCTTTTTCTGGGAATGCCGGTAGTGTATTCGAAACAGCGGTTTGTTTTGAAAATGATTATTTTTCTCATACATTGTTAGTAATAGTGCTCTAGGCACATTATGGACATTGTATTTTATTTATTTATGAGAATTTATTATTATGATGATTTATGTTTATTATATATAATGTCCTTGAATAATATTATTAATTATTCTAAATGTCCCTAATCGGTTATTATAGGAATAACAATGAATTAAGATCTGTATATAAAGTTTGATTAAGTATTCTTGAGGATGAGATGTGTATGAGATACAAATCAAATTTATATCTATTTATTTGAGAACAAATATTGAGACGGACAGTCTTGAGATTAATACATGGATCAAGTCTTAAATTAATCTGTAGTTTTGTGTCATTAAATCCTTTGACTTGGATCGCTATAGTTCTCAACATAAAGAATATTGTGTTGATATAATCAAACGTTGTCTTTAATCGGATGACTATAAAGGTTATGCTTGAACATAATAAAGGTATATATTTGAGATAACAGACGTTAAATGGAATTTGTCCTCTTATTATAAGAGAGATATCTGGGCCTCGACAATTGGGCTGAGAAATGCATGAGTGGAGTGCTCCAAATGAATTGATGGAGATCAATGTCATTTTATTTAGTCGATCTAATTGGGTTTCGAGTAATCAAAGATAGAAACGGCCCAAAAAGGTTGACTTTGTCCATACCGCCCATAATTCTATCAAGATATCATGAGACAAAGGATTATATCGTATTAGCTATATTAAAGGTTATCTCGGATGTGAAACTTTTCATTTAACGTTGATGTAATCATCTTGCTTCTGAGACCACTTATGACTTGTAGGATCAAATGTGATTTGACCTCGCGATGTTTAATGAACCTGTAAATTAAGCACGTGGAAACCGAATAATAACGGTTATGGTTTTTCACTCTCTGTAGTAATTTAAAATGATGAGATTATTTTAAATTACAAATAACAATTAGTTGTTATTTAAATTCGAACTTAATTTTGAGAAAGTTTAAATTCGTGATTTAAATTATAACAAATAATTAATTTGTTAAATTTTCTTATTGGATAAGAAAATAATCTGTAAAGGGTTTTAAATAATAATATAAATTCGTTTCCTTATCGATAAGGAAATTCGTATTTAATTGTTATTATTAAAGTTTTAAATATATAATAATATAATAAATTCGTTTCCTTATCGATAAGGATTTTAATTTAAATTGTTACTATTTAAAGCGTTTTAATATATAATGATATAAATTTGTTTCCTTATCTGATAAGGAAATTCGTTTTTGATTTAAAACCCTAGCAAACTTATATAGATATATATATGTGAGACATATATTTTTTTGGGGTAGTCGTCTTTTAAAAAGAAGGAACAACCAAAACAGAGAAACCCCAATTTCGTTTTGAGAAGGTGAACACAAATTTAATTGAAATATCATTCATTATTTGTTGAGTGTGTGGATACTTGTAGAGGGTGGTGGTTTTTCGAAGAAATGAAAGCACCTTTGAAGATCAAGATAAACCAAGGCGCGAACTTTGAAGGCTTAGCCGAATCGATCTGAAATTAAGTTAGTTACCCTTCCTTCGGTTCTTATGAAATGCATGTGATCATGGTGGGTTAAGGGATAAAATTATAAATTCCGCTGCATTTATGTTACGACTAGATTGGATATTACGCGTAACTGACATACATGGCTTAGGCAAGTGTGAGGGTCGGTGAGGACTGAGAGATATGGGAACGGGCATGTAGGCAAATCAGTAAGATCACATATTTACTTAGTGTGTGTTTTAATTTAGACATTTCATATGCACTTAGGTCAAATAACCATTTAGGATGATTCCACTCTTTGGCGATCTTACTAATCGAACATTTTTCGAATGGGCGCTCGAGAGGACGGCTCATTTTAGAAACCGATTTTGAAGAAAGTCGGGTTGTGGCTTTGATGTTTTTGGATAATATGTATTAGAATTGTAGAGATTTTTAATATGTATTTGTATTAAAGTAATTCATGCTCTTGGACTATTGGAATATAGTTGGGAATATGTTTGATGAGTGTTGATGCAGGGGCCCAAGTGGCCATTTTTATTCACGTATGTGTCTCGTGATACGAGACGTATAGATTTTCCGCAAGTTGACGGATAATCAACGGACACCCCGGTTTTGGGGCGTCACACATCGCGATCAGGAATGATGGTTCATTAGTCAACCTCATGCCTCCATTGGCCTCTAAGTTTAGCCTTCTTGAGCAAAGCTAAGAGGTAGGGCCACTCTGAAAAGTAGCTATTCTTGACATATATTAACCCAGCTTACACAATAAACATAATGTGTATGTGTTTGATGTGTCAATGTAATTAAATAAAACTAATAATGGCTAAAATTCATTTTATATTTGTAAATCTAATTTATTTACTAAGTATTACAAATTGAAATGACCACCCACCCATTTAATAAAAAGTAATAATTATGTTTAATATATATTTTAATTTTTAACTAAATCAATTTAACCCTTTTTTTAGTATATATCAATAAAAAATAAATAAATTTTGATAAACTAATTTTTAATTAAATAGTCGATATCGATGAGCAAAAAAATATTTATTAGAGTTGATTTATTTATGTCCAATTAATAAATAAATAAATAAAATGTTTTAAAACTATTATTTTATTAATATTAGTAAAAAATAGTTTTAAATAGTTATATATATATTAATATAGTGAATAAAAATACTTTTGAAATTTATTATATTAAATTTTACTAATGAATATAAATAAATCAATGCAAATAAGAATTTATTATTAATTTTATTGATACTAATGAGAAATAATTTTATTGCATTATACCAATATTTTCACTAAATTATTTCTCATTATTATTAGTTTATAAATTAAGATAATTTAAATTTAAATTTATATATTGATATACATAATATTAGATTTCAAAATTTTAGCTTTTTAAAAGACTTATAAAATTCGGTTCAAAAAATAAAGATTTATAAAACTTAGATTAGGAAACTAAGATTTTATTTAATAAACTTCTTATGGTAAATTGAAGTTATAAAAAATTCATAATCTCCCATATCTAGTTTTTTAAAACATTACTTTATAGAATAATAGAATAAAAAATTTGAATGATACAGATTAATATGGTGAAATCAAGACCATCCATTCATCTTGCAATTTCATCCCATCGTTAATGTGACACCCCAAAAACCCGGGGGTCCATTGACCAATCATCAATCCGTTGAAATATCCATGGATAGCGTATATCCCGATACCCATGCTATCTAATCCCATTAATTGGGAACCATTCATCAAGTCCTAAGTAATCACATACCTACGCCCTGACACCATGCTATGAAGCGAGGGTCAGAATTACCTGTGAATATCATGTGTTTCAATACCATACTATCCAATCCCATTTACCGAGATTCGTTTAGCCACATTCAATAAACTTTTTATGTTATTTTCAAAACATATTACTATGAGTTTAATCACAAACTCTATCACATATACAGGCATATGCCAAAACTAGTTATTTCCAAAGTTTTTTACAAAAGAACTATACCAGCCATAGGTCGGCTTTCTTCAGCCTCTCGGCCCCGAATGTGAGTCATCCACTTGTGTATACCTTGTACCTGAAATGTTTTCCCATAAAGGGTGAGCCACGCCCAATAAAGAGACTCCTACAGAGGCTATTACCCCCCTAAGTGCACATGTAATGTTCACTTGGACACATTCACATATATATCAACATTCCAACATAATGATGCAGCACAGTGGGAATCTTGCACATAACATACCATGAAATGGATGAAACTCCTCATTCCGCTGAAAAACTTGAGTCATCATAGACTCCCGTCGCATAATGCATAGCCCGATGTGTGATATCCACTCTTGATCGTTTCATCAATGATCACTTTGAAACAAAATCAAGTTTTAGAAATCAAAACTTTACTGCAAGATATTTCATCTCCAATGATCATTTATTAACAAAACATGTGTCTTTTGTGGGTAGTAATTTTCGAATCATGCATGCTTAGTAGCGCCTTCTGTTTCGTAGAAAATTTCAGCTTTGGACACATATGTATAACCCAATCTGGGTCTTTTGCGAGAGGTATCTATCTACGCCTCTACCTTACAAGTTTTCATGTTTCTGAGCAGTGGAACTCTCTTGAGACCTCATTCAGCGTATTGAGCCCGCAGTAACTACGAGGATGTGGCGTGATGACACCATTTCTGTACTGTGAGCAATGAAACTCCAGCTAAACTTCGTTCAACGTATCAAGCCCACTCATCAGCCACCAAGGATGGTGTGTGATGGCACCATATATGCCATGGCGATGCCTCGGAGTGCATATGCAATGCATTATGCCTTTGCATGTCAATTCCTTTTGTCACATGTAGCCATGCTATGGACAATTTATCATGTATATGGACAATTATATCAAGGCATATAATTTCCAAACAATTCATCTCAATGTCAATATATTAAAATTCATATATCAACATTCACTAAAAAACTATCACCAAGTAAGTCAATCAAAAGCAAGCAAAGACAACTTGGTTCTCAAGACCAATTGTGCGAAAATGCCCGCAAGCGGTCCACACATCTGACCATCACGAGCCACCGCAATACCACGACTGGGCATAGAAACAGTCGAATCCAACCCAAGGCTTGTCCAAATCCAAATACCAAAAAGCAAGACACAAACATGTCATACTCATGCCACACATCCGGCCCCACATGGCCATAGGACAGTCCTAAACCTCAGTCCAGAATTTCAGTCCCAATTCAGGGTTCAAACAGCCGACAAGACTGTCATAATAGGCTATGGAATCAACCACAAAGTAGTCTCCAACCTAATCTTAAACAACCCCGAATTGAACTACACCCATTGGCCAACCAAACCCTCAATCAGTCCATATGTTTCAGTCCAGACAACATTGAAATCGATCTTAAAACGGTCCCAAAGAAATAGTCCCACGGCTTTGTCCCTTTGAACCGGTCAAAAGGAAGGCAATCAACCAAGTAAAATCTTCCTCTTGGAGCTTAGCCCTCATCGGGCCAGCTGGACTTTCTGCTCTCGATCGACGAACTCCAATAGTCGAACATCGTCAGAGGGAAGAAGGCGTGGATCTTTCTCTCCGCTTTCTCTACTCCACTCTTACTCTTTCTCCCTCTCTTTTCCTCATGCGATCCCCTTTTATAGTTGGACACATCACATGGCATGTATGCATCATGTCATGTGTCATCCACATGGCATGCATGCACCATGACATGTGTCACCCACATGGCATGCATGCATGATGACATGTGTCACCCACCCAGGTTCCTTTTTGCCTCGAATCGTGAAAATCCGACCATCTCGAATTAGCGAGAGTCGTCTTAGTAACTAGATTTCGCAAGACGAATCCAATGGTGAGGTCCATTTCATCATCCAAGATCTAGAGAATTTACAGGCTTTCAACCTGCACTATAGCAACAATTTACCCTTTTTTACCCTTTTTTCGGTGAAGTTCAAATTTTCCCGAGTTTTACAATTCATTTAAAAAAGAAACCCTAAGAGAATATGTTCTCTCTTTTTTCACTAAGCGGCCGACTTCCCTTCTCCTCTTCTTTTCTTCCTTCTCTCTTAATGCCCACGCCCTTCACAAGAGGTTCTGAAGGCATGTGAGAGAGGTTCCATATATGATCACAGGGTGGAAAGAAGTGTTTGGCTTGATCTAATCTAACATATACTCGTATAAATGTATTCTCCTTTTTGGAGCGAAAATGGCTCACGCGGCGGGATGAGCAGTTGAGATCTCGCTTTGAGACCGGCCATCATTGCGGGCGACTCGCGACTAGAGGACTCCAGGTGTTGCTGCAGCTGAGCTTTCCGGTTATGACCAATCGCGTGGCGGTACCGCAGGCGGCAAGGAAGTGTGCCGCTGGCTCCAAAAACTCCACGGCGCCGCATCGCAAGCATGCGCCGCCTCACCAGCTATCAAGGTGCACAAACGGCAGCGACTCTTCTTGTTTAGATTCCGTATTTCAGCAGCGTACCTTCCCCACTATAAGGGAAGCATGTAAGGATCCTATTCAAATCAAAACAGAGCATGTCTAGCCTCAAATCATGTTCAATATTCTATCATTAATTCTATATTTGAATAGCAGTATAGCGATAGCTTAATTTTTTAACTGCAGATTGACCAACTTTATGTAATTGTAATAGTAGCTTAATTTTAGCCTTACCATTAACATGTTTACTAAATTAGACTCTCAATCACTCTGTATATACTTATAACTTCTATTAATGAAAGGTATCGAAAAATCTATTATTTTACATGGTATCAGAGCCCAGGTTATCAACAAGTCTTGGCCCACTGGGAGAAACTGGGTTGTCGTTCCTCCGACTCCAAGGCCCAATGTGTGAGGGGGAGATTGTTGGGTTATCTCACATCGGTTGTGGAAGGGGTTGGTGATGAGTTTATAAGTGTGAGGGAAAACCTCATCTCATGAGCTAGCTTTTGGGATTGAGAAGGCCCGAGATCTTTACTGCTTGGTAGTGAAATTTGCGAGATCTCCTAGCAGTCATGATCCAAGTCCACACTTATGTCTTCCTCCTCAGATCCAAATCCTTTAATCTCCACTTGCCTCTAAGTAGCAAATAAATCACTCATTGCTTTTTCAACATCTTATTGAATCAATGAAAAGTTAACTCCCGCCCACCTTTTCCTCAATGCGTGCTCAATTTGAAAGCACTTCTCATTGATTCTGATTACCAAACTATATCCGAAGGCACCCTTCGTGTCCTCTTCCGTTGAATGCGATCGATGAGTTGTGCAAGACCCAGGATTCTCATGGGATAAGCCCATCACAGTGCTATTTTAACATATCCATCTCACTCCATCACCTTGTACTCTGACCTGAGACCTCTCATGACGCTTGGACAAAGCTAAAAAATTTATATGCTAGCCGATCCAGAACTCTGAGCTCTCTGAGTTAAAGGAGGAACTCACCTTAATCGGCGTGGAACTTCGGTCAATCCACGAGAATACTAAGTGCTGATACTAGGCGTAAATAGCCATTATTGATCGTCAATTTCGGATGTTAGTAGCCTATCTTGTGCTATTTGAATGGTTTAGGTCGGATTCGAGGAGATCCTTGGCGCCTGATACCGGGCAGAAGTCGTCATTGGCCTTTGAGGAGTTGCATGACCACGGTTGGACATGATGCATATGCGAGCGGCTTAGGCCCTAGTAACCACCTGACAGC
Source organism: Tetrastigma voinierianum (assembly GCA_016808115.1). Lineage (NCBI taxonomy): Eukaryota > Viridiplantae > Streptophyta > Magnoliopsida > Vitales > Vitaceae > Tetrastigma > Tetrastigma voinierianum. The sequence goes on along the minus strand of JAEQBH010003344.1, from coordinate 71,751 downwards.
GGTTGTTTCTACCAGCTTCACGAAGGCCGAACGTGCACGGGAGAGTCAGTCGTGGTCCTTTAGAAACATGATTGTACTTTTGTGAGCCTCCTAGGTTCCAACTTAAGCGAAACTTAATGGACCCAGCGTTGATGGTCGTCGCTCGATAACATCTGCAGGAGGCCCCGATTATAACAATCGGCGTTACCAGCCCAAATGCCAACTCTATGATCAGTTGGGCCACATTTATAAGTCACATCCTCAATTCCATTCGGGAATGTTTCAATAGAATTGTGCTACCGCATCTAATGGAAGGGATAAAGTGGTTACTTGATTCGAATTTGCTTCTCATAATATCATGGTGATCTGCTCCAATTTATCTATTAGATTCAGATATGATGCGATGGCAAAGTAATTCTCGGCGATGGTTGAGTTTGGTATCTCACATATTAGTTCTTTGGCTTTGCACTCTCTCCTCACCGAAATTTTACATTGTGTGATACTCTTTGTGTTCCAAACCTTTGCAAAAATTTAATTTGCATTAATAATCTCATCCAAACAAAATAATGTCTTTGTTGAATTTCATCCTTTTATTTTCTTGTGAAGGAGACAAGGTCAGGGGTGATTCTACTAAAAGGAGCATATAACGATGGCATCTACACCTTCTGGAATCCAATAGTAGCATGAAAAAGGTTGCTGTGTGCATGTGAGCGAACTTCTATTGATGGATGGCCTGGCGTCTTGGGCATCTTCTAATCTAGAGTAATCCCATCGTCTTGTTAAAAATTTTCTCTTCCTATTTCATCGACTAAAAATTTACTCTTCCACTATGTCATTCATATTTCTATCAATAAAGCTCATCAACAACCCTTTCGTGTGATAAATCTTCCAAAGTCATGAGCCACTTGAACTTATTTACAGCGATGTGTGGGGTCTTGCTAGTTATCTTGGAATTGATAGATCAGAATATTCATATTTTTGTTGAAGTCATTATACAAAATACTCTCTGGTTTTATCAATGGTCACTAATCAGGTGTTTCTAAAAATTTTCCACGTTTCAAGCGGTTGATGAAACCAACTTTCAAAATCAATCAAAACACTATACTCCGGCGATGGTGGTGAGTTTATTGCTTTAAAATCATATCTCTACTTCATGGCATAACTCAGCACACTAAAATACACATACTTATGAATTAAAAAATTCAAATGTTGTCTGAGCAATATTATTAATCATCTAATTAACAAGCCATACACTCCTTCATGATGCCATCTTGATTTCTCTTATTGGCTTTATGCCTTTCAAATGACTTCCTACACTCATAAGCGAGACAACCCTTTCCTCTTCTTGTTAAAAAATCACCTTTTGAAGTCCTTTTTGGTCAAACCTGCAATTATTTGAAATTAAAATTCTGGATGCATTTGTTATCTCACACAGCCTATATCAAATAAAGTATTTAAATCCAAAGCCTATCTTTTTCTCGGCTATTCTGCTTCAATGCATCTGAAGTGTCTTGAACCTCAAACAAAAAAAAATTCTCTTCTCTCGGCACGTGCTGTTTGATGAAACCCAAGATCTATCCAGCCTCTTAACACGGATATCTTAGGCTACTAAGCGAAACCTCCAAACCCTCCCCCATTTCTTCCTCTCATTTTCGGTGCCCACCAGTTCGCAGTGCCGTCATCACTAGCGCCCGGTACCCGCATCATTGCAACCTTCGGAAGGTTCACTTGCCATTGTCGCGGCCTCCTCAGGTACTTTCGGACCCTCTGGTTCTTTACTTCATGATTCCTTGCCCGTTATAAATCACCCATCTCATCGGATATCTTTAGATGATATTAGAATTGCTTCTCCTTAAATCTTCCATCCCACTCTCCCCATTCCTACTCGGGATACCCGTCGGTCCAGTTTTTCTCACTCATTCCCGATTTCACAAACCTCCCCAAGCCGTCTCTCCTCCCCAGCGCACTCATAACATGACCGCAAAATCAATGAACGAATCTTCAACCCCAGCAATCCTCGATGTCACAACATCCTCTTCCCAAACCATTAAGGCGACCCGGTGTGAGCGAGCCATTTCTCAACCTCTTGGCGTGAGGCCATGTCATGAGCTCAACGTCTAATGGCTGCTGGGACTTGGGACTGGTTTCACCACTCAAACTGTACACGTGGGCCCATAAGTGGGTCTTCCAAGTAAAAGGCATCTTGTGGATCTAAGGTGATGATTGAAGAAGTCTGGTTGCTAAGGGTTATGAGTCGATGCTACTAATTATTAATTCTGAAAGAACTTAGCCCAATATACAGTGGTCAAACCGACAAGCCCCATTATTTGTATTATCTATTGCTGTCATGAAAGGGTGGGATTTGAGGCAAATGGATGTCAACAATGCCTTTCTAAATGGTGCATTAACTAAGACTGTTTTTGTAACACCCCAGAAATATACCCTAGCAGTTTTCGGACTTGTTTAGGGTATATTAAAAGCTAAATGGAATTTTTCGGAAATAAAACGATATAACCGGAAATTAATAAGAGAGCAAAAGGGTAAATATGTAATTTACCACTTGAGGACCTAGTGGTCATAAATGGAAAGACAAGAGTAAAGTGGTCTTTTACCGCCGAGGACATAAAAGGCGTAAAACAATAAGTTATATGCAAATGTAATTGCAGAAAAATATCGGAATAGAAATTCGAAAGAATGGAAGACCTAAATGCAAAAAGAAATGAAAAGAGTTTAAAAATGCAAAGGCCAAACACTGGCCTTAACAAAAAATGGGATAAGAGCAATTGGTCTCTCATTTTTTTTAGAGACTAACGTAAAAGAGAGAGGAGAAGGGAGAAAGAAAGGAAGAGGAAAGAAGAAGAAAGAAAAGAGAAGGAGAAAGGAAAGAGCAAAAGGTACATGGAACTTTGTATATATTTGTATGGATACATGTGTGTGGGTTGTGGGTTGTAGAGAAACCAACCTAAAAATGGTCATACAAATCATCACAAAATCCCTTCCCCAGTCTCTCTAGGGTTTTGTTAAGATTTCATCCCTAACCTTAGATGTCTTGAAATTAGGGTTGGTAAAACCCTATATGGAACTAAGATAGTATCTGAATCTCCTTTGAGGTTGGATTACCGCATGGTTTAAATGGCAAGTAATTGGAGTTAGGGTTTTGAACAAACCTAACTAATCCTTGTGTTTGGGTTGTGTATGGGTTATGACCCATATTAGAATGGTTTGGGAGTAATTCATGAAAATTTTGAAGAAAGATATGTAATGAAAGATGATTTGAGTAGAAAAGAGATTACAAGATGAATTTGGAGTGGTTTTGATGTGTATATAGAGTATTGAGTTTATTTGGGTAGCAATATATGGAAAAAGGGAAGAAAAACCCACATTATGGGCAAATTTTGAGGGGTTGTACCGTTGGAAGTCAGTACATGCAGTACCGATTATTAATCCACCTCTATTTTGGCGGTATTCGTGTTTTGGCCATAACTTGGTCATTTCTGATCCGATTTGAGTGATTCAAGTTTCTAATTAAATTAGACTTCAAGGAAAACCAAACATCCTGAAATAGGTAACTTCAAATTTTAATTCTATGTGGCCCAAAAATTCACTCAAAGTGGGGCTATGTTCAAGCCAATTTCTGGTTCACATTTTGAACATAAGTAGTCGGGTTATTTGGATGCTTAGTTTTGATCTCTCAGTTTGGGTGATTCCAGGATTTGGAGGCAACCCTTATCACCTTAGCTTCAATTCTTATAAAGAACCAATGTCAAATGTGAATTAAGATCCCGAAAATGACAAAAGAAGGTGTTTGCTACGGTGCGCAGTTGCTGATTTTGTCGCGACTACAACATAACTCCTTACGTTAGGACTCCACATTAATAGATATTCTTGGTTGTATGGAAAGCTCATTGAGTCTAGAATCCTAACCATGTATATCTAATGGCATTTGGTGCCCCACATATTGTCTGAAAATTGAATTGTTATACAGTGTACTAATCGCTTGATTAAAGTTAAGTCTGAATACACATATATTAGAAAGGATATAGATATAGACCAGAGATTTTAATATGTATGAATGTGTTCATGAAACATGAATGTGATATGGAAAATGAAAGCGGCTTTGAAACATGAATATGAACATGAAGGCAATATATATACAGAACTCAAATATGTGATTAAGTTATATATGATCATTATCACAATATAACAAAAAGAGATAATAAATGATAGGAAATACATGAATGAGTATATGAATGAGTATACGTGAATGATATATGAATGAGTATACGTGAATGATATATGAATGGTATATATGAATGAGTACATGAATGGTATATGAATCTCTGATATATGAATAAGTATATGAAATAAACCAGTATTAGTCTGAATGATATCGTGAATGAGCTATATGAAATGAGTATATGAAATGAGCACATGAATTAGTATGTGTGAATGAGTAGCCCTTGAATGAGTATATGAAATGGAAATCGTGAATGAGTATATGAAATAAGTACATAGATTGAGTATATTTTGAAAAGATAATCTGAAAGTGAATATGGAATTGAAATGTGATATTTGAAAACCGAATGAATGTGGCGATGTTTGATAAAGTAGATTAAATTAGCGGAATCATCATATTACTTGAATTGATTGATATATCGAATGAACAACTTGACGGGATGCACAAATCGGCATCCGTCACGAAAACACCCCGAAATTTTCCAATGTCCCGCTTGGCGGGATGCCAATCGACATCCGTCATGATGGCATATAGCGTTGAAAGAAATAACCCGCGGCGGGATGTACCAATCAGCATCCGTCTTGATGGCGTATGGCATTTAATTGATACCACATGTCAAGGTGCACTAAACGACATCCGTCATGATGGGAGACCGAATAAGTGATACCACATGTCGGGGTGCACCAAACGGCATCCGTCATGATGGGAGACCGAATAAGTGATACCACATGTCGGGATGCACCAAATGGCATCTGTCATGATGGGAGACCGAATTGTTAAAATGTGTAGGCACATTAGAGATGATGTAAGGGCGGGTTCATCAAAGCGAGAATTAAATCGGAAATGTGAGTTGAATAGTCAAGAAATAGCAGGCATTGACAGTGTAAATGGCGTTTTACTATGTATATGTTTAAATCTCATAAGTCTCTGAATTGTGAATTGAATTATTGCATTGAAAAATGCATGTTGTAATCTCAAATAATGATTTGTAAAATGAAAGCATGTGAAAATGAATAGCATGAGTATATGTGGATATAAAGGCATTATTTTGTAAATGCATTTTGTTAATTGTAAATGTTTATGGGCTTGCCCATAATGAAGTGCTTTCGTAATTAAAAGTCTAAAATGGAACTCGCACAAACAAATGTTTTTGAGAAGATAATTGAAAATGTCAGATAAGCAGGGGCTCGGCTTGGATTAACCAACGAGTCTAAATCAAGGATCGGGTTGCGACACTTTTGAAAACGAATTTAATAAAACCAAACAAAATGTTTGAGAAGGATAATTGAAAATGTGAATACAAACGGAAGCAGGCTTTGGATCCTCCAATAGGGTCAGTCGAGATTCGAATTCGCGACACTTTTGAAAGCGAAAATTTAATAAAACCAGACAAAATGTTTTGAAAGATCTAATTGAAGAATGCCGGATGGCAGAACAAGCCAAGGATTAAACCAGCCGAAGGGTAGAGTCGAGGATTCGGTCGCGACACTTTAGCAATTTAATAAAACCAAGCAAATCTTTGAAGATAATTGAAAATGTCGAATGTAGGGCTCGGCTTGGATCATAGCGGTCAGTCGAGTTAAGTCGCGTACTTTGAAAACAAAAATTTAATAAAACGATAACTAAATGAATTAAAAGGTGTATCAGTCTAATTTGACCCTGTATGTATTTGATATGACTTTGATATGTTCCGATTTGCCATTGTAGATGTATAGGTTTGTTTTGAATATGATCTGACATCTCATACATGTAGAAGATATGAATTGAAACTTGTAAAAGACATGACACATCGATGTCGGCCGTGATAATGATATCGGAACGAGAAAAGGATAAAAGCCATGTGTAATACATGATATAGGTCGAGTCACGCCTAAAATATGACGATTATACCATAAGGAAAAGTAAATGTAAAAGATTGTGACGCGGTGTGGTATTAGTGGTGGTATGCATATGTTCCCCACTGGCGTAAAGCAGCACGGGTGTTCGATCCATGTAGGTGCTTGAAGAGGAGATAAAGAGGACGGGACATTCCACCCGTGATGCGAGGCCATCTCGGATATGGGTGCTCACCGACCTTGTTTTCAGCGATCTCGATGTTTGTATTAGACATATATATGTATAAGTGTTTGTATAAGTAAATGGGACTTAGTAACTATTGTATAGATTTTGATGGGACACCCTCCGATGGTAGTTCTTTTGTATATGTAAATGATTTTGGTTATTACAAAAAATTGTTTGACATACGGTATAAGTTCGACTCAAAAAAAAAAAAAGAGGTAAACTAGTCCGGTATATGGTTTCACAGGTCGGATCCGCGATCGGGTTGGGTAGGAATGTCGGGCGTGACAGTTTATGGCTGACCCGCAGGGTTTAAGGACTTGTCCAAACCTAACCATGTTTGCAAGTTAAAAAAGGCGATTTACGGGCTTAAACAAGCTCCACGGGCTTGGTACGACACTCAAAAATTCCATTCTTAATTTGGGCTTTCACACGGTTTAAAGGTAAACTCCTCCTCTTCATTTACAGGTTAAGGCTCAAATCTTTGTTATTTTGGTTTATGTTGATGATCTTGTTATTCTGATATAATTCAATTATCGTGGCCAATATTATTAAGCAGCTAGGTGATATGTTTTCTCTCAAGGATATGGGTTCTCTTCATTTCTATCACCAGGGATTGAGTAATTCCTACTCGAGAATTTGGGTTATTTCTCTCACAACATAAATATGCTTTCGTGACCTTTTAGTCAACACAAGTGAGTGGTGCTAAAGAATGTCTCAACCCTCTCTACACAACTCAATCTCTTCAATTGATTGATGGCACTGCTGCTGTGGATAGCTCCGAGTTTCGTAGAATAATTGGCCGCTTTGCCCTTTGTGACCGTCAGGCTTATCATTTGCGATCCAACAAACTTTCTCGGTTTATGCACAAGCCAACTACAAATCAGCTGGGACTACAGCAAAAAAGGTTTATCCGCTGCCCAAAGCAAACCATTTTTTCCTTGGTGGATCCACAAGGCGGCTTCCCATAAGAACATACTCGATGCCGGTGGGCTAGAAATGTGGATGACCACACATCAGCCTCTATATCGGTTTTTGGGCTCTAATCCATTTCTTGGGCTCAAAGAAACAACGAGCCGTTACGATCCACAACGAGAGGGTGAGATAGGGCACTAGCCAATGCGACTTCGAGACAATGTTAGTTTATCCATCTTCTCAAAGGCTAGCATTTCTAATCACCAGAATCTCCCATCTGCTGTGATAACCTCGAATGCATCTCGGTTTAACCGAGTCAAATCATTAGTGCGCAAAAACATATTCAAATGGAAGCCTTCTCTCTTTTGTGTAGCTTATTACATAAAGAAGCCTCAATTTAAACATGTGCATACTTCGAACCAAATAATTTGATTTATTGCTCAGGCCATTGTCAAGACAACGCCTTGAATTGCTACGTAACAAGATTGGTCTTGCGATCGACTCAATCTTGTGGGGCGTATAAGGGAAGCATGTGAGGATCTATTCAAATCAAAAGCGAGCATGTCACAGCCTCGAATGTATTAAATACTATCTATTAAATTCTCTTGTGTAATTTATGCTTGATGGCTTAATTTTAAGCATACTGGTTGTTAACTTTATATTGTAGCAGTAGCTTAATTTTAGCCTTACCATTAACATGTTACTAATTCGACTCTCAATCACTCATATATTTAGAACTTCTATCAATGAAGGTATCGGAAAATCTATTATTTTATACCGACCTCTTATGCACTATTTGTAGCAGATCTCCTTGTTCTTCTTTGCAGAGCCCTCATGGCATTAGGTTTTTCCCTCAGTGCCATTGTTTTGTGTATTGTGTTGTGAAAACAGTGAATCAGAATGAAAACGAAGAATGAGATGAGAGAGGTGGGAGAGAGAGGTAACTGATATTAGACGGGGGGGGGCGTGGAGGTGGGTTTTTAGGGGGCTTGTGGAGTCTCGGCCCTTAACTCAGTTTAAGGAGGCATATGTACGCTGAGGCCACTAAGCGGTTTTGTCCACTTAGAACTCCGTTTATTCGGATCCTATGATTGATGGCATTTTGGTGCTTTCTGAATCGAGATGCTATTTATAAAATGCTAACAGTTGACTATCTATTATTAGGCATTCGGGTTGTTGAAATGCACTGTCAATGATGCACACATTTCATCGATGTCGAGTGTCATTAGCATTGTGACTGTCGCACATAAATCTTTTAGGTTGATCTAGCTTGATTGGTGTGTGCGTGAAGTTGAGATGGCTATATAGGAGGGCATCTTTTACGCCAAATCTTGGAGATTGGGTCATAAGGGTTGGAAATATTGTTTTAATTCATAATGAAAGTCTGACTTATATCGGGGCTGGTATGGAGGGATTATTCTTAATCAAGTTTGTTACTTCTAGAGGGAGTTACAGTTGTGGCCTTTAATTGTGTTGTGAAATAAAGGATGGAGTATCATATTTGGGAGAGAGATTTTAGTATCAAGATGTGGGTAAGGATTTAAAGCGAGAAAAATACTTATGTGTAGAAGAGCAAATTAAAATTTTGTACTTTCTGCTTAGACATGCTTTGATATTTATATTATATATTCTTATCTTAATTTGTGTGGGAGATCTTGCGAGTGAGTGTAGGGCTCCATAGAACGACTATTGGAAATTCTAAGCCCAAAGGAACTATATTGGTTAAGTTAGCTTCTCTTATACCGATTTATCCTTATGGTCTTGTCACATTTGACATCAATGAAAAAAAAATATATTGTTTGGCTACATCATTCTTTTAGAAAGTCATTTTGAGTTGCCATTGCATAAAAATGATTTTTTTTTTTATATATTTGGTTATCTAATAAATTTCATAAAATATATATATATAAATATAATTACCTAAGATGTCGAGAAGAAAGATATTCTAGTTTGTATGGTTATAAAAATATAAAGACGTTGAAAAAAATTCATTAGACATTTTAAATAATTTCATAATTTCTATCATGAATCAAATTCCCAAGCTTTGACACCTTCACGAGCACAAGTTCAAATTTGCTCACACATTCATGAATGTGGCTTTGCATCTAAATTTGAGTTTTGTTTTATTCAGGTGTTTCTTTGAGCTGTGAAATTTTGTGTACATGGATGGTGGAGGAGCAACAAGTGTTATCATTTAGGCTTTTTCTGGTTCACGTGCAAAGGAATTTTTGCTTGCTTTGCTCAACTTCTATTACATTAGGTAAAATCAATTTTTCTTCTAATAAATTCCTATTGTTGACCATGATGAAATGAATTTTTGCAGAAATAGTTGATAAAATATTTTCAATTAAAAAATGAATCTTGAAAAATAAGAATTTTCTTTTTGAATTCGAGAAATGAAAACCATTTTGCATTCTAAAGGAAAATTTAAAAAAAAATGATCTTTGCCAAAAAAAATGTTATATACTTTCTAAATTGTTCTTTGTATTGAGAAATAAGTTTATTTATTTTTCAAAGTACAAACTCAACGGACTAGTTAGACGTTTTATTTGGGATATAAACTATAAAAATACTATATACATAGATTGTGGATGATATACCATGTGCCCAAATCCAGGGTTAGTTGACTACCGTCGGCCGCGGAATACAAGTGGAGATTAGGGTTGCAGACGTCACTTTAGAAAATGGGCGAGTCTCCTTTTGTACGGGGCTCTACCCAGATAAAATACATGCATGAAACACATCCCAAGCGGAGTCAATTTATATTCAATATATCAAGAGATCAAATCACATGAGTAATAAGGCCATTTAGGCCCACAATGATCCTCATAATACATACTAACCATGAGAGTCAACTATATACCCCAATAGTTACAGAGAGTTCAAATGTTTTACTCTTATACAACATATATTAAAATTAGGAAAATTCTAATACATGTAGATACTCAATCCAATAGCAATCAGAAACTTTTCTTTACAATCCATGGTCTCTAGGATGAGTCTTCTCCTCGCACGGCTCCTGTGCACATGTGAAAAGGGGATCCACGACAGGGTGAGCTAAAAGCTCGGTATCAAGGAGAATCGCTACTAAGTGGGCTCTCACCACCTAAGTGCGGTCACAGTGACATTAACAAACATTCAAGCAAATGCATGATCTGCTTGAATGTCTACGTGACCAACTCAGATCCCGAGCCCTCACCGACTCTCTCACACTCGCCTAAGCCTCGTATGAGAATTATTAATTTATTAGTGGGCAACCCTCCGATGAATATATATCAATTGGGCCGCTCCGACGATTGATATATATTAATTGTTTGTGGACTACCCTCCGATGAATAAATATCAGCTGGGACGCTCCGACGGTTGATATATTCTTTAGTTTATGGACTACCCTCCAGATGAATAAATATCAAGCGGGCGCTCCGAAGCGGTTGATATATTATTTAGTTTGGACTACCCTCCGATAATTTACATTTTAGACTACCCTCCGAACCTTGTTTCTCTAGACTCATCTCATGCACTCATTCCTATATTCCTAGGATGTTCCAGTGCATATGGAATGCATGTATGTCAGTTCCAATTCAGTCTAAATCACATGCAAATATATACATGTATATATTTACATAAAACTTCAAATCACACACATCCAAGAATTAGCACAAAGCCCGGGCTAATGATCATACCGCAGGATAATTTAATTTAAAATCACTCGGCCAACACGTACTTTCACAAAATATATATTTTTTAGAACGCTATTAGGGAATGTTGAAACCCTCATTACTATTCTCGGAAAATCACAACACATCGGTTAACTCCGCATCCTGGCCATTCAGGCCTTTTCCTCTAATACATGATCAACACCACAATACCCATTTTTTCACACCGTCGGTAGTGGAGCAACCACCCAGGTACATCCCTATTTCCTAAAATTTTATCAATTAGGTCCCAAGTTTTGGGGCCAGGTCAAACGACCTCACGGCCTCGAACAAATGAAACATTAAGTAAAACCTTAATAATAGGAATAAAACCTTGGGAAAATCTACCTCTTGGAAGTTTGAGGAAACTCCACAAATCGGAGATCCCACGCGTAGCCCTATTCGCGTAGATCGTTTCCTTCTGCTTCTAGAAAAGTATATAGTTGGATTGTTCTTTGCAAACCCTAGAGAGAAGTGCTCTCTCTCTCTAAAAACCTCTCAACCATGGAAGCCACTGCATCTCATCTTTTCTTACTCACGTTTTTGCCTTGGCTCATTTAAGGAGAAGAGCACTATTTACTAATTTGGCCTTTAGTGACTTAAAGTCAAATTCTATAATGCCCATTATGTCCCTCTTTTCTCAGATTTGATATTCGGCACTATCTCGGCCGTCCATTTTCATAATTTCTCTACTCATACCACTTATGGCACATGAGTACATGTTATATGTGCCTTTCATTGCATGTCGATTCTGACTTTCGAAATGTGATGCCTCGGCATTATTAAACTCATTGTCTCGAGAAGAAAATTCTGAAATTTTACGTGCTAACTAGATTTCGCGAGGCGATTCCAACGGTACAATCAGTTTAAGATCATCGAGATCTGAAAATTAATTACAGTTTTTAACCGTAATTCTGATTTGTAATCAAAATTACTATTTTGCCCTTATTCGAAATTGGAATTTCTAGTTATTCTCCCTCCTTAAAATTTCGCGTCACGAAAGTCGGGACTATCATAATCACGCACATGCATATCTGTGTACTCTATCATGCATGTAAACTAATAGTCATTTAAACCTTAAGCGACTAAACTCTGGTACCTTCATCCTAACGAGAGGGATGGAGTGGCCCACATTGTCTCGCAGCCACGTGTGCTCCTCCATTCCATAGTGCCTCACGGTACCAACACTAGCCTCACGGTTTTGCGATTTATAACAGTCTGCTCTCAAGGCAGTACCTTGGTCCTCATCGAAGGTCCATGGGTGTCAACCTTAATCTATCCCAATCCACCTCATGTTTGGATCTGGGTATACTCTCGGGCAGGAGACGTGAAATATCTCGGACACGACATCTTTGGGCGTGCCTTCTTGATACGCAAAGGTGCCTACTCTACGAGTATCTCGAAAGGTCAGTAGGAACCTCGGTGATAGCTTCAGCTTAAGACGTGCTCTCATGCCAAGGGTCTGCCAGGAGGCGTGAGTCATAAACTCATTCTAAGAGTCGACGTCGTACATCTATGTAGCTCTTGCAGGCCCACGGCGGGTGAGAGAGCGCTATCGTATCAAGCTCACCTTCAGGTGTCTCTGTCAAATCGGGACGTGATGGATCTCCCTCTCTCCCCACCTGGTCCATCTATGGGTGACACATGACTCCCATACAATGCCTCATATGGTATACTTCCATTATGCTGCGATAACTATTGTTGTAGGCATTCCACTAAGGGTAATTAATCTCTTTGATCCAGGGACATGTTATGACATGCCCTCCCAACACCCGTATGTAATCCACCACACACGTAACCTACACAGCCCTTGCTTGGTGTGTAGCCTTCTCCTCTCTAAGGTCACTGATGCCCGACAGTATTGAATTTGTCAGCTCAATCCATGCCACGCATATCATCCATTAAGGCCTTGCATTTCGACAACACCCGATACAATTTCCTCACGAGGTATCAAACCTAAGAGTCACCCCAGAGCTCCTATCACGCTCAATATAGTCTGGCATTGATATAACTTGTCCGTGTGTTTTCATCTGGTTACATAGCTCGCCGACACACTTCGAGCCTCTTACATTTCCACGATTCAGCCATGGTTTCATTGGGCGTGATCCTAAACAAATTCAACCATACTCACCAGAGTGGTGAATGACGTCACAGTGCACCCACAGGACTCGGCCAGCGATGTTATCGTGCACTAAGCGCAATAATGTCATGGTGTTGACTCGGGGTCCGCGTGTGAATTTGAGATCTCTGGCTCATTATCTGGGCTTCCACTCGGTCAACTCTCACCCTACATCTAGGAAGAACATGTTCAGAAGCTCTAAAGGCGCCATCTAGCCCAAATCCAATGTCTTTTGGGTGACAGCCCGGCACAGGTCAATTAAATAACTTGGAGTAATTTGTCGACTCACCCACGTGTCAAGCTTGACATCGACAGCAATCATTCTGCCACCCTAAGGTCCCTCTGAAACCTGCTGCGTAACCTGATATCCATGACTTCGGCCCACACTGCGGCCCCTCGGCTGTCTGTTGTTGGAAGTGCTTGTATAGCACCCGAAGGCTGAAACTAGTTCCTCCCCAACCATACTTGGGGTGTGGAGATGTTGTGCTCACTCTCATTGTTTCTAGTATGGGATGTGTGTCCCAAGTCTTCTAGGATCCTTTGTCTGGGAAATCAGTCTATCATGCTCAATCCGGCCTAGTCACGAAACTGGTGTGAAGCTAGTTTCGCACTCTTCCCAGAAACTAGGAGAAAGGTGATCCTCCCACTTTAATTTACCAACACCAGTATTCAGGAGTGTTCCAAGTATCTGAGCCTCTCTATGGTCAAGGCTTGTCCCAACAAGTCCATGTCCGTAGGCGAAGTTCTACGATCTGTCGAATAGACAACCCCATTACATTCTGGGTGTCTCTCGTAATACCGACCCAATCCCGAAACTCAGTATCTCGAAGATTGACATTCGATCTCTTGACTCATCAACTAGCCTCCAACCTCTAGGTCGTGACACTCGATCTCTTTACGTCGACACCACGTGTCCCAAAATCTCACCTCAAGTAGCTTCAAAACTCGCACTTATCGAACCTAGCTGCATAACTCATGGTCCGACACCGTAAATAATCCTCAAGTGATACTCATGCTCCCACTCTGACTGGGAGTAGATCAAGATGTCATCCACGAAGACTAACATAAACTGATCGCATGTACTAATTCATAAATGGCTGGTCTTGGGCCCTCTTCTTCGCAATCAGAACTAAACGCCCCATGGTGAAGTGCTCTGGCCTAATAAACCCTCATTCCGTAGCCTCCCGACCTGACCTAGTTCCCCAAACTCAACCTGTGCCATCCTATGCGCAGTCACAGATGGGCAAAATACCCAGTGTAACTCAATACCAAGTCTACCGCCCCATGGAGGGGTACCTCCAGCACTATCCGGGAAAACATCCACAAACTCACACTACTCGAGTGTATCTAAGTATGGTCTCAATTGGCCCCTCCGCAGTTGTAAGGCTCAAGCACCAACTCCGCTTAACTGTCCCCGACACTTGACTCAGATACGCCCAGTGGAAAAATATCGTGTCATCGAAATACCACAGAGTACCGTCCCGCGTGGTAGCAGAATCCCTCCCACGCCTCACAACTCCGATGACGACCCCGTAAGCTATCACCAATCCATCCCCGTGGATGATCGAACTCCGACATGTCCATGATCCTCAAGTCCACCGTGAGTGATAGTCCCCGAGGATCTCAACTCGCAACCTCGACCTATCATCCTTATTCTCGCCTAACCTTGGGAGACTCACTCTACAACCCGCCTCCTCTCGTGTCTCTGTGAGGTCCTTGCCCATTCCATCATATCTCAGCCTCATTTCTAAATGAACACAACTAGTCTAATCCCCGGGGTCGTGTCGAGGTAACCTCCATAGCCTCTCAACACTTCTCAATCTACATGAACCAATGGTCGTCCACCATCGAATCTTTTCCTGAACGTCTGAGGATGATACTCTAAACCTCCTGGGGTTACTAGGATCTTCCCCCGTTTCATGCTATACTAGCTCTGCGGCTATAGCATTCGTAATACCCATGTACTCCCCAAGAAAGTCCACCGATCAAACACCGATTGTGCTTCGACAGCCCCGTGGACGCCTCTACGCCCTCGCCTCTCTACTAGCCATCTACATTGGTCAAATGGCAACACGATTCATGTAATTTTCTATTTCGCCTAACAAGCAAATGCATGCTTAATTACTAATAGACTTGGATAACTCGAATCGACCTGCTTCATTTCCTAAGTGGTGCTAAATTTCCAACAACTCAATTCATTTATTTCAATAAGGTTCTAGGCTTTTGTTCATTTCATAATCCAAATCCCTAAGGTCATAACCCATAACCTTAGTATTTATCCTTTTTTTTCCTATACGCATTTCACCATGCATATAATTTCCTACGCAACTACCACGCAATCACGATTCCAAATGGTGTTAATCCACACAAAGATCTCTAAGGCATAACCACAAAATTCTCAGACACTAATCATACACCTAACATTGTTGTATATATATACATTGTCCTTGCATTTAAGGCAATGCAAGACAATTAATTATACATTTAAAACATTTTTATCAACAAAATTTCATTTTTGAAAATTTCATTTTTTTCGAAAATTTTGTTCATTTTATTAAATTTTATTTATTTGATTTTTTCAAAAAAAAAAAATTCGAAATTTACTGTTCATATGTTGACCGGTCAAAATGTTACCGTTCAATGAGCATCGCTCACATTTACCGCTCACTTGCCATCGCTTCACTGGGTATCGCTGGGTCACAATACAAAAATTTGTATTGCAACACATTTCTCAACCCCAAGTCCTTTTGTTCACAATACACAAAGGTGTATTGCAATACAATTTTTAACCTACAAGTTATATTGCAATACACTTTCTTAGCCACCAACTTATGACAATACACTTGGTAGTCTTGCAATACAATCCCTTTCCATTGCCATACTAGCCAACTCTTGCAATACAATTTCCTGTGGTATTGTAAATACATAAACTCAACCCTCAAGCCTTCCTTCGTAATATAAATTTTGTGTATTGCAATACAATGCCTCTACAACCTCACCTCCTCATGTCACACACTTAGTGTATTGCAATACAATTTATCCCTCTTGGTTTCTCTGCCTACCATACGTAAATACAATCCCTCCATCCTCATATCACAATTTGGCCTCTTACTCCTACAATACAATTTTTTTCAGAATACAAACATGTAGAGCTCCATTCCAGATTTATTTTTTTCTCGCACAAATTTTTTTTTATTACATTATAATTAAATTTTTTCATTTATTTTTAAATTGGAAAAAATCTCTAAAATCACTAAAATTCATTTTTTTTCATTTTCTGACACTCAAATAAATTCATAAAATTTATTTTTTTCCATTTCTTAAATTTTATACCATATAAAACCTTTAGAAAATTATTTTCACACTTTCATAACCAAATAAATTTATAAATTTATTTTCTTTTCCAAATTTTTTTTTCACTGAAAAATTTTCTCCACTCAAATAAAATTCTAAAAATTTATTTTCTTCCATTTTCTTCAATCCTCACCCAATAAATTTATTAAAAATTTATTTCCTCATATATTTTCTTCAACTTAGAAAAATTATTTTCATCACCTTAATAGGCTAAATAAATTTATAAAATTTATTCTTTCAATATCTCTTTCCGCTTTTGTACTTATCACTCCAAAATGTTTTCTTACACATTCATGTGCTAATCACCAAGCACACATATTCCATTAAATTACACTCTACAAATATGGCATACACAAACAAAAACACAAGAGACCACTCAAATCACACAAACACATCAACACACGTGCACGTAGTGTCCTAGTTTGTCCCGTGGATTTTCAGTAATCCCATACCTAAACCTAACATCAAAACCACACTCTAGTGGTGATGTTTTTATTTCCATGGCCTAAGCCCAAATTTTTTATCTATAGGTCCTCTATATACCTATACTCCTCATCAAACCACCTCTAGTGGTGATGGATACCAAACCCGAGCTCCCTAGGCATTCAACAGATGTCACGCTCCGATACTGCTTCGTGACACCCCAATCCCGGGTCCGTTGACTACCCGTCAACCCGCTGATCACAAATTTTGAGTGGCTTCAAGCATTCGACGCCACTTTCTTTGAGTAACCCGGGGCAGTAGCTCCTAGCTGTACAGGAGCCTTACCCACTAAAATACCCGTAGCTCTTGGGGTGTAAACCCGTCCTAAGAAATTAATTTTATATTCAATATATCCAAGAGATCAAATCACATGAGTAATAAGGCCATTTGTGTGCCCACAATGATCCTCATAATACATACTAACCATGAAGTCAACTATATACCCAATAGTTACAAGAGTTCAAATGTTTTATTTATACAACATATATTAAAATTAGGGAAAATTCGAATACATGTAGATATCACGCTTCAAGCCACAATCCTAAGCTTCCAATCCATAGTCTCAGACAGAGTCTCCTAGCACGCCTCCCGTACTCCTAGAGTATGATCCCCCACACAAGGAGCCTCCCACTTAGCAGCTGCAATGTTCCACCCTAGTCACGATCTCGGCTAAATGCACTGATCCCAGTACTGAATGTCTACGTTGACCAACTCGTGATCCGCCCCTCATCGACTTCTCTCAGCCACCTCGCCTAAGCCTCGTACGCAGAATTATTAATTTATTAGTGGGCAACCCTCCGATGAATATATAACACCACACCCGAATGATCGATATATATTAATCGTTTAAAGCGATCACCTTCCACTTAATAAATATCAACCAGCCATTCGACTAATGATATATTTCAAATAGTTGACTACTCCTCCATGAATAAATATCAACCTGGTCATTCCGACGGCCGATATATTATTTACGACTACTCCTCCGATAATTTACATTTTATTTACCTCCTAACCGTTTTAGACTATCTCACGCACTCATTCCTATATTCCTGGATGTCTAAATGTGATACGAATTTACGTGACGCTGGGCCTAATTCATTTAAATCACACGCAAATATATATGCATATGAATATATTTGGATAAAACTTAAATCACACATCAAAATTAGCTCACTACATCGATCTACACACGAGTAATTTAATTTAACCACCGCCAACACGTACTCAAAATATATACTAGAACATCATCTTAGAATACTTAAACCTACTTACTTCATTCTCTAAAATCACAACACATCGGTTCACTCAGATCACACGCCATTCCCTACTTTCCATACCAATACATGATCAACACTACAATACCATTTTGTTAATTACCACCAAGTGAAAGAATCCACGCAATGCCGATTTTTCTCTCCTGGGACTTTACCACCCACCAAGTTTTCTTTGATCGGGACCAAACGGCCCTCACGGCCTCAAACAACCAAACACATTCAGAAACACTTAATAATGTGAATAAACCCAAACAGTGAGAAATCCTACCTCCGGAGCCTGGAGAAACCCCACAAATCCGGGGTCCACGCAGAAATGATCTCAGCATCGTTTTCCCTTCCTCGCCCCGAGCCCGCCTGCAATCCATTGATCAGCACATGCAAACCTGCAGGAAGTGCTCCTCTAAAAAACCTCTCAACCACAGTCACTGATTCCATCTTCACCACGTTTCATTCCTGGCTCATTTAATGAGTGAAGAGCACCATTTACTTAATTTACTCTTGCGACTTAAAGCTCAAATCCCATAACGCCCACATGTCCCTCTCATTCGACACCTTGACTCATCCTCAGCCATCCATCTCACACCTCTACCTTGTACCACTGGCCATACATGCAGCACACGCTTGATATGCCCTTCATCAAAGATCGTAACTCACTTACGCACTCAAACTACGCCTTTAAAACAATGATTCATCGCTCTCGTAAAATTCATTTAAATTTTACGCATAACTAGATTTCACGAGACGATTCCAACGGTACAATCCGCTTCGTCATCTGAGATCTAGAGAATTAATTACGGATTTTTAATCGTAAGAATTACACTTTTAATAATCGTACCATTATTTTGCTCTTATTCCAGAAATTGGAATTTCTCGGGTCTTACATAACATGTCCTCATTTGTAGCTTAATTTTATGTTCAATTATAGAAGCATTTTTGTTGTAATAATACATATTATTGTAATTCTAAAGTTAATATAATTTTCGATTATTCTTATCTCATTCTTATGTAGTTAATTTCCTATAATACGTGATATTGAATATTTATATTACACATTAAATATTATTATATATTCTCTTATGAAAATTTTAATATTTTTATTTTTATTTTTTATTTTGTTTCATAAGGTTATATTTATCTTTCTACAGGTATCAAAGTCACTAGCTGCAGGAAGATAAATACTTTGAAGAAATAAAGACTAATTCCATTTTAGTTGTTTTTTCCTACTTTTAATCGATTCCCTTCTTAGATCTCTTTAGGTGTATGAGTTTTGAGTAGTAACCAATTTGTCTCTATTTGAAATGATGCCTTGTCTAAGTATGGATTTGTGATCTCCAATTCAAGCTTGGCTCTGTATCGAATTGACTTGACTCGATTACACCCTTAATTGTACCATGTTCCTACATTACTCAATCATGAGTGAGAATAGAAACTAAATGTACCAAAGGTTGATAGATGGCTTTCTTAATCCAGAGTTTGTTTCTCAATATCGAGAAATTTTGGAATTTGCTTCCGCCATCTAAGAGTGATGACGGGGAAAAAATAAAGTGTCCATGTTGAAGATCCAAGTGTCAGAATCGCCAGTTTCCTTATATGGAGATAGTGAAATACCATCTGCTGAGATATGGTTTCAAACCAAAATATTTTGTGTGGAATAGGCATGGAGAAACAGAAGAAGTGATATATGAGCATCATTGTATGGATTCCGTCACTTCCTTCTAGAATCCAGAATGAATGATTATCATACACCATATAGATAAGTCAGCTGCAATTCCTTCAATCAAAATTATGAACATGAGGGGAGAATCCTAACTCAATGTACTCATAATAATAATTTTCTTCTGCTATGCTTGATATGCGCATAATCTATTAGGCTAAGGTGTGAAAATCATTCATACTATCGCTGGTGGCTAGAATACCGAATATCAAGGCCGAGCACCATCCGTCTAATGTGCATTTTGATGTACCATTTTCAAACTAATGAAAGAGAGGTCGTGTCAAAAAAGAATCTTATCAAGTGAAAGCTTTTATGAAACAAAGCGTATGGTTTGGGGCTTAGGTTTACCAGTCGAGATTTAATCAAAATTTTCAATTGCATGCAACATTGATGTGGGATCACAAATGACTTTCCCGCGATTCAACGTTTGTCGACGTCAGCCAGCCAGGACAAATGTTTGTTCTTATCATATGGAGGACTCGGGATTCCTCAAACTAAATAGGAAGTTCTTGGAACTTGATCATCCAATTAATTTAATAAGAATGCATCAGAAAGAAAATTGTGACGATTGTCGCTCCTCCAGTTAGATCAGGTTCAGAGATACTAAGCATAATTGATCATCCGGGTCTAAGAAGGCACTGTGCTTCATGCTTTTGCGACATTACCAGAGGGATTAGTCAATCATGGTCGGAGAAAATGCAAAAGATACTCAGATTTGCCATATTGGAGCTCTAATCTAATTCAACACAACCTTGATGTCATGCACAATGAGAAGAATGTGTTCAACAACTTGTTAAATACAGTGTTGAATATACATGGTAAAACAATAGACACTCTTAAGTCAAGGCAAGAACTTACTGCTCTATTGCACGGTTACAAACTCTGATCATTTGGCTTCAACGAAAGTAAATACTCTTATACTTTCTTAAGCACCCTATTTAAATAGGCCAAGAAGGAGTTGTTTGATTGGTTAATGAAATTAAAATTTCACATGGTTATGTGTGTCTAACATGGGTAGATGTGGATAAACAAAGATCGAGGCTTGCTCGAATGCAGTGTCACGAATGTCACGCCTTCATGCAAGTAGGTCGATACTCCATGTGATTTCTCGAACTACTACCTACTAATGTGTGGAAGGCTATCACCGAGCCTACTTGTTTTAAAAGTCTAACCGCAAATAAAGAATTCTCATAAATGAAGAGCATAGCGTACTTGAATCAAACATCCCAATTATTTTAAGCAAGTCGAAAGAATATTCCCTCTAATTTTTTTTATTCTATCACATCTTAGTTCACTTTCTTTGAAAAAGCATGCTTACTGCAGGCCAATGCAATTTCATGGATGTATCCATTTGAGAGGTTAAACTCAACTTGTAAATCAGTAAATTTTTAATGATAATTCTGAATTAGTGCATGTCTTATTTCTATATATCATTTTATAGGTATCTTTCAAAAAATTGGAAGCTCAATATCAAGAATAAGGTAATATGTGGAAAGCTTTTCCGATATGCAATGTATATCTAGTTGAAGAAGCATCAGTGTTATGTTCATATTATTTTGAGGATCATTCACAAACAAAAGTGACCGTGCCTCGAAATTAATAAGGTGGCATTAATTATGATTCCACTAAGATCTCTTAAACCTATCAATTTTCAAATACAAGCAGGTAATTACTTATGAGTTCGAACGAGACATATGACTCAATGGGAGACAGGAAAAACCTATTCCTAAATTTTGGCCTAATCATATAAGCTTGAACTATATGTCGTGTTAATTTTTATGAGTCAAACATCTCCTATATTATATTGTTTCATAACTCGATTATATTTACTAATATATCCAAAATTCATATCAAACAATAGGATTACATAATCATATATAAACATCCTCAACCAAACATAATAAATACGTAAATCGATGCTAAACTCTGGAGTCGGACTTTTGCTATTTGCTTAAAATACATGTGCCTTTATTCTTAATCAACTCATCAGCTAAACCTAATATTATTTGAATGGTAAAATACTCATATCCTATTGTTCCATACATCCAAACTCTGCATCTACACAACTTCATGCAGATCTCGCAAAGGTCCATCGAACCGTTAAAATATATAATGGATATTTTGTAAATGTGGATACAAGTTTATATTTGACTTGGTAAGTAAACAATAATAGTAGTTTAAATAAAGTGCCAAAATTATAGCCATACGTGCAAAATGATCGGGTATGGCTTCAATTAAGATAAAGTAAAGGAATATCTTAATCTGCCAATTATGAATAGCCTTCATGTACACTGGTTTGATCCTACTCCTATTATAAAAATAAGAGTTCATGAGCAATACAACATTGTCGAGATAAAACCATAGAAGATGATGTGACAAACCCTATCCCCGGGCAATGCAAGCAAATTTTAGGTATACTTGCTCATACTCCAAGTTTGCGAAAAGACAAAGTTGATTGGTGGGTCAGATCGAAAATCAACTAAGAGGAGTTGTTTGGGATGCCAAGAAGCTTTTCAAATACTACATATGTAAGAACCTCCTCCATTTCAAGAAGAGGTTAATTGGAAACTATACTTAGAATATCAAGAAGATCAACAAAGGACATTAAATGATCCAATAGGTGACCTAGAAGATATTAAGGAAGAAGAAGAAAAGGAAGAAGAAGAAGAATTACAAACATAAAGTTCATCTTATTCAAAGGACGAATTGGATTTAAATGACATGAATGAAACTGATAGTTAATAAAGAGGTAGTTGTAAACGAATAACTTCATATACAAGTGTTTAATCAAGCACTGTCTTTTTTTTAAATGAGGATGAATTGGATTAAAAAAAAAAAATGATAAGGAATGAAATCGACATGAATAAAGAGGTAGTCAGAGCTAAATAATGTTATGGTACAAGTGTTCAAATTGTTGATTGTCTTTTTTAATCTTTTTCATTCAGCATTTATGAGTCGAGGTCGTGTCAAAGTATACCCATGAGGGATATTTATAGGACAAGACAAATGAAGGTCATTCTTCATCTTCAAGAATCTACTTCTATACCACAAGATTCAGATCCACACTACTACACTACTCGGGCATGCAGTAGGATAGGTTAGCCCAAGCACTGCCAAATACTTACTGTCCAAGCACATCTACATCTCCTATCACATAGACTGGTCCGTCTAGCTCTCTCAGACCATCCATAAAGATACCTCGAACATCCCACTCTTTAGGATTAGGCCTCAAATCACAACCACATACTCCTATCACACCTGGTTCAGATTCTGACGTATGAAGCAAACTATATGGGTAGTTGTAAGAGACTACGAGTGCATGATGGGAGGTGAGACATTTAATACTATTTAATTTATATTAGTTAATTGTATTATGGTTAAATTAATACTATATATTTATATAATTGTAAATCTTTGTTTATCACATGAGATGTCATCTCTGATATGTCGATCTTCATTTAGAGACTACATCAAGATGATAATAGATATATCAGTGAATTTCAGTAAATAAATGTTTAGATTACAAACTTGCATTTTGTTGATTTAAATTTTAATAAAAGGGAAATCGTCTTAATTATGTTCGAGATATTTGAATGTTGATATGATCGAAAATGCTTGATAATTTCAAATTGATGTTGCTCGATTTTGAGTACTTTTAAGTTGTATATATTGAGAATTGTCAAATAATGTGAATGAGTTGATGAATGTGTGAGATTTGTTGGAGAATCGTGGATTTATTGAGAATCTCCAGATATACATTTAAAAACATCAGAGGTAATTTTGATAATCCACTTTTAGAGAGACTTTTGTTTAATTTTTAATATATATATATATAATTCTATTTTAGATACTTTAAATGTTGATTGATTGAAAATGCTGATAATTTCTAAAATTGATGTTGTTTTGATTATGTTGTTGTAAGAGATGGATAGAATTGGTCGCATTATGAATATTAACTTGACATGAATTAGTGGAATTTATCGAGAATTGGTGAATGTACATTAAAAAACATTGTAGGTAATTTTTGATAATACATTTTAGAGGAGGACTCATTAAATTTTTTTTTAGAAGTCCTATAAGGTTGATTTGAACTCAGAGATATTACGTAAATATTTGCTAACTGATATGTTTGAATGGACCAAGAAACGGAGCAAAGACGTGAGTAAGAGATACTGGATATGCTTCATCAGTTGAGGAAAGGCGTAAAACTCGTGATCCGCTTTCTCGATGCGAGGTGTGGCGCAGCCGGAAATATCGTGAATGATGCTCACCCCAACTGGAGCAAGAGAGCATCAATCGAGAAATCGCCATGGGCAGTGGAGATTGCGATCAGGATTCGAATGCCACGACACCGCTCCAAAGTGGTCCATATCGTTAGTCGAGAACGTAGCGACTGATTATATGAAATTCTTCTTTTTACATTTTTTAAATTATCTCAATTTCTTCATATCTAATATCTAATGTGTTTATTTCAGGAAATAAAAGAGGGTGCCCCACCGAGCAAGGTATGGCTCTTTCAGGAGACCCATATGAGGAAAAAACTCAAATGAAATGGCAGGATTATATTGATCAAACGTGCAAGACAAGGAGTAATTAAGTGCTCAAAACCTATCTTACATCCTAACTAAGAAATTGCTAGCTCTTATATGGAGATTCTTGTTTCAGGAGGATGCTGTGAGCTATTGCTATGGAAATCCCAAGATGAATTTGCAGAAACCGTGTCTTTGTCAAAGGAAGACGAGGACGATATTCTTAAAGTTGGTCGGCGCTCATCACTACAGCGTATACATATGACAGGTCAAAATAAATCATCCAGTTTTTCATCTTATGCATCTACATCCTCAGCACTCTTAACGTGCCTATCGCGAATTAGAGAGCTTCAGTTAGCACAAGATTAGTTGCAGTGAGAAGTACGCATTAAGTAATATCTTTACCCTTCCAATGAGCCATTTTAGACCGAGATATTTTATTTACGACGGAGCGTGATGATGGAGAGAGAGAGGTTTCAAGTTTCGCCAATTGCCAAACAAATCAAGCCTAAGCACATACGTACACAATCGCCACTAGATGTTCACTATAATATCACGCTTTTTTAACGCTTAACACTTTATGCCTTTTAATTTTAATACTTTGTGTTTTTAACATTTGATCTCACTTATTCTTTTTAATGTTTAATAATTTGTGTTGTTTTCAACATTTAAACCTCAATCTCACTTTTAACGTTTAATACTTTGTGCTTTAAATTTAAATGATAAATATATTTAAACTTATTATTATTATTATATATATATATATATATATATAACATTTAAATTATTATTATATATAATAATAATTTTTATGAAATATGACTACATGATGTATTCACAAAACAAAGACCGTTAATGTAAATTTACTAAGGAGAAAACTATTTTATGGTATATAGTGACCACCTTACGACCACAACATATAAATGATCACATTACTCAGGTCAAATTGTTACCCTAAGGAAGGCTGGGCTAAACTTTCACTGAATATTAGTAACCACATCATTGAACTATAATTTAACAATCATGCAGAATATAAAATTGGTCACTATCTAGTTCATTTTGATCTTCCATATCCGGGTGACCACATTATCGTGGTCGCTCAAATCAACACCATATTTCTGTTGCACTCTCATGCAATTTTCATTCGTCACCGATTCGTCTTTACATGCAGATTTTAAAGACTACATTATGGTCATATAATTCCTAGCGACCACTTTGTGACCACTTTTGTGATCTCAATTTTATCTTTTTTATAAAGGTAAATATTTCTTACTCCGTATATACATCCTTTCTTTGTTAATAATATTATATTCAAACTTCAATGAATAGACTAAATTTTACATATATACACCCTTTTGTTAACAATTATTCTTTCAAATCCTTTATATAAATAGAATAAATTTTAGAGAAGGAACTAAAGAATATTGGAATGTGCTGTTATTAATTTATCATCATCTCTTTCTACAAATTATAAAATATTTTGACTTTTCAATGTACTGCTTAACTTACTTTCAAACTTTTTAAAAAAAAATTAATGCTAGAACCCAACATTCTGATTATGAACTACCTTCTTAAATTCTAGAAATGAAATGGTGGGTATGTGTCACTAATTAAAGTTATGTTTGTGCAATGTTGTATACAGTTGATTATAAACTTTTTTTTTTTTTTAAAGAAAATAATTTTATTAATCAAACTTAAAATAAATCTGTGTATGATCCAAAAATACAAATAACTAAAACTACATTTAACAATATTCAAGTCAATAAAGATAATAACCTGTGATAAACCTATAATTTGATAAAATAAAATGAATATAATATCCTGTGAATCTCACCCTTCTCAATACGATCATAATTCGATACTGACCTGGAACAATCTGCATTTAGCATGTCCTAATCAGTTTCATACTCTGGATAAAACGCTACAACAAGATAACGAATAACACCACGTTGGAACAAAGTCGACAACAAACCAAACATCGATAAAACAACGACATCACCAAAAACAAAATAAAATCGAAATCTTTATTTAAAGAACCATTTTTGCCAAATAATAAAATAAAAGAAAACATCAGACAGCATTTCAAGTCAAAAATTATCAAAATCATCTTTCTTATTTAAAAAAATAGGCTATAAGAGAAAAATATGAGGAAATGATGGGTAGGTGCATAAATAAGAACTTTAATTATTATAAAACATGTTATTAATAATAGTTGAATGGGAGCGAATCAAGTATCTGTTATGATGACATCTGCATTTTCTTAAATCACTTCAATTTTCTTCTTTTTTTTGACAAAACTAGTCAATTATTTAGTTTGTCTAGTTCGTATTCAAACTAGCATTGACGAGACAAAGTAATTGAGTCACACATATCTATAATTTTAAAGTTGACTTTAATATATAGGTGAAAATGTTTTAAAAGATATTCAAGAATGGGTTCTTACATCAAACCAAATTTGTGATTTCTCAAATCAATTTTGATACTTACCATATATGTATGAAATTTATTCCATTAGTTTCAATCAAATCCACTTTACCTAAATCTGCAAACCAATTTTATTTCGGATTTATAATTTATATAGAAACATGTTCTATTTATATGTGTTTAAATAGTATATAATTAATATAAAAATTGTTTTCTTATCTGCTTTTTATTTATTGAGAGATTTTTTTATTCTAGTTTTATTGTCAGTCTCCTATATTTGCTCAAAGAGATAGTAAGTTCAATGCACTTCAACTTTGAATAAATCTGAAATTTAAAGATAAGATAATATAGGATACGATATTCTTAATGTTAAAAATATATGATAGGTTCTACTTATTAATGTATAAATTTGCCATGAGTTCTATTTATTAACGTATAATTCTTGGTTTCTCATGATGTAAAAGACATTCAATGCAACTACACGCTTAGTTGGGTTTTATTATGAGCGAAAGCGAAAAATAATTTTATAACGAAACGACTGAAGTCTATATATTAAATAATCAGTCTACTCCATTCGATATTATTATTACGACTATAATATTTACGACTCAAGTTTTTATAATACATAACGACGACCATCGATTCGATTTACCCTCCGATCATATATACTTCAACCATAATAGACACACAACCACCCGTCGCATTTAAAGTTACGATAATCATATTTGTGCAGACGGGCGACTTACAATTATACATGCACCAAAGAACGATTAAATCCACGAAAAATACATAAATTTTGTGAAAAAATAATAATTTTAATAAGAAATAAAAATATGAAAAATCGGGGTGAAGAGTGGTGATTTTCAAGCTAAGAATGACTTTAAATCACTCCCTCCTTAATACTTAAATAGAAGAGACTAGGTTTACTATGCAACCACGCTAGTTAAGTAATATTAATGGTAGTGCATTATGCTTGATTGTGATTTTGCTAAAGTATTTTTAATTTAAATAGTATGTGAAAAATAAAAATTTTTAAATGTTAAAAAAATTAGAGTGAGGATTGCAAATGCATTTTAAAACATATAAAGTATTATTATGAACTTGGTTACTTGCTCCTTTTATTTTTTGATCCACTTCACTCCTAATCATGAATGCCATATTTATTAACATGAGATATTATATTAATAGGTAACACTTTTTATATTGGATTTTCTTTTAATCAATGGAAATAAGTAATCATTTGTAATTTTTTTCAAGAATAATTTCTACATTATAATGCTTAAAATAGTGTTCTAAAACAATTATTTATATATTTTTTGAAACAAAATTTATTACAAACTTAAATTAATTCTGGAAAAAATATTTATGATTAAAAACTATTTATTTGTTCAAACACAATTTCTTATTTTTAGGAATAAAAATTATATATATATATATATATATATATATATATATATATATATATATATATATATATATATATAATAAAATTATTATCTAGTATTTATTGTAAAATTTTTCAACTTATATATAATCTTGGATTTTCTATATTTGTATAATTTATATTTTAGCAAATAAATTATAATATTCCCATTTTCCATAATCGATATTCTAAAGTGTATAGAATATATATGCCTCATTTTTCAAACTTTTTTAATGTAAATAGAATAAATTTAAAAAAGTAGTTATAAATTTTAAATTATCAACCTTTTTAGGTAGAATTTAGTATTTATCTGGTTTTCTCTTTATATATATTATATAAAGAAGGTAGAATCTATATATTAGGTAGTTTAATTTCTTTATACTTAGAGAAGGTAGAGTCTATATATTGGGCTGGGCTAACACACCAATTCTTCATCAAAAGTCATGGGGAAGAAAGGGTGCAGAGTTTCCCCAGTCATGGTAGTCTTCTTTCTTGTTGCTCTCCTTTTTATGTCTGGGTTCTCTAGCACTGTTGCTTTTCAACGGATGCCGGCAGAAAAGAGCATGTTAAAGACTTATATTGTGCATGTAAATGAGCCGGAGGATAAAGTTTCTGCGGAGCCGTCGAAGGATCTAGAGAGCTGGTACCGGTCATTTTTGCGGCCAGCACTGAATCCATGGACGAGAGCAGCGTTTGGTTTATTCATACCGGCATGTTCTTAGTTTGCAGCGATTGATTATATAGTTAAAGCAATGGAAAAGAAGGATGGGTTTGTTTCGACCACGCCGGAGAAAATTTACCAATTACATACAACTAATACTCCTGCTTTCTTGGGATTGCACAACAGGTCAGGGTTCTGGAAGGGCTCTAACTATGGCGAGGGAGTCATCATCGGAGTTTTGGATACCGGCGTGTATCCAGAACACCCTTCGTTTAACGACGATGGAATGCCGGCCCCGCCGGCTAAATGGAAGGGAACCTGCAAATTCAACGGGACGCTCTGCAACAAGAAGCTCATCGGCGCCAGGAGCTTTGAGAGTCAGAGCCTGAACGAGGCGCCGGTTGATGACGAGGGTCATGGCACCCACACAGCAAGCACCGCCGCCGGGAATTATGTGAAGCAAGCCGATCTGTACGGGATTGTCAGCTGCACGGCTGAAATGGCATTGCACACCTACTCATCTGGTAGTATGTGCCATAAATGTTTAATAAAATGGAGGCAGATATTTTAGTATGTTTGACGCCACAAATATTGAAGATGTATACTGATATACTTTTCTGTCATAGCACTGCTCTTTTGCTAATATTCAATCAAACAATGGTTACTTAAGAAAGGAATTTTTGTTAGCTGTTCTGCCGGGAATAGCGGCCCGGCCGCTTCCTCAGCTGGGTGAATGAGGCGGATTCCTCACTGCAGCCGCAAGCACCCATTACAGAAAAATAGTCGCTACAGCGATTCTCGGAAACAAGAAAGAATTTGTGGGGGAATCACTTTACCAGCCAAGAAATTTTTCTTCCAAACTACTGCCTCTTGTGTATGCTGGGGCGAACGGTGACCATCATTCTTTGTGGGCTGGATCTGAAAACTTCAATGTCAAAGGAAAGGTTGTTCTTGTGGACACAGAGGCGGTGGAGTAGACAGAAACAGCAAAAGGCGTGGAAGAAGTTAAAAGCGGCGGCGCTGCCATGATCCATGTCAATAGCATTAATGACGGCTACAGCACACTAGCCGACCCTCATGTTCTCCCCAACACATCCCAGTTACGCAGATGGCTTAAAGATCAAATCGTATATAAAATCAACATCAAAACCTACAGCAACAATCCTATTGAAAGGTGCAAGAATCGGCGACAAATTAGCTCCTGAAATCACTTCCTTTTCCTCAAGAGGACCCAGCTTGGCAACGCCCGGAATCTTGAAACCCGACATTACCGGACCCGGTGCAGAGTATTTCAGCAGCCTGGTCAGTCTCCTCTCTTGAACGTAACTCGCTCGACAAAGACATTCAATATGATTTCCGGCACGTCAATGTCGTGCCCCCATCTTTCCGGCGTCGCCGCTTTGCTCAAAAGCTCCCATCCTAAGTGGTCGCCCGCCGCCATTAAGTCTGCAATCATGACCACTGCCTTAACAAAGAATTTGAAAAATCAACCCATTCTAGATGAGAAGCATCATCCCGCCGACTTTTTTGCTGTCGGCGCTGGTCATGTCAACCCATCAAAAGCCAGTGATCCTGGGACTCTGCTTTGCATGACATCGAACCTAATGATTATATACCCTACTTGTGCGGTTTGGGTTACAGTGATGCTCAGGGTGGAGAGATTATATCTCGTAAGGTGAATTGCTCAAAGGAATCAAGTATACCTGAAGCAGAGCTAAATTATCCTTCATTCTCAGTCGCTTTGGGTTCCAAGAAGTTGAAATTCAAGAGGATCGTTACGAATGTAGGCAAGGCTGACTCCTATTACACCGTATTGATCTATCCACCGAAAGGAGTTGAAGTAGCGGTCAAGCCTAGTAAGATCCATTTTACCAAATTGTACGAGAAGAAATCGTACACAGTATCCTTCACTAAGGCAGCCTCCAAATATTCTAAGAAGGGATATGCTCAGGGATTTCTCAAATGGGTGTCATCCACAGCCACATATTCTGTCCGAAGTCCAATATCGGTTACCTTTGAATGAAGAATCGGTCATGTCAATAATTAAGGTTATGTTTGTGTTGATTATAAATCTATTTTTAAGATTACTTTTAATAATAGTTGAATGAGTTATGTTTACTTGTGATTATAAACCTATTATTCAGATTTTTTTTTACCATTTATTCTTATTGCATTATATTATACTATTCATCTCCTCACATATTTATCCCAACCTCGTTCTTATGTCTGCAAGAACTCTTCACTATTTGAAATAGGATTTATTATTACTTGAAGAATAGTTGAATGGTGAAATTGTTTGAAGTGGATTTCACGTTTTTAACAGCTTCAATTCATTGATTTGATTCAGATAAAAAACATTTATATTAAACTTTAGTCGGATTGGATAAGACGGTATTCCACTAAAAGATGTTAAGAATGAGAATCATCAAATTAAATTTTACCCAAATCAATTTTGATACATACTGTATATATCTACGGGAAATCATTCCCATATTTCGAATAGGAAAGATGTTCTTGTATGGGTTTCAATCAAATCAAATTTTAACCAAATAAATTTTGATACATACTATATTTATCTACATGAAATCTTTCCCATATTTTGAATAGGGATATATATATGTTATTGTATGGGTTTCAATCAAATCCAGTTTTACCCAAATCTGTCGAACCAATCGCTTCGTTAATCAAGAATTGATTTGTGCAGAATTGCAGAGCAGAAATTATATAAAATACTGAATTTTATATATATATATATATATATATATGATCTTTCTTTCAATGGGCCGAGTTGGAGCGTGTAGAAGTCGTTAAATTTGGCGAATTCTGGTAGGATGTAGGAGCTTTTTAGGGTCGTGCGGGGAATTTGAAATATGATCATTGCGTACCGATCTGCAAACTCGATCGTGCCATTCTGCAAAAAACAAAGAGAAGGGGGTGGCGAGGGGGTTTGTGTCAAACTGACCTCCGATCTTACAAAATCAGGTTCTTTCTGAGAGAAGAATTCTTGGGCTAGCTGTGATGAGGCGTATGTTTTTGCGTACCTTTTACCAATTGGGTGATCTTGTATTTATAGTAGATGTTCTCCCAATTTGATGGTAATTAGGATTCATTCCCATTGGATGGGATATTTCTTATTATAGTCCGTATCGGATTTGGTATAGGATATAGAAAGAGTAGTTTATTTGGGATAATCTTCCTTCCTTATTGGGGGATCGATTTGATGCGATCTAATATTGTCTTTCTTTTGTATTGGTGAGATTTAGATTTGGACTTGAGATAATATATTATTAGGGACTATTACATTTTACGTACGTGGGAAGCTTTTATAAGTGGCTTTTGGAGCCTGACCGGATTGGACCTCTCTTACGGAAGTTTGGCCTGGTGAAATGTTGGCAGAGGCTGAGTGCCTCGCGTGGTGACCTCTCCTTTGGGATTCAAGCCCCAGTGAGGCCTTCGGCCCATTTGGGTGGCCTCTTTCTTGGGCACAGTGCGTGGGCTTGCGAGCCTTATTTTGAACCCTATCAGGTTGCCCCTCGGCCCTTGTGTCACGATTATTGCATGGGCAAGAGTACGTAACGTTCGCATCGGGTGCAATTTCCACGTGTGCGCATCATGCATTTGGATTAGTTAGGGCTTAGTTGCGGAGTCATTTGTCTTGTGATAATGATGACTCTTGGGTTTTTCTCATAATTTTCCATTCCTTTAGTTTCCCTTTTGTTTCTTTGCGGACATCATACGTAACGTGTGCCATTGTTAAGGACCTTTTATTTGCCTTTAAGCGGTTCGGTTCCTTCTCTCTTAGTCATACATCACGAGCACTTTTTGATGCGAGTCTTTATCATTGTCTTTACGGGTCCCTTTGCGTCTTGGTTTCTTTGATTTCTTTTCGGGCGATAAGAAGAGTTGTTTTGGGTTGGCTGAATTTTGTTTTCATTATCCAATTTCGTCATGGGTCCAGGTCGTTCTTCCTCTCTGCGTATCGATGGTGATTCTTCGGCTATTGATGGTTAGGCCAGTGGTGGTGTCTTGGCCAGTTTGGTCGTGTTCGAGGTGCTCTCGGTACTCCTCTTCCCTTGGACAAGACGAGGGAAAGTGAACGATTAAATACGGAAGTCCCGAATATCCCGAGATCTGTAGTTGACATACTTTAAGCATGGGACCTAGCAGGTCGGACCTTCATATGGGGCCATCTTTGCCGGGCGTTATCGGCCTCCTTCGAGGCGTTGGTGTGGTCCCACGGCGTTTGACCCTCATGTGGTCTGCGTACTGGGATAGTGTGTTTTAGCGAAGTGGCCTTGATACTTGGTCTTCGCTTCCCTCTGCCCCGCTTAGTAAAAGGGTTTGCGGCGTTTGATGTGTGCCCGGCTCGACTTAGGCCCGATGGGTGGGTATTTTGATTAGTCTGCGGTTTCTTCGAGGCGGGGGCTCGGTGTCCCGGCATAGCCACGCTTCTTCACCTTTTTGGCAGAAGAGAGACATCAGGGCTTTCTTCCTGCCTCTGGGCGTTCAGGTGCTCCTCTGGTGATCTCAGATCTTCCCTCCTCCCCTGAGAGCATGGAAGGGACGCTATTTTTCGTCGATGGTAGTGGCGGGAGTATGACCCTCTCGCGAGGATGACACCTGGCGTTAGGTGGCTATGGACCACCCCAGAGAATCTTATTGAGTGTTTATTACATTTTTAGTCATAACTTATGTATGCATTTATTGGGCATTCGACTCACACCTTTGTCTACCATGCTTTTCGGTGCTCGCATTGATCTCGGTCACCATAGCGTTGGCGTTGGCTAAAGCGTCATATCGTCTTATCTTTAGGCCCGATCAAGTCGGATGTTCCCGGTCCTTCGAGTTCGAGGTCCACTCGTTCTGCTGCTCTGAGATCTTCACCTCCTTCTACCATGAAGTTCCTCGTTGGGCCTCTGTACGCCGGAAACCCGCTAGGGAGGCTGGTAGTGATTAAGGAGATGGTGTCTCGAAAGCCCCGGAGCGGGAAGCGAAAAATCTCGGACTCTGTTGAGGAAAGGCTGACGGCTTTGGTCGAAGTTCCAAAGTTGGGGCATCTTCATCCTCTCGAATCCGCCGTTATTGAAACCGGAGCGGGGAGCATTTGCTAGTTCGAGACTCCTATAGTTTTGAGTTCGCGGTCCCGTGCGGGTGCAACTGCCAAGACGGAAGGTCCCTCGGGTGAAACCCGATTGAAGGCGACCATTGATGGTGGCCATCAGATCTTGAACCCGCCGCCAGGTTAGATCGCCCAGCCTTCTCGAGGTGGAAGGCGTGACAGTAAGAAATCCCACGGTTGGTGGTGACGGGGACTCTTTGCTTCACAGCGTCGAGACTAGCTGCGAGGGCGGTTCCGTCCATTCTCGGGACTCGACCTTAAGAAGTCGGTGCGCCCGGGTTGATGAAGACTCTGTATCTCTTGAGGGGTCGCCTCGTGGTTTCGCGCCTTGTCTTGTTGATTCCATTTTAGTTGGGTTTCGATCACACGCTTCGGATGTTGATTCTATGTTGGGTGTGCGGTGGCTACTCATACGAAGGTTTGGCGGGAAGGCAGGCAAACGTGAGCCATGTCAAGGCGGCCCCGAGCATATAAAGGCGGGGTGGCTTCCTCTCATCGGAGCGGTAGGCTGCGAGGTCGGGTCTGACGTATGTGGGGCCGGTGAGCTCAATCCGTTCAGAGCATACCCGCGTCGGCCGGTGCTCGGTGCGGGTAGGAAGGCCCGAGGCCGGAACGGCTTGAGGGGCGGTTGAAGGCGGAAGCGAGGAGGCTCGAGATGACTTGAGGGTTGTCTTGAAAGCTTGACTTGACGGAGCGGGGCTGAGTTTGTAGGTAACGTGTAGACGGATGGTTAGGAATGAGCCCCAACATCGGCGACCGTGAGTCTCGGGAAGAGCTGGCGGCTCGATTAAAGAAGATCTGCGTGGTAGACGAGCGCTGTTGGAAGGGGCTCGTCTTGAGGCTAACGAGGCGGTCGGCTCGATGGGGCCTTTGGCGAGGAGTCTTGCGAGGCTGCGTGGGGATCTTCATCGACCAAATTACTTTGGTATTTCAGTAGGGACAAAGTTATTGGAAGGCGAGTAGGGCGATCTAATCAATGGATATCTGGGTGGCTTGCCTTTCAGAAGAAGGCTGTCAATGTCTATCCCGGCCAGGATTTCAACATCGACCTTCCTAGCGACGAGGAGGAGGAAGGGTCCTTCTCTGCTGATTATCTTAGAGGGCACGACACTCGGTGGTCTACTCCCCCCTCCTTAGTCTGCTTCTCCTTCTTTTCCTGATCTCCTGTGCTCGTCTTATCCTGCCCGACGACGACTTTTACACTTTTCTCTTTTTTTTTTTTTTGTTGGGCCCGGAACCCAAGACATATGTAACCTTTTCTTGATGAACATTCATTATTTCATCTTACTTCTTTCGCCTCTGTTTATGCTCTTGTATTTGATACCTTGGTTGACTTTTACTTCTTATGCATGAGTGCAGGATTAAAGCGCGCTGAGGTTGTGTTGAGCTCCGCCGGTGGTCCATTGAGGCTCCTGGGCTTCAGCCTTATGGGTTGAATAACTGGTACGAGCTGAATCCTTAGGTTGCATGGCGTGTGCTGAGTGGATGAACTCGTCGAAGTGAGGCTGGCGGGCTCGGTCGCGTTTGGAGTTATCCCATTGAAGGCGGCTCCTTAAATTTGCTTTGGCCTATAGAATGGATTGAGCCTTCGTCAGCGTGAGCTATTAGACTCTGTCGGATGACTTGCTTGAGTGATGACTCCTTAGGTACACGTATTTGTCTTGGAGTGGATGAACTTCGTCGAAGTGGTGCTAGGCTCGTCGGATGACTTGCTTGAGTTAGTGGCAGGAGGGAGGGCTGCGTCATCGCAGAATGGATTGGTGAGCTAGATCCGTGTGAGCTGCTGGAACTCGTCGTGAATTCTTGGGGAAGGGTTGATACATGTGAACTCGTCGACCGTGGTATTGGGGCGGAGCTCATCCCCATGTGAATTCTTTGGGAAGAGCTACGTCACATGTGAACTCGTCGGCGTGAACTACTTAGCGAGGCTCGTCTCACGTAGTCTTTGGGAAGAGCTCGTCACATGCAAATGCTTGAGAAGAGCTCATTACATGCGGTGTTGGGAAGAGCTCGTCTATGTGAACCTTCGTCGGCGTGAGGCTGGCGAGCTCCGGTATTTGTGGCCGTCGGCGATGTGGCGCGGTGATCGACTCCTCGGGTAGGCGTGCACAGTGCGAGTGGGCGAACTCGTCAAAGTGTTGTTGTTGGGCTCCATTTGTGGCTTTAGTGGCGATGTAGCTGGTGGTCGACTCCTCGGTGGCGTGACTGTCGAGTAGATGAACTCGTCGAAGTGAAATTTCTTGGGCTCGGTGTGGCGTGGCGATGTAGCTGGGCGTCGGCTCGCCGGTGGCGTGGCGCAGTGCGAGTGAGCGGGCCCGTGAAGTGGTTTCTGGCGGGCTCGGGCGTTAATGGCCAGAAGTGGCGATGTAACTGGTGGTCGGACTCCTCGGGTAGCGTGACTTGTGCAGGTGAAGCCGAACTCTTCAAAGTGGTACATTTGGGCTCCGGTATTAGTAGTGGCGATGTAGCTGGTACCGGTCTAACTCCTCGGTAGCGTGACACGTCTCTGATGACGAACTTCGTCCAGTGTAATTTAGCTGGGCTCCGGTATTTGTGGTAGTGGCGATGTAACTGGTAGTCGACTCCTTAGGTAAGCGTGACTGTCAATTAGACGAACTCGTCAGTGGTTCTTGGGCTCGGTATTTGTGGCCAGAAGTGGCGATGTAGCTGGTGATCGACTCCTCGGGTGGCTTGACTGTCAGGAGTAGG
Organism: Tetrastigma voinierianum; assembly: GCA_016808115.1. Lineage (NCBI taxonomy): Eukaryota > Viridiplantae > Streptophyta > Magnoliopsida > Vitales > Vitaceae > Tetrastigma > Tetrastigma voinierianum. The sequence goes on along the minus strand of JAEQBH010003344.1, from coordinate 35,055 downwards.
CGAACTTGTCGGTGGCTCTTGGGCTCGGCGTGGTAAATTGGCGATGTAGCTGGTGATCGACTCCTCGGTGGCGTGGACACATCAGTGGAGCCGAACTCGTCGGTGGATTTCTGGCGGGCTCCGGTATTGTGTGATTCGACTTCTGATTTTCTTGGAAAGGTGCGAGCGTCTTTAATACGGATTTATGGAGAATTTGGAACGTTCGCGCGACTTTTGGGTGCTTTGGCTTTCTTATAAATGGCGGCTTCATTGCTGTGGGTTATACGCCAGAGATATTACGCTTCTTACAGTCAAATAAATGAAATGCGGGTGAGATGAAGCTGATGAAATCTGATCGTCTTAATTTGAAGTCCTCACGAAGATGCAGTTGGATTACGTTGGACTTAACCGTGGGAGTTGTGTTTTTCCCTAGTCTCCCCTTTATGGAAGTCATGTTATTCCCTAGCTCCATGCTAGGGAATGCGCCTGGGGAGGGCGGTGCCTTTCTTACGTCGCCTTCTCCATTTTCTGTTCTTCTTTCTTTTCCTTTTTCCTTTCTCCTTCTCCTTCTTTTTCATCTTTTCTTCCACATCTCATTCTCCCCTTTTTTGTTTCTTCTTCATAAACTCCTTCCATCCCTTTTCCTTCTTCTCCTCTTAGCACCACATCTGTTTCTCCTCTTTAATAAACTCTTTTCCATCCCTTTCTTAACTTCTCCTCTTTTCCACCTTCACGACCTTTTGTTTCCATCTCGTTTTCTTTTCCTCTTTTCTTCCTGAGTTTTTTTTTTTTTTTTTTTTGAGGAATGCTTGTGCGAGTGCTTCAGATGTAATCGATGACACCAGCGATTATGCTTGAATGTCGATTGAATAAAGAGATTTTTCCTTTATATGCTACCACGCTTCCATGCGAAAGGCGTCTTTGTTTGTTCTAAAAAGGGATAAGGGGTTTTTTGAGGTCTTCTGATAACTTGGATCCGATATAGGCGAGATGCTCAGAATTCGTCGATCGATAATATGGGTTCGATTCTTAGATGGCTTCCGGGTCGGGTGATCACCTCGTCACGCATGTCGAGCTCATCCAGGTATATGTTGTCAACCGTTTTTTGTTTCATGGACGCTGAGTAGCATTCCCTAGCCACCCGTTGGTCTCCTCGAACCATTCCCACTCCGTTTACAGTAGGGAACTTGATCATCAAGTGGTATGCGGAGGGGATGGCTTTTATTACATTAAGGGAGGATGCGCGAAGTAACATGTTATGCTTGAGAAGGGCGTCTACGACGAGGAATCTTGCTGCAGTCGTCGCCTGACATGGAGGATCTCCCAAGGTGAGTACCAGTTGTATTGGGCTGGGGTAATACCTTTTCCCTAGAGAATCCCGCGGATGGAAGTTGGCGGGCTCCAGTCTCTCCATAGTGCCATTTTATCGAAGGCGGCAGAGATGATGTCTGGCGAACTCCGTTGTCAATTAGGACCCAGATGAGCGGTTTGTTTGGCCACCAGCATGCGAACTACCGGTGGATCGTCATGAGGTGTTGACACCCCTCGGATACAGTCGAGGAGAATATCGATTGGCGTGTTGGTCGTGGTAGTTTAGACCTTGCTTGTATTTAGATTACCTCCACGCCTTTGATGTTGTGTAGGTGGGCCTTAGATGTTTGAGGTAAATTCCTCCTCTGCAAATCCTCCACGAGATGACACAGTTTCACCAGCGGGTTGTTGGTCTTGGTAGATCATGCCAGGGGTTCAGCGGGGCGAACGCTGAAGTTACGAGGCTTGAGTTACGGGCGATTTTCGGTGGATATGAAGCGCGGGGAGGTATCGTGTCGTATTAAGTACTCATTCTCTCTTGAGTTGTATGCGGTCGTCGTGCGGTGTCGTAGTCCTATGGAACTCATGATATTTGGGTGTCTCTTGTTGCGGGGTCTGACTTCATTTGAGTTGGCCATCTCTCGGGAGTGTTCGTTTCGTACTTGTAGCGAGGACTGTGATGCGAGAAATTTGTCGGGGTGAAGCGTTGGGAGCGAATAACGTTATGCCAGTCTCTGGAGATGCGGTGGACCTAGACGATCTCTAAGGTTTCCACGCCTTTTTGGAGATCGTTCCCCATTTTTCCTTGGAGATCCTTCCTGGTCGCTTTGTCTCTTTGGGCTTCGTCCTCGTCGTTTGTCTAACCCGCTCTTTTCTTTGTGAATGGAAGAACTCTCTTTCTTGGATATGAGGGCCTCTTCACCGTTAATGTATTTCTCTGCTTTTGCAAGCACCTCTGCCATGCTTGTTTGGGGATTTTTGGAGATGGAAAACATTAAATCTTTCCGGCGAATCTAAGCCCATTATGAACCTTGATGATCGCGAATTTCGTCAAGAGTATATCTACCTTTAGAGACTCGGCATTGAATCATTTGGACCATAAGACCTCGGGCTTTCTTGCGAGCCTGCTTGATAGTCGACGGATGATAACTTGGCTTTACGTAAGTCAGCTGATAGAGTGAGGCGAATCACGATGGATAACTCTCTGAATAGGAGATTAATGACCCGGTGGCGTCTATTGAACCATGCGAGGCGGGCGCACTAGGGTGATAGCGAAGCTTTGCGTCGCCTCAGGATCTTGATACGAAATGCGATTCAGTTTGGTTTTGTAAGTGTTGAGATGTGATCGGCGGGATCCACGTTGCCATCGAGCAGCGTCCGCTGTGGCGTCCCGAACTTAGGTACGGAAGGGTGGAGTACCTCGGTGTGTGGCGACTCGGTTTGTTGTACAGAAGTATCCCATAGTGTCGGGCGCGTCCTCTTACTACCTCCCTTACGCTGAGCTCTTGTTGGAGGCTCCTGAACCTCTGTTCCCATGATTGTTCTCTGCTTTCCGGCGAGGTGGCGCGTTCGCCGTTCTGACGTGCTCTCAGTGTTGCTGTTTGCCTTCCCCCTCCCGGGGGGCTAGGTGTGGTCCGTGCCCCCGGGCTCGGGTGGATTCTGCCTCAGTTTCAGCCCTTTGGGGAGCACCTATATTATGCTGTCCTTCATGGGGGGGAATGTCATGACCTTCCTGAGTTTGTCGCGCCTCCCGAGGTCATCGGATGCATGCAGTGAGTCGTTCTAACTCTTACGTCGGGACGTTGATTGGTGGCGAGTGCTTCCACTTTATCTGTGTTGGCACATTGTTATTGGTTCTGCGCGCGGGGATTGGATCATAATTGCCCCGGTGGATCTTGCGTCGGCGGGATTAAGCGTTAACTCGCCTTGTGTTCGATGTTGATACCGTGATAACTAAGAAATCGGTTATATTTATAAAGGAACTATCTTTCCAGACAGTATGACCAGTGATGCTCTTTCAGCGGAACTAATTTGGGCCAGTGTGAGGGTCGTTAAGAATTTGGACGGATCTGGCGGGATGCGAGGGCTTTTGGATCGTCTGAGTTTGAAATATGTTCTTCTTGTCACCGTCGCAAACTACGTCGTAGCAACTCTGCTGAAAACAAAGAAAGAGGGGTCGGCGAGGGGCTTCGCGGTGGCGCTTCCGATCTTTAATCGATTTCTTTCGAGAGAAAGAGAGCGCAATTTGCTTAGTATTGGCGTATGTTTTTGCGTGCCTTTCAGATGGGGTGGCGGCTTTGTATTTATAGTAGATGTTGCCCACGATTGGATGGTAATTAGGATTCGATTCAGTTGGATGGGATATTTCTTGTTATAGTCGTGTCGGATTTGGTATAGGATATAGAAAGAGTAGTTTATTTGGGATAATCTTGTGCTTTATTAGGGGTCCAGGTTGATCTTGATCTAATATTCTCTTCTTTTCCTTTATTGGTGAGATTGCATTGGACTTGCGGAATAATATATATTATTAGGAATGATATTTTAAATACGCGTGGGAGACTTATAAAGTGGCGCTGGGCCCAGCTGGTTGGACCTCTCTTAAAATTTAGCCGAGGTCTGGGGCCCAGGCACTAGAAGGCGCAGAGTCACATCGTTGGGCAAACCTCTCCTTTGGGATTTCTGCGTAGTGGGCGCCCCGCTTATTTAAATTTGGCCTCTTTTCTTGGAAAGCTGGTACATGGAACTACAGTATTTTTTATTTTATCAATATATATATATATATATATGCATATTTATTTTATTTGTTAGCATTGTTTTTGGCTATATGAAGCAAATAATATACGAAAATAAAATAACGTTGTAGGTAATAGATTTACTCGGCAACGAAGCCTTGTTTCACCGAAGGACCTTAATCATCATAATTATACATACAAGCATTTTTAGCAATAATAATTATCATAATAATAATTACATTTTCTAAATATCGCATTTTGACTTGATAGTCTACTTTCTTATTTCCTATTTATAATTTATAAACATCTTTCATTTTTTTCTATTTATCTGTGTTTTATTTTCGTTTTTCCTTCCCCTTATTCAATGAGATTTCTTTATTTGGCTTTGTGGTTTATTCATTATTGTGCTGCCTCCACATATTTGCTGATAGAGACAGATTTTAGAAGAAATCTGAAATTCTTTTTTTTTTTTTCTTTTTTGAAAAGAAATTCACATCTCTTTAAAGATAAGATAATATAGGAGACCATATACTTAAAATATATGATATGCTCTACATATTTATATATAAATATAAGAATATAAATTAAAGGTAAGTCCACCCAGGTCTTTGATTTTCTGTTTTTCCCTTCTTAAAACTATGGTAAAACCACCTCTATTTTTTTTTTCTTTGAAGAGTAAAATAATTTTATTGATTCAAACTAACACATAAAACATATAATCAAAATCACTAAAAATTATAAGGGGATAAAAAACGACGATTCGAGTTAATAACATAGTGTCGTCTAAAAGCGCGCGTTTGATAGTTTGAAACTTACGTATTTGATATTTATTATAATTAGAATCACGCATGATTATAGTTAATAGCATGCGCGACCATTAATATGATTTATTATCGCTAATCGGATATCGCTCTTTCGTATAGGTCACCATCTGAGTAAGCGTCCTTATTTACGATGATGAATAAATGTGTGTAAAGACTTGATAGCAGCACAGCGCATCAAGATGACGATTAAAACACGAAAAACAAATAAAAAAACCTAAATCTTATGGAGTAACCACTTTATTGAGAAAGAAATTGATGAAAAAATGTATAGATCGATGATTTTAGGTCAAAAATGACCAAAATAAATCACTCCTTGCTCAAGGAAAGCCGCCTCTAATATTTTGAAATGTTATCATTTTTGCGTTAGGATTATATTAAATAATTTATATTTTTAAGGTTTAAACATTATTTAGCATTCTTATTTTTAAAATAGTATGTTAAAGGCATAATATTAATATTAAACTCAAATCCTATAAGTTTGAGATTTTAAGAGAGTAGGTTATTTAACATAGTATTGGCGTGAAGTCATAGGTTCTAACCACCTCTCTGAATATGTGGGAGGGTGTTAAAGATATAATATTTATGTTAAACTCAAATCAAATAAGTTTGATTTTATTTCTTGTAACTTTAATTTATTATGGAACTTAAAAGATCGCCGAAAATTCAATGGAAACGTATGGGATTTCTGTCTTTTTGCTTCTGGGAGCAGATAGAAGAGATTTAGATGCAGGCAGGCATGGTTCACGCATGCATTTTAATCCATAGCACTCTAATTTTATATTGGCCTGACCTGTTGAAGATTGTCGTCTTTTCGGGACACGCATTCAGGCGCGCTAATTATCTTCCCCTCTAAGCTCCAAAGAATAAAATAATAAACAGAAGGGTTATCATCATTTTCTTTTGCTGCTTAAACTATGACGGAAGAAGTGGTTGCATACAACAACATATATATAAATTAATTAGTTATAATAAATAGAAGGGTTATCATCATTTTCTTTTGCTGCTTAAACTATGACGGAATAAGTGGGCATAACCAGAAAACCTGCCTGCCATGCATCTGGTTACTCCAACAACACCCTCTTGGTGCTATATATATATATATATAGGCCTGGTTTAGTAACACAAAGTAGGATTCTCTACTTCTTCTTTCATCATGGGGAACAAGAGGGGTGAAATGTTCCAAATCATGGGGGTTGTCTTCCTTCTCAGTCTTATTTACATGTCTAGTTTCTCTTCAGCTACTGTTGATCAGGAAACAGAATTGGTGGAGGAAAGTGAGTTGCAGACATACATTGTCCATGTTAAGAGGCCACACCCGGGACTGGGAGTCTACACCAAATCCAATGGCCTGGAGAGCTGGTACGAGTCATTTTTGCCTGTTACCATTGCAAGCTCGAACATGAAGCAGCGGATTATTTACTCCTATAGAAATGTGTTCAATGGGTTTGCAGCAAAATTAACAGCCCAAGAAGTTAAAGCCATGGAAGAGAAGGAGGGGTTAGTTTCAGCTAGACCGCAAAAAATACTGTCCTTGCATACAACTCATAGCCCTATTTTCTTGGGGTTGCAACGAAGACAGGGTTTCTGGAAGGAATCAAACTACGGTAAGGGCGTGATTATTGGAGTTCTGGACTCAGGACTATTCCCTGACCATCCTTCATTTAGTGATAAGGAATGCCACCTCCACCAAAAATGGAAAGGGAAGTGTGACTTCAAGTTCTGCAATAACAAAATCATTGGAGCAAGAACTTTTGACAGCCCGACTGTCTCCGTAACGGCAGCAGGAGCTGTCCCACCTAGTGATGATGATGGCCATGGCACACACACGGCAAGCACAGCCGCAGGAAATTTTGTGCCGAATACCGACGTCCTCGGGAATGCCAACGGCACGGCTGTTGGCATGGCACCGCTTGCTCACTTGGCAATTTATAAAGTATGTGCTAGATCTTGCAGTGAAGCTGACATACTCGCAGGGTTTGACAGAGCCATAGACGATGGTGTTGATGTGCTTTCCATTTCCTTAGGTATAGGCTCTAATCCCTTTTTCGAAGATCCAGTTGCAGTAGGCGGTTTTTCGGCAATTCGAAAGGGGATCTTTGTAAGCTGCGCCGCAGGTAATTCAGGCCCACATATTGGAATTTTATCAAACGAGGCACCCTGGTTACTTACTGTAGGAGCAAGCACCATAGACAGAAAGATAGTTGCATCAGCGAAGCTTGGAAATGGGGAAGAATGCGTGGCGAGATCGCTTTTCAGCCGAGTGGCTTCTCTTCAAAATTCGCCTCGTTTATCCAGGTGCAAATGATGATCCCTCGTTGGCGTTCTGCTACCCCGACTCATTGAAAGATGAAGATGTTGCAGGAAGGTGGTGTTATTGTGATATAGGTGGCGGCATACTACCGAGACAAGGCAAGAAGTGAAGGGGCCGGCAGCCGCCATGATTCTTGCCAATGGCGAACTCGGTGGATTCAGCACCTCAGCCGTCGATCATCATGTTCTTCCTACAACACATGTGAGTTGTTTATCAAGCGGGGGTGCAGATTAAATCTTACATAAAATCAAAATCATCACCTACCGCGACAATCACTTTCAAAGGAACCATCATCGGAGACCCTACCGCTCCGGAAGTTGCTTCATTTTCTTCGAGAGGGCCAAGCTCGGAAAGCCCTGGTATCTTGAAACCAGACATTATAGGCCCTGGTGTGAACATTCTAGCAGCATGGCCCTCCCAGCTGGAGACCGATGCTTCCTCTAAACCGACATTTAAGATAGCGTCAGGCACATCAATGGCGTGCCCCCATCTCAGCGGCGTAGCCGCTTTGATTAAAAGCGCCCATCCTGACTGGTCTCCCGCCGCCATCAAGTCTGCAATCATGACTTCTGCCGATCTTTATAACCTTGAAAAAAAGCGGGCGCATAGTCGACGGCGAATTCAGCCGCCGACTTGTTCTTACCGGCGCTGAGCCGTAATGAATCAACGGCAGCGAATGACCCAGGGCTTATTTATGATCTGGAGCCAGATGATTATATACCCTACATGTGTGGCTTGGGTTATACTGATGGTACGATAGGGATGATTGTGAATAAGACGGTGAAGTGCTCGGAAGAATCAGCCATAGCTGAGGCACAATTGAATTATCCTTCATTTTCGATTAGAGATTGGGGGATGGATGTTTGTCTCAGGACGGTCAGAAAACGTGGGTGCGGCGCGTTCATCTGCAGTCTTCAGATATTGGCACCATCTGGAGTTGAAGTGAGTGTGAAGCCCACGATAAACTCAATTCACAAGGTGAACCAGAAGATGACATATAAGGTGAGGTTCAGCCGGAGGGCTTGGTGGGGGGTGGGGGTGAGAGCGTAGCGCGATACGCCAGGATTTCTGAAATGGCTTTCCTGATAGACATTTGTTCATCAGAAGCCCAATATCTGTTGACTTTAGAATAAGAAGGGCAGCTGGGGATGGAGGATGCTGGCAATAAGAGAGTGAATTCTTGCATCCAACAAATACTCCACAATATTAATCTAGATTTTCGATTAATTTAGTGTGAGAAACCAAACTATTTGCATTGTCAATTCAGGAGTCGTTTACAATCTCAAAAATAAGTGGGCTAGGCTGGCCTTGCTTCTCATTGCTGCCAACTGAACCTCATTTCTCCATTTGAATCCCTCCAAGATCATTAAATCGTTCGTTTGAAAGGGCGGGGACGGCCATAGAATTATGTTTTATATTATCCTCCCCTCAAAAGTGAAATAAAATTAAAATAAAATATAAAAATAGATTATATCCCAGCAATGTAGTGAGAATTAAATACAAATGATTGATTGTAACTGGACAAAAATGTAGCACGACAAAGTGGAATAAATCTGTAAACAAACACTGTGATGCAATCCTCAGTTGCCGTCCTGAACAGTTATGGAATCTATTGGAAGCTAATGGGCGTATGCTCCAAACAGAAATGTAAACACACACTTACCCCACACTCAGAAACTATTACGAATATGCCGGCCGCTTCTCTCTCCCTCTTCTCTATATATGCGTACAAAGCAACCAGTAACAGAAACTCAAAATCTCTGCATCTCTCTCTACTCGAGACTTATGAAGAGAGGGTTGCGTTTAAACATGGCTATCTTCCGTTTCCTTGCTCTAGTTGTTATTCTTTACTTCTCTCCTGTGATTTCTCAGGGAAGTCAATTTTCATCCTCAATTGAAACAACAGGGAAGAGCAAGTTGCAGACTTACATTGTCCATGTTAAGCGGTGGAAAAGAGAGCACCACTGCCGCGCGGGGATCTAGAGAGTTGGCATCGGTCATTTTGCCATTTACCTGCAACTTCCAGGGAGCCACGATCGCCTGGTTTATTCATACAAGAATGTGATAAATGGTTTTGCAGCTAGACTGACTGAGGAAGAATTGAGAGCCATGGAAAACATGGACGGGTTCATCTCAGCACGTCCAGAAAAGATGTTGCGTCTGCAAACAACGCATTCACCCAATTTCTTAGGGTTGCACAAGGAAATGGGATTCTGGAAAGAATCAAATTTCGGAAAGGGGGTGATCATTGGAGTGTTGGACTCTGGAGTGTTGCCTAGCCATCCTTCATTTAGCGGTGAAGGAATTCCACCTCCACCAGCTAAATGGAAAGGAAGGTGTGAGTTCATGGCATCAGAATGTAACAACAAACTAATTGGTGCAAGGTCTTTCAATGTGCGGCCGAGGCGACGAGGAGTGATGGCTGAGCCACCACTTGATGATGATGGGCATGGGCTGCCCATACGGCGAGTACTGGCTGGGCATTCGTCAAACGCGGATGTTAACCGAGAATGCCAAGGGCACAGCAGTTGGGATGGCACCTTATGCTCACTTGGCAATATACAAGGTGTGCTTTGGACCAGATTGCCCAGAAAGCGATACAATTGCTGGGATTGATGCTGCTATTGAAGATGGTGTCGATGTGCTTTCAATCTCTTTAGGTGATCCAGCAGCTCCATTTTTCCAGGACAACATAGCAGTGAGCTCATTCGCAGCAATTCAGAAGGGAATTTTTGTAAGCTGTTCAGCTGGGAATTCTGGCCCTTTCAACACCACGCTATCTAACGAAGCCCCATGGATTCTCACTGTTGGAGCCAGCTCCATCGATGAAGAATCGTCAAACTCACCAGAACTTGGAAATGGGAAAGAATTTGATGGTGAAACCCTTTTCCAGCCCAGTGACTTCCCAGCAACACAATTGCCTCTCATTTATTCAGGAATGAATGGTAAGCCAGAGTCTGCAGTATGTGCACAAGGATCCTTGAACAATACTGACGTCAAGGGGAAGGTAGTGTTGTGTGACAGAGGCGGTGGAATAGCAAGACTTGACAAAGGGTCGGAAGTGAAAAATGCGGGTGGTGCTGCCATGATTCTCGCGAACCAAGAAACTGATGGCTTCAGCACCTTAGCCGATGCCCATGTACTTCCTGCAACACATGTAAGCTATGCTGCAGGACTGGAGATTAAAGCTTATATAAACTCAACCACAACACCAACAGCAGCAATCTTGTTTAAAGGAACTGTAATTGGCGACCCACTGTCTCCTGCTATTACTTCCTTCTCTTCCAGAGGCCCCTGCTTTGCCAGTCCTGGAATTCTGAAACCAGATATTATTGGCCCTGGGGTGAGCATTCTTGCTGCATGGCCCTTTTCTCTTGACAATACCATAAATTCAAAATCCACATTCAACATAATGTCTGGCACATCAATGTCCTGCCCTCATCTTAGTGGCATTGCAGCTTTGCTCAAGAGCTCTCACCCAGATTGGTCACCAGCTGCCATTAAATCAGCCATAATGACTACTGCTGATCTACTAAATGTTGGGGGGGAACCCATTATCGATGAACAGCTTCTTCCTGCAGACATCTTCGCTACTGGTGCAGGTCATGTTAACCCAACAAGAGCAAATGATCCAGGCTTGGTTTATGATATCCAACCCAATGACTATATACCTTATTTATGTGGCCTGGGCTACACAGATTCTGAAGTTGGGATCATTGCACATCGATCCATCAAGTGTTCAGAAGAATCAAGCATTCCTGAAGGACAGCTAAACTACCCTTCATTTTCTGTGGCACTAGGACCACCTCAGACTTTCACAAGGACTGTGACAAATGTTGGTGAGGCATTCTCATCTTACACCGTAACAGTGATTGCACCACAAGGAGTAGATGTCAGTGTCAACCCTGATAAGCTTCACTTCTCAAAGATGAACCAGAAGCTGACCTTTTCGGTGACATTCAGACACAATGGCTCCAGCAGGAAAAGCAGTGAATTAGCTCAAGGATATATCAAATGGGTTTCTGCAAAACACTCTGTTGGGAGTCCAATCTCCTTTATGTTCAAGTGAGGAACAGATCAATATGAATCCAGAAGATGAAAAGAAAGAACTTGCTTGCATGATCAACTATCTGTGATGTCTCCTGTATCTCATTATCTTCATTGACAGACCAAATTGTTTGAACCTGATTATCAGGAGAATCTAAACTGTTGCTTTGAAGTAAAAGGAAAGAAGAACTGAGAGAACGTCTCAATACACTAGTTAACAGAGATGGGTAGAGTGACTAATTGAAAAAAAAAAAAAGAAATCATTAACAGAGATCTAAAAGAAAAAATTACCAAAAAAAAGCATAGAAAGAAATAAGTTGCAGAGACAGAGGGAGGTAGTAAAAACAAACGACTGAGCATTCCATGAGGAGAGAGAGCTCACATAAAAACATGAAAATTCTTACATAATATTGTCCATCTCTTGCAAATTGATACCCAAGCATCACCTGAACTATTCATTATCTGCTGAATCTTAAAGCTGCATGAACTACAAGATAGTTTTCCACAATATAGGAACAGCAAGGCATGGATACACTATGTAACAAGTTCACGGTCCATCCTTTACAGAGGACTAAGTAGCTTTTCCATCCACATTCACACCTTCAGAGGCTTTGCCCCGTGTCTCATTTCAAATCCTTTTATTTTAATAGGATTGGTTGTGGTAGTGTTTTTTTTTTTCTTTTATTATTTTTTGCGTGTGTGGTGGTTGGGGGGTGGGAGGGAGGGGTCGGTCTTTCTTTTTGGGTAAAAAAAAATACTAGTTCTTTTAAGCTCTAATTGAAATTCCTATTCCTACTAGGAAAGGAAGCCTCATTTTTTTTTTCCAGAAAAATGGTTCTACGAGCTTGTACAAACTCATGTTATTTTCTAAGTTATTGTCAGAATTTATTAAGAGTTGGACAGCCTTTCTCCAAAGTGTGATTATTAAGGAAACTTAAAATGCATTTTCATTGGAACTTAGGTAGCATTGTTTAGAATTCCCCCCTTTTTTTAGCCATCGTTAGCCCACCTACCATATCGTTTTAACATATCATCCTAGTAAAGATGATACAGAAGTGCATGGAATTTAACAATCTTGCATCAAGAGGATGCCTGAGTTGTGGAAAATGTGGAGGATCTAGCGGCTGAGTTGGAATGCAAGAGAGAGTCCCTTCCTTCCACTTATTTGGGTCTACCACAGGGGACACCTCATAAAGCGGTGGCTGTATGGGACAGTGTGGAAGGTGAGGTCACGTAGAAAGCTGCGTGTTGGAAAAGGAGTTTAATTTCTAAGGGGAGGTGAAACTTTGATTAAGAGTACCTTAGCCAGCTTACCTATCTACCAAATATGTCGTTGGTCAGAATGCGGGTTCTGTTGTTAGAGGCTGAGCATTCGAAGCTTTCTATGAGATGGAGGGAACCTTGACAAGAAACCCCACCTAGTCAAATGGGATGTGGTGTGCATGGAGAAAGGGTATGGTGGCCTAGGGTTGAAAAAGTTGGTCATTTTGAACAAAGCCTTACTCGGTAAATGGACATGGAGATTTACCCTGGAAAAGGATAGCATGTGGAAACGCCTTATTAGCGCAAAGTTTGGAGAGGATAATTTAGGCTAGAATTCTAGAGGGGCCCGGGGATCTTTTGGGGTGAGTCTTTGGAAAGAAATTATGAAGAAGTCAAGCTGGATCAAAGATAACTGGAATTTTAGGGTTGGTAACGGCACAAAAATTATATTCTGGTTGGACAATTGGTGTGGCTCATCTGCCCTCAGTTTGTCTTTTCCTGAGCTTTATGCAATAGCAGTGAACAAGGGGGAGACTGTGGCAGATGTGTGGGATCATGAGGTCGAGACTGGAAGTTGGAATCTCAATTTTGTCAGAGCTTTCAATGATTGGGAGCTGGACTTGGTCGAGAGAGGCTTGGTGACTTACAAAAAGTGAAGGTCACTTCTAAGCTAGATAGGGTCTCTTGGTCTGGGGTCGATTTCTCAGTGCGAGCAGCATACAAAGTGCTGCAACCAGGGCCAAATCTTTCTTTTCCCTCCAAAGGTATTTGGGGCCCCAACGTCCCTACCAAGTCAATCTTCTATGCCTGGGAAGCAGTGTGGGGTAAGATTCTAACTTTGGATAAACCGAGGAGAAGGGTGGCAGCTTCCTGTTGTTGCTATCTGTGGCTGTGTGCAGAAGAATCAATCAATCGTATTCTTTTGCATTGCCACATTAACTCTGGCTCTGGAAATTATTTTTTGTAATGGATTTGGGGCTCATTGGGTTTTCCCCAAGACAGTGAAAGAGGCCATAATCAGTTGGAGGCTCCTTTGTTGGTAGAAGAGGTGGAAGGTCTAGAACGCCGTTCCAATTTTTGTATTTTTTCGACAAAGTAGAAGGAGAGAAATTGTATAGCTTTCAGAGAAGGGAAGTTAGTTGTACAAAGACTAAAGAATTCTTTTGTTTATAATTTGTAGAGTTTGAACAGTTTGTATCTTAGTAATGAGGCTTCATCATTCATAGGTTTCTTGAAGCGGTTGGCCTCTAAATGAGAGGTGGTGAGGTTTGTCTTTTTTTGGCCTTGTTGGCTGCTTGTATACTCCCTGTATGCCTTGTAGCACTTTGTTTTTTGTTATATACCACCATTTGCCTATCAAAAAAAAAAATATAAATATAGGATTTGTGTGTAACTTCATGTTAGGAAGCACCGGACCACCAGACTTGCCTTACCGATTCAACACGATGAGATACGTGGACACGACAAATTCCAAAAAACTAGGACACGGATACGGCAAGGACACGGTATAATAAAATAATAAAAAAATAATTATCCTTAAAAAGCAATTTAGACTAATAAAAAACAAGTGTTCAAAAATTGTTCTTACAAATATTCAAAGACTAGCATAAGTAATACTAAAACTAATTAAGTTATTAAATATGATATTTTTTTATAAATGTAATTAGTATATGATATTTAAAATCCATTTAATTAAAAGATTATTTGGTACAGCTAATCTGTATAGTTGTGAAAAAAAACCTGATTTTGAATATTTAATTTGTAAGTATGATCATTATCCGAAATTCATGTTTTAATTTGATCTTAAATAAGGCTTTGAATATTTGAATAATTTTTCATTACAACGTCAATCTTTATTTTGGCATTAAAGATGAATTTTTTTGACAACTAAATATGAATATTGTCTTTAACACATGTATTTTTGCTTAATTTGGTCATTTTTAGACTTTTTAAAAATATTTTCATCAAATTTTATATAATTTTGTTTTACCAATATTTTTATAAAAATATCCACCGATATCTAAAAGAAGGCCAAAGTGAAGAAAATAGCCAAATAAATTCAAAGGTTATGGTTTTTAAATTAGGTTGGATTACGATAAGCTTTGTGAATGTTGGCCTGTAATTTTTTTTTTTAAACCAATGAAAAAAACCCATGAAATATGTCTAGCCATGTCGAGCTGACTTCTCATGCGGTCAGCGACATGCTCGTGGCATGTCCGACTCATATCATGACCTAGCATGCTACAAACAGATTTTCAGATTTATATACATCAATCATATAGTCCAAAAAGATAAATGAAAAAAACAAAATCCAAGAGAAACAGCCTTGTTAAGTGTTAAATATTAAGCCAGAAGTGTACAGGTTTAATAGATTGTCATTAAACATTGAGTATCTTTTCCAATAAAAAAATATTATAGGACTTTAACAATCTTGCATCAAGAGGATGTCATAACAGAAATAAGTTGTGCCTAAGTAACTTCCATGCATTTTTGTATCCGATGACCTAGCATGCTACAAACAGATTTTCAGATTTATATACATCAATCATATAGTCCAAAAAGATAAATGAAAAATACAAAATCAAAAAGAAACAGCCTTGTTAAGTGTTAAAGATTAAGCAGGAAGTGTACAGGTTTGATAGATTATCATTAAACATTGCGGATCTTTTCCAATTAAAATATATATATATATATATATATATATATATTATGGGCACATTTCTCAATAAAGTTGAACAGAAAAAAAAACATCCCACAAAAATGTTATTAGGTCAACAAGTCCAAATCTTTAACAATAAATCAAGATATGGTACCCCATGTTGAAAAGCTTTTTCATTCCAACCTCCACATTACCTAAGTAGCATAAGATACTAGACATTTTAACATTTCTAACTCCATATATTAAGGGAGTAAAAAGAGTTTCCACTTTGTACGGACTCCCAAGGATTTTTATTATCTTAGAAATAAATTTTGATTAAAGAAAATACATGCAACTGTACCACAACCCACAACTGAATGGATCTCAGAGCATAAAAATGAATACCAATAATTTTTCAAGCTAACCTTCAATGATGGTGAACATAGAGACTCTTCCTAGTAGATTCAGTACGAACTTCAAGGATGAACAATGAAATGTTCACCAAGTAATCAGAGATGAATCCTTCATTCTAGAGCCTTTAACAAATGCACCAGGGCATGATGTCAGTGATAAAACAAACTCCATGACAACTCAACCAAATCCTGGAGGCACATCAGGGTCCTCATCGCTACCATCACATGGCTGCATGTTCTCCATGGTTGCAGGAAATCCAGGGGGCTCACCATGACCAACATCATCTAATTCCAAAACATCTGGTGGGTGGTTGGACTCTTCCTTCTGTTCTACAGTGGATCCTCTTTCAGAAGACATAGGCTGCTGCTGCTCTCCTTTTTGGTCCCCATGGCTGTTGTTCTGATGAGTGTCATTCATAGAGAAACCGGGTGGCTCATTCAGCTCACTGTCAGACATTGGATCGCTGATTTCACTGGCTGGGGGTTTCTGGAAACTGTCATTGCCAGTTCCATTTTCAGATTGTGATAAGATATTCGAGGACGAAGAATTGCCCTCTTCATCCCCTTTTGGATTCACTAATTCATTGTAGACAGATTGTACTGTTTTGGTAATTTCATCTTTTCCATCATCTGATCTGATTATTTCCCACAGCCTATCTGATGTCTGCTTCACTGCCTCTATTCTAGGGATCACAAACACAACAATTAAAATTCAGCTATATGTATGACAAGTTCCATACTGATAAAGACAAGTTGCACATCATAGTATGAAAAAAAAATAGAGACTAGCACAAATTGGGAACAGGTGCACTTCATTGTCAAAATTTACATTTCATCTAATAACTCAATAATAACAAACAAATGAACAAACATTCAAAACTTGGTCAATTTAGATTAGAAATTTGAAGGAAATTACAATGCTAAAATAACCTAATTCATTTAATAATTAAATTGTACAATTCCTAAATTACAGTCCCATCTATCTGGACACATGCCCATTTTCTTTACAGTTAAATTGGCCCAAATAATCTCAAGTTCTATAGTTATTCTTTTCAGAATTTGTCTCAGATTCACACCTACTGCAATCTCTGAATAAAGACTTCTGTAAATGGTAAAACAAACAAATAATACAAAACTTAGGAGGTTTTCAACATTGGTTTAGTTTTTTTTTTTTTTTCAAAGAGATAAATATATTGATTCAAACTAGCAGCCACAATCGATAGAAACACATAATCAAAAGTGTTAAAACCTTTAAAGGATGTGTGACATCAAGTTAATAGCAAAAAGGATCGAACGAAACTGCGTTTGATAATCGAAAATCATAGAATCTATAAGATTCCATATTTGCAGCATTCTAACGAATAGGATTTGATTTGATGACTCTGTCATATCGATCTTTGTCATTTAAACTGTCAGCGCAAAAACCCACAAAGAAGCTAATCGTCGTCAACAAAACTACCCACCGCAACAAGTCGGCGACAAAACACGCCGCAACAAGTTGACGACAAAACAAGCCGCAATAGGTCGGTGACAAAAACACGAAAAAACAAAGGAAAAACTAGATCGATGTGGAAGAAACCACTTTATTGGAAAAGAAAACCTAGATCTAAAGAAGAAAACGATGGAATTGGTGCTTTCAAGCCAATAATGACCATAACAGTGACCCCTCCTCTCTATCGAACAGGGACCTGAAAGGGAGAAACAGAGGGAGATGCGGCTAGGGTTCCAGAGAGGAGTACCTTGGGAGGGCGACGCAGTTTAGTTTCTATTTATTAGAATTCCTTTTTGAACTTTTCCTGTAGAAATCTCAACTCAAACTGGAAGTCAAGGATTATTTGTATTCGTCTCAGATTCACACTTCAACCTCTGAATAAAGACTTTTTCTAAATGGTAAAACACACAAATAAATAAATAATACAAGACTAGTAGAATTCTTGACTCAAATGAGTTTATAATACATATATATGTGAAGTCAGGGACTGAAGGAAAATACCTAGTGACAAGGCCACATTTGGAAATGTTCTTTAGAAAACAAAACAGTTTTCCAAATTGGAAAACATGTTTCATTCTTATAGCAGAAAACAGTTATTTTAGAATTTCTTTTGAAAATATGTTTGTTTTTCAGACCAAATTTTCACTGTTTGCAATTATTTTCTGCCTAATACTTCAAGTAACACTTGAGAATATAGAGATTATTTTAGGAACTTGTAAATTGTTTATAAGTGAACACTACCTTTACGAAGGATAAGTCAAAGCAAACTATTTTTTGCATCTGAATATATAATTATTTTTAAAGTCCGTTCACAAATTTTTTTAAAACCTGTCGGTCTTGAGGCTCAAGCTGATGTTCATGTTGTCTTTAGTTCCGAGCTCAGCACCACTATTGTAGATGTGCAGGTGGATAGAGGGATTGTCGCTTGATGGAGTTTATTGTTGTGCAGTTCCTTTTTTTGGTTTGTGCTCTTGGCACTCTTTGTATACATCCTCTATACGTTAGGGTGCTTTTTTGGTGTCTCTCTCTTAATACATACTTTCTTACTTATCCAAAAAAAAAAAGTTGTTCTCAGAACCCTTTTCTTTTAGAACTATTTTTCAAAAACATTGTCAAACGGGCTTTATCCCTGTTTGAAAACTATTCTTAAAAACAAAGTTCTTTTCTTTAGAACATAAAAGAGTTTTCTTAACTCAAAAAACAAGTTTGACAAACTTTTGACATAAAATAGTTTTTGAAACTTTATTCCGAAAACAAGTTGTTTTCTAGAACCAACTTAAGGTATCTTCAACTTGTACATAAGTATAGAGTTGCTTCTTGGAGAATAAGTTGAAAACTATTTTCACATTTGAGTTATGAACAAATTTTGCAGCACAAACCACTTAAATTGGTTTTAAGTCTGAAGATTTTTTTTCTTTTTTTTTTTTGGGGGGGGGGAACTGTTTCAAAAATATTGTCAAATAGGACCATGTCTATAGGGAGTATTCAGCAAGGTAAGGGCACATAAGTTTGCTTTGCAACTTGGGTTTGAAACTATAAGTGAGGATTTTCCTTCTGTTTTATCCTCTCTTAATAAATAAATACCACAAGTGAACCTATAAAAAAAAGTAGATACCTTAAGTGAGGATACATGTTTAACATCATAATCTAGCCATGGTTACCGAAATATTATCAATTATTTATTTGCTTATGTTTGATCACTTAATCGACACCTCAGTCTGGTTACCAGAGGCAAACCACAAGAACCACAATCCAAAAATTCAGGGATGCCAAACCTAAATAAATAACTAGGTCTGTGCAGAACACATGGAAATATTCCATAGTAAAAGCAAACCCATTTGTATAAATGCAGCGGATGAAAAATCACAAGCACACCTAAAACATCCCATTGAGAAAGCATTAACAATAAAATAAATAAATAGAAATAAAACCTTACTGGATCTCTTTGCTTGAAATGGCATCACAAAATTGCCTGGGTTTCAGATTTTCATTACCAGCACGATTAAGTGCTTCTGACTGCTTCACCATTGCAATAATGCTGTTACGCAACTCTTCCTGCAGAAACTCAAGACATTGCATTGCATTGCTCAGAATAAATTGGCCGAAGTATGAGGAAACCAGGAAATAAATAAATAAATGCTTGGCCCACTATTCTCACCCATTATCAATTATAACAATGAATAGAAACATAGAAAAGCTCATAACTTAAAGGTGATATTGAATTGTAACGCACAAAAAATGAAGCATTAAAATCACAAATCGAAGCACAGCGCTGATGAGTATTTCAAGTGAATCAATAGAAAATTGCAACAATATTCAACTTGAATTCAAGAATCAGACCTCGAATCCCCACATCTAAACTCATTGTACGAAAACCGAAAATGGAGACGAAGCAACAAATTAGATTGCAAAGCAATGTAAGAGGAAAAAGAAAACATGTGAAAAAGAAGCCCATAAAGGAGAATTGAAGATAGATAAAAATGGGGCAAGGGGGTATTACTTTCTCCTTGAGCTTGCGAATGAAATTGAGACAGGTTTATCAAGTAGCCATCGTCCTTGAGCTTTTGAATAACGTCTTCCTTTCTGATATTAGCTTGGCTTCCCATCAGAACATTAGGGTTCGGGGTCCCTTCGTCTCCCTCCTTGCTCTGAAAATCGGAGTGAAAGGGCTAGAAAATATATACCCTCAACCCTAAGGGTGCTTTTTAAAAAAAAAAAAAAATTGACAATCCTATGGTGTATTTGTACTAACAATCTCTTCAAAACTTTCAAACAAAACACTTTAAAAGTTTTTATATATTCCTAAAATAATGTATTCAAACAAAATATATTCCTAAAATACTTTTGTTTTATTTCTAAAATATCTTCTTCTTTTTTTTTAATCAGTTCAACGCCCCTTCCCCTTTTATCTCATCTTGTTATTTTCTAACCCATTTTCTCAGAAATAAGGTGATTCTAAATATAGTCTTTTCTTTCATTTTCTCAATAAAGGCTTATTCACTTGCGATATTGGAATATCTTTGTTTTCTTATTGTCGTGCGTCTTGACTACGGCGTTTGATTTATCACTATCTTGTTATGGCGTTTGGTTTGTTGTTGGCGTATTTACGATTAGTGTTTTTGTAGTCTCACGAGATTTTGGAGAATGTCATTTGGATCATTCGGATTGTCCCGACTAGTAGGCGTGTGCGCTACTGAAATAAGCAAAACGGCGGTGGTGCTCTCGTCGCCTCTCGATGCGAAGTTATACGAAATCAGAGATAATCAATTCGTATCTTCAATCAAGAATATCTTACCTTCTACGGTGTCACCTCCCCACCCCCACCCCCTTCTTTTGGAGGAATTAGTTGTCACTTTACATGGGAAGTAGGCACATTTCCTTCGAAAACGGAAGGGAAGGTGGCTACTATTCGCGTATTATAGCGTATTCTTTACTTTATATAGCCAAATGCCCTCATGTACGCATTTGGCGCCCGCTAGGAAGGTTACGTGTGTGACTCATGGGTGGTTATTTGTTAAAGCTAAGAGAGGTCAGTCGGGTAGGAAAGATTGCACCCAGACATTATATCTCCCGCCCAACTGAGGAAGTATGTTTGGCCCTGGCTTATAAATGAAGATGATTGGGTCCGAAGGTGGGCGTCGCAGTTGCCGATTATAGGTATAAATGACTGGAGCCATTGGCGCATGGGATGGAGTCTATAGGGGCTTTGTTGGTACGGAGGCGCAGCGAAGCCATGGTACCCACAATGCCCCCTTTTTCTCGACTAGGGAGGACGCTCTTCCTCGGTCAGGAAAAGAGAATATCTGGGACATGTTTGATGGCGGGAAAAGAGAATATTTGCTTTATGTGGGGATTGGTGAAGCGTTAATGCATGGGTGTTCCGATGTGCGTGCAGAATTTGCTAGTTTTTCGAGATCACATTTAGATCTGTTGTTTAGAGTTCGCCGGTACGGGAGATCTCTATAAAAGGTTTGGAGGGAGGAAAGAATTTTTTGTGACCCAATGGTTATCCCCGGGTTTCACCGGTGGGAATTGGTTTGGTGGCGTTGCACAGGTCCAGTTCTGTGATTGCTATATGGACGAGGCGTATGAAGAGGGTTGATCATGATTGTCAAGCATGGAGCAGGCCGAAGTTTGCAAGGTTTGAGCGAAGTTGGAAATGTTTGCGTTAGGAGGGATATTCCTGAGTTACGTGCCCGGTTTTGTGGCTACGTAAACTTGAATGGAATCCTCTGCAACCAAGAACATCCCCTTGTAAATCAACGGGATTCTTTGGTTTCCTTTCCACTTTTTGAATCAACAAGGGATCTCGTGTTCTTCACGCCAAATTTTTGCCACATTTTTCTCTTCTTTTTTGGTGGCCTGCGGATTTGGTTGGAAGGATCATATAAATATCATATATGAACACCTTTTGGTGTATTATGAATCTATATTTTCAAAAATTCATGTTCTGCCTTACGTTGGTTCCCTTCTCAATTCCCATCTACAGTGACAAGGTCTTATGGTATTTGATATGTGTCGAAATGGATCAACCCAAAAGTGATATGGTTGGCCATTCTTCAAAATGGACTGGTCTAGAATATGGTCGGTTGGTGCAAGCGTGGTTGTTAGGTTGACACAAAGGCCGAAGAGCCTGGCCCATGTTAGTTCACTGTGCCCTAATAGCCGAAGCGTCGCCAGTTGGTTATAGAGGCGATGAGTCAGCGGTGCATTAAATGCAGCTGCAGGCTCTAGACGCATAATATATAAGGGGCCATCATTTGATTGCACCTTTTCCCATACTTGTTTCTTCTTGGTTATGTTGTTTCCCTTCTGCTCGAGATTTTCTATGGGTACTTTGTCGCGGCGTTGCGTGCTCTTGTGAACGTTCTTCAAGCGGCAGTCGGTTCCACATTTCTGAATGGCTGCCCCATTTCTGTTCTGGAGTGTGTTGATTTTCGATTACCGGCACGTTTTCGGCGTCGGGATAGCGT
Organism: Tetrastigma voinierianum; assembly: GCA_016808115.1. Taxonomy (NCBI): domain Eukaryota; kingdom Viridiplantae; phylum Streptophyta; class Magnoliopsida; order Vitales; family Vitaceae; genus Tetrastigma; species Tetrastigma voinierianum. Next base: position 13,072 of record JAEQBH010003344.1, on the reverse strand, counting down.
GAGGGGGGTCATTCTTAACGCTTACAGGGTGACTGACTCACCTTTGGGCTAGTGGGTTTGCTAGTGGTTTTGCCTTTTTAGTTATTGGTATCATGGTTTGGTGATTGCGGTTTTATTTTTATTTTTATTTTTTTGTGCGCTTGCTAGAATGGCGAGAAATTCGGAAGAGACTTCCACCAGCCAAGTGGGTCGTAAGAGAGGGCCTACCCGGGGGACGCCTTTTAGAAGCAGTATCATCTCCTCCTTGTCTATGGAAGAGTTGAGGACCTACTGTGAAATTCCCAATGACATTAACGTCATGTTATCATATGGTCCGACTCAAAATATTGTAGGCGGAGAGGATGCAGCGGTGTCTTCACCGAGCAGCGGCGGTCGGGCCGCTCCCGTCTTGAGTCTGCAATTGCAATTTTACATTTAGCGGGCGCCACCGATATGATCACCCCAACGTCATCGGATCTTGTGTCACACGAATCCGATTAGACCGATTAGGCGTCGGCAGGTTCGGGGCAGACCAAATCTTGGGACCTTTACGATTTTTTTTTTTTAAAAGCGATCGTGCGTGGGTATGGCCAACATCTTATAACAGAATCAAAATCTACATCCATTCATTGAGTCCCATTTACAAATACAAAGCGTCTTCTGATTACAAATCAGAGCACGGAACCTACATGTAGTGAACCCTTACAAGTGTGTTGGCCCAGCGGTATGCGGATGTTTGCTGATGTCTTCTCTTGTACCTACATGGATTAAAAACCCGTGCTAAGCTTTACGCTTAGTGGGAAACATATCTTATACAGAAACACATGCATTTCTACTGAATCACAAATAACATAAAACAATAATAGATATCGGAATCTTAGAATTCATATAACAATTTGCATACATGCTTAGTCTTATAACAAACTTAGGCTTGTTCACATCTCTCGTATCACAGGCGAACTTTTACTTATATATAACAAACTTATTCTTATTCGGATCTTATACTCATAGCGACTTATTCTTATTAGGATCTGCTTGCCAGCAGACTTATTCATACGGATCTCCGTAGGACACATACTTATGCTTGTATCAGTGTATACTTATTCAGGACTCCCAAAGGACATATATATATCGGACTTCTGTCAGCCTGATACTTATCCTCATACTCGTACTTATCTTTCTCAAATCTCCCGTAGGAGTTCACAGAACTTATGCTCATACAGAGGTACCCTTAGGTACAACAAAGCTTATACTTATACTCACGAAGTTAACACTTGTTCGAAGGTACGGTAGGTACTCTGGTATAACGGGCGTATACTGGTCTTACAAAACTTATCTTTGGTATTACGGAACTTATCTTGCGGTCTTACGGAATATCTTTTGGTATTACGAACTTATCGCGATATTCACAGACTGCCTCTTGGTCTTCACGGAACTTATCTTGGTATTGCAGACTTATATGCGGTATTCACGGAACTTATCTTTGGTATCACGGAACTTATCTTGGTCTTCTGGAACTTATGCGGTATTCACAGACTTATACTGGTATTCACGGAACTTATACTAGTACGGAACTTATGCTAGATGTACGGAACTATCTTGCGCTCTTCTGGAGACGCATATCTTGGTGCCCGGAACTTGTCCTTGTTTCACGGAACTTATTATTATCTTCACGGATCTTATTCTTGTGCGAAGGTACCGTGGTGCAGATAAGTCGAACGGTCGAGGATCATATCACATACAGGTCAAATCATACTTCAGATCTGGACATTAGTCCTTGCTGATGCTCTCTGAGGTGTCACGGAGTATTGTACCGTGGAAATTACGACGTTACTCTTAATTTACGAACTTACGCTTGTACCGATGAAGTGCCGTGGGTACTACCGGACTGCTCTTATCTTACGGATAGGAAGGTGCCTTTTTTTTTTTTTTTTTTTTTATAGGTACTCTTGGACTTATACTTGTTTCATGATCTGGAGTACGATGAATATCTTGGACTTAATCGGAGAAAGGGTGCCTGGTATAACGGAGACTTAGCGAATCTGAGGGTGCCCGTGAGTACCATAGAACTTGTCGGATCTTGAAGGGGGTGCCCGTGGGTACTGCGAGGACATGTGTCGTCGAATCTGAAGGTACCCGTAGGTGCCACAGAACTTTTACTATATTCATTTCTTATTCATTATTCAGTCCTATCATATAATCATGCAGACGCTTGCACCCAGTAATACTAATGAGTAGACACAGCACAATAAGTGCACCTAAGGTGCCAATACAGACTGAGAGTGCCGGTCAAAGACTAATCGAGTACCGATACTAACACTGCGTCAAGACGATCGAGTCGTCGCACTAGTCGTAGAGTACCTATAATTAATGTGTCAAGCACGATCGTGAGAGTGTCGCCGCACTAGTCGAGAGTACCGGCACTAATGTGTCGGCACGATCGTAGAGTGTCGCCGCACTCAGTCGTAGAGTACCGGCACTAATGTGCCGTCGCAGAGCGCTCGTCGACGGGCCGTAGAAGACCGGCGACAACGCACAAGACGAATGAGAGTGTCGTCAAAAAGACTAGTTGCACAGAGGCCGTTCTTTAATAACCGGGTCTTAGTAATACACTTATATGAGTCAAGAACATACTCTCTGGCACAGACATTATTAGCCACATTATGTGTTCATGACAGATTGTAATTCACGATCACGGTCTTGGCTGGTCGGGCCTGTTTTCAAATTACATATCAGATTATTACTTCATGAACATATCTATGCATTTGCATTTCCTACATTTTTCACGTTATCATTACATACGGATTTCACATACTTGTACGCATAATGCCGTGGCAGCCACACATCATTCATATGTATTCTATTCCTCAATGAATCAACTTTACTTATAAATTGAATCACTCCACCTGATCATCTAAACTCGCTATGGCATTTACGCCAACTAGCCTGGGCTTACCGATTTACCGAGGACAATTCAATATTCATTTTCTCCAAGGCTTTGTCTCCATATTTGACACTGGTTCTTTGTACTCCTTAAAGCTAAGGTGCTAAGGGTTCATCTTCAATTAGAATCACCCAAATCGAGCAATCGAAACTGCCACAGTCCAATCATCTTACCACTTCTATGTTCAAATCAAATCGACTCAAGCCAGATTACGACCCTACTTTGAGTGAATTTTGAGCCACTTAGAGCCAGAATTTGATTTGATGCCTATTTCTTTAGGTTTGGTTCTCCTTGAAGTCTATTTTATTTGGCCACTTGTAACTACTCAACGATAAAGAAATGAGAAAGTTATACTAAATACAAAACCCGGTTTGAAACTCTGAACAGCAAGAGTACCCAAGACACCCCAAAGTGTACCACACTTCGGGGCCAAAAATGACCGTAACCAAATGCAGACAGTACAAGCTCAAGGTGTACCGGTACACTTCAATCGAAAATGAATTTTAATGCGTTGCTTTTCACCCATTTTTCCATACTGATAATCTAATCAACTCTACATCTCCAAACACACATCAAAACACTTCAAATTCAATTCCTAGAATTTCCTTTCTATTCAATTCATCTTTCAATTACATATCTTTCTTTCAAAATTTTCTTCATGAATTTCTTCCAAAACCCTTCTAATATGGGTTATGACCCATCCTCAAGCCAAAAACATGAATATTAATTGGTGGCTTACTCTAAACTCTAACTCATTTACTTATTAATTAACCATATGAACTGTCCTCAAAGGAAGGATTCCATAACCATCTGGTGACATACGGTTTTACCCACCTTACTTCCAAAATTTTGGGTTAAGATAAAACCCTGGAAGAAACCCCAGGCTCGAGCAAGATAATTATCATACAAACCAAAGATCCATGCCAAATTTCAGAATTCATAATCAAGGTGAGTTTCCATACCTGGGCTCGGGATTCGCTCCTCCATCTCTTCCTCTTCCTCTTTCTTTCTCCCCTTCTTTCTCCTCTACGTTCCTTCTCACAAATGAGACCACTTTACTTTTAAATCCAGATTTTCTGTGCCTTGTTCGCCCTCAAATCCATTTCAAGCTGTTTCATTATTTGCTTTTAAGCCCATAACTCTGCCATTTTGTATTTCAATTTCTTTTATTTCATTGTCCCAAATCTTCTTAATCCATGTCTTTTATGTCTCCGACAAATTACAATTTTCATTCTTAAGTGTTGTAACTTTCTGTCTCGCTTCCATGTTTCGTATTTAACTCGAAACAAGCCAATTATAGCTTACAAAATATCTCTTAAACATGTCGAAAATCCATCAGTATATTTTCGGTGTTACGACTGACCGGATGTTATGTACCGAACCTTTACCAACTCGATCTTTCCCTGCAGGTTTGTTTTGCTTATACCTCAGGGTGGCGCAAGGTGGCTAGATGTCTAGCGCTTCGCCGTGAGCCCCCGGTTATAATTAAGCATGTGACTTCTCGACAAATTTCAAGATGGTGCAAAGGGGTGATCATGGGCTTATGACTCCAGATGAGACCTCGCGCCCTCGACCTTCCGCTTCGATGTTGGAACCATGCGATGTCTTTTCCATGTGTGTATAAGCAGTGTGGCCCCTCGCTCGTTGATTCATATGTCGCACGCCTATTCATGGACAAGGAAGCCAGCTATTATGGGTTATTTCAGGCAAGGAAAGATCGAATGGGCAACTAGCGTATCAAGCAGGAAATAATAGTTTTGCGAAAAATTCGTAGGCCAGTTGGAGATTTTAGAGCAGAGCCAGATCATGAAGTCCTCCTAATCGTGAAGAATTTCAGATGGGATTTAAGACGCCACCGCTTCCCTTGGCATACCGTCCCAATCATCAAACGCCCTTTACCTCATAGCGTCATGGTGCGAAAGACTATAAGACCCCCGTAAATTCTAATTTTTTAAAATGATAAAATGGTAATTTTTAGCCAAAATCCCGGACTATTCTGCATTCTCGACGATGAAACTGACTTCACCGCTGAATTGTCTTCATGGCCTACTAACACGTCGACTTCGTCGATTTCCGGCATGGGCCGAAATTTCATCGCTGAGGCACCGTAAAGGCGCGACACTCGACACATTTCAGCCGGCTCACGGCATACCTGTCAAGTGGAGAGCAAGTCAAACATTAAGTTCATGACCCATGTGGACATGTGGCATCTCATAAGTAAGGAAATCCACTATTGGGCTGATGTCGATGGTGCTGTAATCCAGCGCCACTTGTGGTCGATGCTGGCAAAAGAGAGAGTAAGATAATTTTTCGACCCAACCCTCGACCCAACTGGCTCAAAGGGGGGCTGTGCGAAAAGGAAAAAGTGAGAGGGAAAAAGGAGAGTTTTGCAGAGATACTACCTTCTCTGGGGATTTTCCAACGACGGCCCTAGTCGGGGAATCTCATGAGACAAGCAGGTGTGCTCGATCCCCACTATAGCGGCCACGCTGGTACTGCAAGATCAAGGAAGCCGTAACCCGGCAGGGCTCTTCTCCTACTTGGTTATTTCTCTTGTCTAAAAATCCATGAAATGGTTTTGTGTCATGAGTTTTAAATGGCCACGATTCGCAACCGACGCCGATTTAGGGGGCTCGCCATGGACAGCCCAATGATTGATTTGGGACTATTACAAATACTGATTGCTTGTCGGACCGAAATCGGGTCCATGTGAATTCCGTTGAATTAGATAACATGATATTGCTTAAAATGAATGGCTCAAATGCTAGTAGGAAAATGATATGTTAATGCATTCTAAATCGATGTGTTAACATGATTGCTTCAATTATACTGAATATAATTGTGCATGAAATATCGAATCGTGACATATGAATCGGGACATCATTGCATTCATGTGCACTGCAGGATATCGCATATACAAGTACCTGTATGGTTGTTCAATACTACTCTCGCACGCTGGTCAGCTATTTTTGCAGATCACATCCACAGCATCATACCAAATCACATAATGAAAAGAAATTAATGCAGGTTTGGGCTTAAGCAAGAAATGGGTTATACCCCCTTAGTTGAAAGTTCTCAGATGGGTGTAAGAGACCGCGTGAGCTCCCAAGTTCTCGTAGACGGTGAGAATCCCATGATATCCAAAAGTTCTATGTCGGGTGCGAAGACCGCGACAAGTCGAAAAGTTCTGGCTGGCCTAAAGAAAACACATAAATATGTTTATCACCGAGACATGTAGTCGAAAGTGACAGAGCTCCGGGATCACTGGGTTAGCACTACGGCAAACAGACAGTGTCGGTGAGCTCGCAGCCTCGATATATGGGTGTCATCAGCTATCAAGGACGATTGCCACTCGCACAGCACGTGCGAGGAATCTCGCGAAAGTACTGTGGGTAATGGGTACGGAAACATTTCACGACGATAAATCATTCCACGTATAAATCAGAAATCGTGATTGACCGTGACGTTGCGATGTGCACATCAGATGTGCATTTTGTGGTGGGTGGCTAGCCTCGTGAGGAGAATCTCAACTACTAGGCATCGCTTCACCCCGCCGCGGATCCCCCTTCGTGACATGCAGTATTTAGGAAGACCACGCCACTGTAGGCCGTTCAGGAGAAGAAAGCCAACACGTGGTTGATGGCATGCTTTGTAAAACACGTATTTAAATATTCTCGATTGAAATATATGTTCAGATAAGAGTGTAGTTAACTCTTGAAACCATTGTAATATAGTTGGTTATGTTTTGATGAGTAATGGATGTACGGGTCCAGCAGCCATTTTTACTCAAGCTCGAGTCTCGTAAGCAGACACTTATTTCACAGACAAGACACTCAACGGTTACATGTATTCCACAGCCGATTTCAAGCTGTCAACTTTAATTCCTGTCCGGGTGTCAAGGCTAGCACTTTGTGGCCATGACCTTCGAGCCCTAACCCGAGTGGTTCTTCCCTACCAGTGGAGGCGAGAGCTGGCAGCATGGCGGTGCCGGAATTGCGATCAGCACCTGCTAATCCACGCAACCTTCATCTCTTAGCGAGGACTGTGTCCCGCCCCCCGTGCGCCTAAGTAAGTCAAGCGGGGTGGTTACCGAGCGCCCTCCATCGTACAAGGACTCCCGTCTCGCCCTCGAGTGATTAGTGCAAAAAGTACTACTGAGCCCTATTTATTGAAGGTTTTGAAAGACCAGATACTAATCAACCGAATTAACCTAATTTGCATGTTAAGGTCTCGACTTTTTTACTGATCGCATTTTATGGCTAATTGTGTAGTTTTTACAAGCTATTTATGCCAAATTTGTTGAGTCAACTGCCACAAAGAATTCGAGCTCTAAATCAAGATTTGTAGATTAGAAACTCTAAGGAAAGAAGAGCGTATATGTAAGAAAATGAAGCTTGATGTGGTTGCGTAGTTTCGCATCCCATGTGATCAAGGTAGTTTCTCAAGACTCCGCGAATACAAGGTAGTTTCGCACCTCGCGAAAATGCCTCACGTATTTGCATTTTGGCCCCTTTTGACTTCCGGTTTACCCACTTTTTGCATTTTACCATTTTACCCTTCATATATTATGGGTATTGAGGGTATTTTCATATTTTTGCTTATTTGAGCACTATATAAGCTCAAATAAATCTTTCAGACATGACGTATATTTTTCGTTGAATAGAGAGCAAGGTCAATGAGTTTTCCACCTATTTTCTTTCTCTCATTTTCTAATGCCAAACACCCCCTCCGAGGATGACAACTCGAGGACGGGTCGCTTGGGACCGCTTTTCTCCTCAAGATGAGGGCTACCGGACTGGGGTGGCTTCGAGGTAACTATTGGTTCTCCTCGCTTTTAACGCAAGTTTTTATCGGCATTTATGTTCCTATTTCTCACTCTAGGTTGAACCCCTTCGATGTGCCTCGACGGACCAATATTCGCACCCAGATTCAAAGGATGTCATCACAGATCCACTCCAGATTCATTAGTCGCCTCTATCTGCTATCGTAAGGTAGATTAGGAGACATGCTTCACGTCTGTTACTTAATGCTCAATAAATGATATAGTTTCTCCCAAAATGAAAATTATTGCGGCTCAGTTTTTACGGCCAAATGAAGATTCTGCTCCTGGGAAACGACTATGGTCATCCTCCCAACGCGAAGGGAAGCAGACTCCAAGCGATTCCTCACTATCTTAGTGATTCTCAAAACCCAAAGGGCCCAATGCTTCAAGGAGTTCTTTTTATATTTTATTTCACCTTATTTTCTAGCTTGCAAACCATTCAATTCCTAATCAAGCTTACAAAACCCCAAATCCAAATCGAATTCACCATTTTCAACTTAATCGCATCATTTACACGAAGAAAACTCATATCCTCGTGTTCTGACCTTAGAGCCAATTATATCGTAATAGCTATCCTACCATAGTAAAAGGAAGAATTGAAGAGTAATTTTGTTGATTCCAAGATACTCCCACGCACGCTAATCAAATGGCGCCAGCTGTCGGGATGGTGCCTAAGTGCAAATGTCGATTTGTTAAACTCATGGATCCACATCACAAAGTATCGGTGAAATTTCAATCCTGGCCTTACTTTATTTTTCATAGTAGTTCATCAAGTAGCTTAGGTTTCGATTCAATTTTATACATCTCATATACAATTTCATTTTCATTTTTGCTAACATTAACCTTTTGGTAGCCTTTTTTCGCCTTTGGCTGTGTTTTTCAGGTCGCTTTCATAGGAGTTTATGCACCACTAGATAGAATACAAAGAGTATACAAAGGAGCAAAGGTCTACAAGAACAGAGCCGTGAAGTGAGCATACACAAGGGTCGATGGAGCCTCCACCGAGGAGCAAAGAAAGCCAACAGGGGTTCACATAAATCCCAATGCATATAGATCAACGAGGATCATATACATCCTCCAAGCGGTAAGTGCACCCTCATGCATCAGGCCTCAGGTAAGACATGATCGCCAAACCCTACCTTAAGGCTCTCTCGCTCCAACCTTCCGCTGGAATGGAAAATGAAAAATCCATATACGCACATACGAGAGTTTCCGAGGAGGTCGCGAACACATTTAAGGAGGGTGTCACCGGAGCATGACCTAATGAGCAAGTCTTTCCACCGACTTTGAAGTGACGTAAGGCAAAATATGGCTCAACTTTCGAGGCCGAGGTCCATTAGGAACCGGGCATAATCGCAAGCTAGATTTTAAAGAAATTTCTCCACACATGGAACCGCAAATAGTCCGAGAGGCGTATTTACACCTTTGCAGCCTCATGAAAATGAGAAAAATTTTATCGGCTACTGGAAAGGTATTGTCCACGTGTCCGCTCTCACCACGGCTTTGACACTTCGTTGCTGGGCCAACCATTTATGACGGGATGTCCCCCTACCATGAAGCGCGCCTGTCGAAACCATGTGCAGGACTTCATGAGTAAAAACCGCAAGCCATGGATTTCCCGACCATGTGGCCAAGACATCCAAAGTAATGGACGAACTAAACCCCAAAGAGCGCAGAGGATGAGACCGCAGCAATTCAAGGGAGGCATGTACTCACTTATGGAGGATATATGGAATGAAGGCAAAGCTATCCACCTTAGCTAAGGTCGGGAGGAGCTAGAAATGAGAAATCACGAGGTACTCCGCAAGAAATGAGCCCCCGTATCTAGCCTGCTTCATTCGCTAATCCACTCGATCACCAAGGAGAGTATCAGCTCAATCAAGCCTTTAGCCGAGGATTTGATGGTTGACATGCCAATGTCAGGCCAATACAAGCCGCCAACCAATGCCCACATAAAGAACACACATATAACCCTTAATCGGAGAAACCATCCTAACCTCTCCCGTAGCCAATCCCTCCAAAAGATATGTCTCCCTTCGCCGCATAGTAACAACACAGATGGTTCCTCATCTCAACCACAGTCGCCACCATCCTCATCTCCAATTGAGCAAGCTATTCTAAATCTGAGCAAGGTGGTAGGAAATTTTGTAGATGAGCAAAAGACCATCAATGTGTAGCTAACTCAGTAAATTAATAATCGTGGAGTAGCACTCTATCATTGTAATGGATGGGTTTCTGAAAATGAAAATGATCAAAATTTTGACACCCCGTAGTTGTTCAATTTCAAGTGTCGATTTAAATCACCAAGTACAGTGAAAGGAAAATTCCCCTTCCCGTACATAAACCCAATCCTGTGGGGATCCATGAGATAAATACCGCTAGTGAATCCTCGCCCATAATGGATGAAGTAAAGGCCATTATCACTTTGAGAAGTGGTAAAAGTCGAAAGCAAACAAAGGCCTAAACCTATCGAGGAGACCATGAAGAAAAGGAAGTGGAGCCGTAATCTGATAATTATAGAAGAAGATTCCACGGTTGAAGAAGGTGCTCTTCATTTCCTCAAGCATTAAAAGGTAAAGAAAAGGCCTCTAATCGTGACCGAAATATTGAGGTGCTAAGGCAAGTAAAGGTCAATATCCCACTACTAGACATGATTAAGCAGGTCCCAACATATGCTAAATTTTTAAAGGACATGTGCACATTAAAGAGAGGATTAAATGTGGATAAAACAACCTTCTTAACTGAGCAGGTAAGTTCCATCATCCAGCATAAAACCCCAGTGAAGTACAAGGATCCAAGGTCCCCTACCATTTCAAAGGAACATCGTGGGGAACTCAGGACAAGGCAATCAGTTGATTTCGGGGCGTTGTCAACTCCGTTACTCATACCTCGTATTAAGCAACCGGGCTTGTGTGGGAATTCAAAGCCTACCACCATCACCTTATCCTTGGCCGATAGATCAATGAAAATTCCCAAAGGTATAATTGAAGATGTTTTGGTAAAGGTGGATAAATTTTACTATCTGGTAGACTTCGTCGTCCCGATACAACGCTCTAAGGTACCAACCATGTGCCTATCATACTTCGAGGCCATTTTAACCACACGTCGCCATCATCAATTGCCTGAATGGAGTCACGCAGCCTTAAATTTCCAATATGACATTAGAGCTCAACACCCTCCACCTAAGCACTACATAGATCAATGGCGAGCAAGAACAAGATGAGGTCTCCAGCTTTATTAGCCTCTGTGCAAGAGAACATACAGTCTGCCAAACTGCAAGAGAGTTGGATGAAGAGCGTTGAAGTGGTCATGAAGAAGTAATCACCTCAGCCACTCCTCTAGAGCCATTGATCCCCCCAGCACCACCAGATGGCAGAGTTTTTAAAGCAAAGGGGCAAAAGCTGTAATCATCGGCAGCCACCCTCACGCTGCATAATGGAGGGACTTCTCCTCCTTGATCCTCCACAAGGGCTACCCGAGGAGTGGCTTTAGGGTAATCCAAGAGCTCAATTCTAATTGTTGTTAGACTTTTTTACTTTACTTTAAGTTTAATTCAGTTTTACATAATTTTCTTAATCTTTAGCTTAGTTCCCTTTGTAATTTTTCTCTCTCTCATTTTCAATTGCACATTCTCATAATTTTGGTGGCTGCTCATAGTGAAGAGATCCTCCCATCTTCTCCATTTCCGTCCTTCTCCTAACACCCAAGTATGGTCAGGACCCTCGAGGCACGCTTAGGGCCCTGGCGCACCCTTCCTTTCCACCCGGCCACAAAGTGAGCACCTTCACAAGTATCCACTCCGCCGCTCGCCATCCCATGCAGAGGATTTATACCACCAAATGTGGTTTACCATTGAGTAGGGGTACCTCTCCTTCTCTAACTTTCTCTAACTGAGCCCCATTTAGACAATGTGGACATTTGGTTGTGGGGGAGAGCAGCGAAGGAAGTGGCTTTTACATTTATGTTTTCATTGCATCACAGTTTTTTTTGTGAAGATTAAATGACTACGTTTAGTTTCGTCAGGTAGTTGTTTGTTTTGGTCAGTGAAGTTTATTCTTGGCTTTTTTTTTTTTTTTTTTTTTAAAACTGAAAATATAGTCATATATATTTTTATACATACCATACAGCTCACACTTACAAAGCCAGAAAATTACACTCTTTTCTTTTTGTTTCGCCTAATCATAGCTTGAAAAATTGGAAACATCGGCCCAATGTTGTTGATGCTAGATTGATTCCATGCTTAATTAATGGATGATCGGGCTAAATCTAGTGCTTTTAATCCTTTTCTTCCACCTCTAGCTAAATCACACACTCGCGCACACAAGGTTTCAAACACTGCCGAAACCGCTCTAACCTCCTAAACTTTGCAAAAACCTATCATAGTTTCAGCTGACTACTCCTTTAATGTGTTAAGGACCCCCAAGAAAGGAAGGCCAATGAGTCTTCCAAAATAAAAAGAAGAGAAAAAGAAAAAGAAAAAGAAAGAAAAAAAGAAGAAATCGCAATGTTTTACCTCAAAACCAAAGCACGGTCCGAGGGGTATACAAATGAAAAGTCTTTAAAGCCTCGTGCCCTAAGCCAACCTGGTCGGGAGCCACCGACTTATCGCTTCACTACACGGGTGAAACGGGGGCGTAGGCTGAAGGAAGTTATAAAGCCGAGTCTCAAAATCATTCAAGTCCGAGGTGAAGCGTGAAGAGCTTCGGTGGGTTGAAAAATCCCCGCGACTTCATGCCCTGCCTTAATCGGGTTTGGGAGTCATCGTCATCCCCATTACACTGACTTCAGCGGTCGACTCGCATTTGCACCCCGCAACACAAAAAGAATCTGCGGGAATAAGAGTGGATCCCTGACCATTTGTGGCCTGCTAGTTGTAATGTGTCAAAGTGGGAGTCGGTCGGGGGAGAGTGCGGCCATGGGCTTTATCATGAAAACTAATCACATAAACACTTAGATTTTGGTGGAAGTTCTAAGTTGATTCTCTAGGAAAGGAAACTCTTTCGATGCTGAATTATGTATGGCATTCATTCTCTCGAGATGGTTATTGGACAGGGTTTCGGTGATTCTCATTGAGGGATAGGCATTACCCATCCACATACTTTTTGAAATACCATTTTTGAGAACATAATTTTGTTATTATTTATTCGCTTCCTCTTTCTTCTTTTCTTATCAGTTAAGGACTAGCAATGTGTCTGGGTTGGGGGAGTGATATTAGCGCCCAAAAGTGCTATTTCGGTGCCCTATTTATCAGAGGTTTCCTGAAGACTTTTCAGATACCAATCAACCCGAATTAATCCCGACGGTATCGTTAAGGTCCTAGCTTTTCT